>JAHREE010000251.1:948051-964533 GCA_033628505.1 Tringa tobata | reverse complement strand
CAAATGCGCTTGCGTAACACCAGCTGCATTTCCGCGGGGTGGCTGAGCTGGACGGTTGCTCTCACAATGAGGTAAACTCTTTCATCCGCTGCGGTTCCTTTACTGAGCTGGATACAGTCGTGGACTGTGGAATCCCATGAGGCTTCTGCTTTCACCTGCAAAGGAAAAAAAATGTATCCTCTAATAAGCATAATTAGGTGTATAATTAACTGTAATTAATTAAGCATAATTATCAAAAATACATAATACATAAATTTTGAGAGTCAGCTTCTCCATTTCACTCCCTACGAAGAAAAATTCCTGCACTTCAGAAGAGGCCATTTAAAAATCAAGATTAGTTTGCCAAATGAAGACGCTGGGATTAAAAATGCCAACTTGCTCGAACTCTGGAACGTTTCCTCTTGAAAAAAAGATCTTTGAATACCCAGGATCATTGCAAATAAGTTATAAAATATGCAGAACTACAGGACCATTTGGCCTAATTTATTAAGATAAACCAGAGAGCAACATAGATTGCAGTGAAAATCTTCCATCACACCACATAAACTCTCCCAACTGTATTTGAGAAATAACTTTGGTGAAGCATTTCTATCAATACAGCAAAAGCTGGAATTTATCTCTTTGAATGTTAAAATGCAAGTATTACTGGAGATTTGTATGGTTTATCTTCAAGTCATAAGAATAACGGTTTGGTAGATAGCTTTGCAGACTTTAAAAAAAAAAAGGAACAAAAACCCTACCAAAACCAACCATTTAGCTCCTCTAAAAAGATAAAAAGAAATGTTTCAGCGTAGGGAGCAAAATTTTAAGGTAAAAAAAATAAATAAATCAGAGATTCTCAACCTAATAGCAAAAATTATCAGCCAACAATTGTCAAGTTGTTAAAGGATGAGCTGTGTGGCTAAATGGAGTATAATGAATGTCCCAATGCAGAGGGACATAAATAAGTTGACCGTAGTAAAAATTAAGATTGTTTGGTTTTTCAGCTGAGGGTTTTCATACTCTAATTTGATCAGGGGTCTCGTTTTGTTTTCTTAAACATGAATTCAGAATCTCCAGCTTTTGTAACACCTGGATGTAGATGAAGGAAGATTCTTGAGTTATTTTTCAAATTATGGCTATAGTACGAGCAAATATTCCTTGAAAACACAAAGTCAGTCATATAAGAAACAAGCGTATACTTTGTATGCTGTCTTTGATGCATTATTTTCACATCTGATTATAGAAGGAGAACAATTAAAAGACTCCTAAATGAAATATACTGGGCTCCATCTCTGCTTACCTCACTATCGTGATGCTTCACAATCTGCAGTTCAAAGAATTCCTCCTCCTCTTCTGCCACCAGAGTAGCGTCCCACCCACCCGCTTCTGCATCGTCGAGGTTATCTTGGGAACTGAAGTCATCAGCTACAAACAAAAGGGAATGCAGAAGGTGAGGAGACACAAACCGAAATATCCAGCAAGTCACAAATTCACATTTTCATCTCTAACTTCCCAGCTTGGCTACTTACACTCTAGAATCCCATTTCTTTACAGATTTGGGGACAAAGACTCAAATGTGCCTTTATAAAAAACCCTATTGTGTGGGAATCTCCCAGTTTAGGCTGGGCTGGCCCCTCGGACAAGACGTTATCACCAGTGACTTCACATTTTCTTCTAAGTCATCGGTAAAGAAATTAGAGGATATAAATCAGTGCTAGATCCTTGTGAGACCTCCAAAAAAACCCATTTCCAACAACAACTTTTTCTTTACACTGGCTTTTGCGGTTTGCTCCCTTAGGTGTACTCATTTCACTACTTCTACTTTACTTATTTTTATTTTTACTTATTTTAATTATGGGATTTATTTATGGGATTAGTAAAACATATGGCTCCTTCCATATATAATGCTGTGTGTTTTGAAACATTAAACAATATGTTTCGGTGAAAAATGGGCACTCTCAAATTAATCTACCTGCCGTTGCAGGCATATCTTCATTTTATTAGCCTGCTTAAATTCCATTATGTCATTGGTTCTACCAAGTTTGTTTCCAAGTGCTCTGTCATTTTAAGAACTACTTACCATTCAAGTCAAGGAAAATCACAGGAATGTGCGTTTCCATCCCAGGCACAGGAGTCCTAAAATGCAAGACAGGGACAATGGCGGCATTTCAACTAAGGCAGATTTACCCAGCACACGTACCTTACGATACAAGCCCGCAGTACATTACACTCAGTACAACTGCAATTTTTAAGCCAGACCATTGATAACCTTGGCAAACAGCTTTATTTTAATTTACTGTTGCAGATTCTGAGAGACTCAACTAAATTGAGTATTTCTTTTATACCAGCTCTCTTAAAATTATTATATTCTTTGACCTCTACGTTCAGAAATGTTTTCTCCCTTAAAATGCTAATAGCAAAATTAAGTTTATTTACTCTGACACACACATTTATTAAATGCAAACCCCTCTGCATTAGTGATGGCGGTGAAGACAGAGAGGGAGAATCGGAAAATCCAGTGTCAAAGTTTTTAAACTAACACTGATGCTGCCACACTACACAAGTTATTACTCTTTCTTACAAAACACACACATTTAAGAGTCAAAGCTGCCATTTAAGGCATCTTTCATATCATGGAAGAAGGGGTAACATAGGCGGCGTTTTGGTTTTAAAATGAATTATTCTGCAGCCCAACACTTCTAAGCTACACAACATTAATAAGATACTAAAGATATAACAACAAGCACAAAAGACTTCAAGACTCCTTGATGCAATTGTAAAACTGTAAAAAAGGGCTGCGGCCACCTCACGACAAACTGCAGGCTGGAGTCTTGTGTCCTATATAAGGTGCTTGAATCACACTAAACATTTCCTCTGGTGCAAATGTGTTCAAAACAGATTCTTCCTCAACCAAGTCTCCTGCAGCTCCACTGGTTTCAAACCTAGTCATAGAATTGTCTAGGTTGGAGGGGACCTTTAAGATCATCTAGTCAAACACTTTGACATGAAAGCTGACTAGTTTCCAACAAGCATTTGCCATTTTTATGTTTCAGAAGTATTGGTTTTACCAAACCTCAGCTTAAAACTCCACCACGCTCAATTCCATTGATAAATACTGTTAGAGGTTTGCTCAGAAAAAAAATATTCAGAAAGTTGAAAGCAACTGAAGACAAGAGGTTTGAAGTGAAACAAACTTTGCTTTCTTATCTGCAGTTCTTCCTTGGAGCTGCTACAGGACAGCAGTCGCAGTCCAGTATAGTTTACTATTTTTAATGTTTAGAAAATTACATGCAACACTTGCTGACTAAAGAGACTTTGCGCTTAAACCAGGAGTGCAACAAAATTCTCCTGTAGATGCAGTTTTATTATGACGGAGCAGCCTTTTAAGTGAATGAACTGGGTAATTAACATATTAGCTAATTTTTTTAAATGGTAAGTGCAGTGGTAATAAATATCGATTCTGTTTTTTCAGAAGGTCATAATTACACTCTGATCAATAACAGTATCGTTTACTAAATAGCATTTCTGGATTTCAGATACACAGCCTAATAAAATAATTTTAGCAAGAGGCCTAATTTTAACAACTTTGCTCACAGAGTGTACAGAGGGCAGATTAAGGAAAGCAAAAAAAGGCAACAACCCAAGGCAGGAATGGGCCATGCATCATTTTTACATTCGTTCTTGTGTATGGCGACGTATGTTCATACCACTCGGCTGGAGCTCCAGGGATGCCACTGCCAGCAGAAGGAACCATCACAGCGTTCCTTTCTTCAGTGAGCGTCAGCCTCATCTCTAAAAGCTGAGCCTCCCGATCTGCATCGTCTTCTGTTTTATCTGGGGAAGCAGGATGGCAGTCAGGACAACAGAGAGCATCTCTTACGGCCGTTATCAATGTGTTGACAATATTATACCATAACGGAGCAACACCCACTCTGCTCAGAAATTCAGCACACAAAGAAGAAACATGTCTCCCTCAAGCTATCGCTATTGTTACCTTTAATAGTATTTTACTTACCAGGCTTCCCAACGAGTTTTTGCAATTGCTGATCAAGATACTCCTGACGCTTCGTTAAGGCACACAGCCACTTCCGACGGAGCCTCTCCAAATCCCTGTCCTGTAAAGAGGAAAGCGGTCATGGTAAATATCGATCCAGGAAAGCCAAGGCTTCCTATTTGTGGCTTACACATTTCCTCAACCCTTCCGCTCATCCTGTACCCAAGAAGCAGATGAGAAGGAGAGAGGAGACCTCCAACGAATCACTTAACTCTTCTCTATTTCCCTTTGCATAAGACAACTTCAACAGACACACAGAAGAGCTGAGGTTGGAAGGGACCTCTGGAGATTGTCTAGTCCAATCCTGCTCTGTGCCCAAAGCAGGGTCAACCATAGCTTTCTCAGGACTATGTCCAGTTGGGATTTGAGTATCTCCAAGGATGGAAACTCTACAAACTCTCTGGGCAACATGTTCCAGTGTTTGACCACCACCATGGTGTAAAAAACCAAACCAAACCAAAAAAACATTTCTTATGTGAAGACTCATGTCTGTTCACTGTATATCACTGAGAAAAGCCTGTCTCTGTCTTCTTTACCCCTTCCCATTTACATACATTGACAAGATCCCACCTGAGCCTTTTCTTCTCAAGGCAAAACAACCCCAGTTCTCTTTACTTTTCTTCACAGGTCCAATCCCTTACCTTTTTGCGTCTTATTTGAAGTACTTTTTTTTTGCCAGCCTGAGGCATCTCTTTCTCTAGCTGTTATTCTGTACCACCCAGCTGAACAAATTTCACTTGATACATCTTCTTTGCCCCCAACTATTCTAAATCTCACTAACCACACCTTGTGTCAGAGCTGGAAAGCCCAGTCCTTAACCATCACTCACTCACTTTAGCAGCCTCCTATTAGGAACCCACCCCTGCCCCACATCATGCCATTGTCCCCAGTTATGGCATTTGCAACTGAGCCTTTTAAAAATATTTTTTCTTAAGTGCTCCTGTCCTGTGAAAAAAACCACCTCAGTATCCTTAAGAACATTCTACACCATTTGTCTGTGGTGTAGAAATGCTCAGAAATGACGAATGATACTCTACACGCAGCATGTTGGGTGCCACAAAGATGAGCTATCAGCTCTGGGATGCCTTCAGGCAAGCCTATTTTATGGCATGGGCAGTTCAGATTCATTCCACATAAAACTGTAACAAATACTTTGTCAAGAAAAATGGGTGGATGCAAGACTATAAACTACAGTTGCATTGCTGACCTGCGGACCCCAAACAAGTGTGCCAGAATCTGCCAGAGAGCATTAAACCTACATCTCTGGTTGCTTCCCTAATACAAAGTTGAGATCTATAATGACAATGATGTGCTTTTGTTAAAGTTATTTGGAAGAAGACTAAAAAAATATCACAGATATTGTACTACATCAGTTCCCCTTTGAGGCTCACGTTACTGTGACGTTACATACAAAAATACATACTAAAAAAACATACTAAAAATAGCGTGCTGATTTCAGTGATTTTATCACTGTCACACTTTGTCTTACGGCTCCGGGAACAGAACCCCTCTTGCTTGCCCAGGGGTTGATCACTATGCAGCGTACTCCAGCTGTCACACACACAGCACATTCATAATATGGAACAGCATCAAGTATTTTGACTGTATCTTCAGCTCTTGTTCCTAACGAGGACAATCTCCATCTAGCCATAGTTGGTCAAGAAGGAAGATTCACTCCTTCCCTCAAAACACCACAGACAAAAAAACAATTGGATCTTGTTTTGAGAATACACATTAAGGCATCTTGTTCTTTCCCATCCACCTCCCTAATTCCCCATATTGCATAACAATCTATGCAATTCTTAAGCTTAATCTCTTCAGAAGACAGGCTTTCTATGTACCCAACCAGCACAGCAAAGATAACGCACCGTTCCTCCTCTAATATGTTTCAATCTGAAAATGTCTGAGCTTGTAAAAAGAGAGAATTCAAATTTTTTACCTGGTAACTGTCCATTTCGTCCTCTTCTTCCTAGGCCAAAACAAGCAAAACCACGTCATTAAATTTTTTTGATAGCAGGAAGAACACTGAATGCAAAAGGTGTAGCTGTTTTAAGCAATATTAGGAGTGTTACATAAAAGTCTGAGCTCAGCAATGGCATCATCATAGAATTAAAACACACTGACATCCCCAATATTTGCTGCTCTCAGCTCATCTAGACACAAACTAGAACAATCCAAAAATTATGATTGAAAAATTTCACAGAAATATAGCTATTAGAAATCTTCATAATTGGAAGGAAGAGCAATATTTAAATTGCCCTAAGAAAGAGATAAGTTACAGCGAAACAACTTGAAACCTTTTGATCCTGGACAGCAAAGAACAAAGTGCTGTTTTATCTGTAAGACTTAAGTATAAATGTTACAGCAAGCGCTGAAAAAAAAATCAAAGTCTGGCATAAAGGATTCAAGGTAAGGTTGCTCTAGCATTTAGAGGAAAAAAATCGTAAACACCTAAGCCAATAGTTAGGGAGTAACTCTGTCTCCCACACCAGGAGTCGCAATGCAGACCTTTGACGTTTTGATTCCCATCACAGAATCACTGAATGCTATGGGGTTGGAAGGGACCTCTGGAGATCATCTCCTCCAAACCCCTGCCAGAGCAGGTCCACCCAGAGCAGGTCCCACAGGAACATGTCCAGGTGGGTTTTGAATGTCTCCAGAGAAGGAGACTCCACCACCTCTCTGGGCAGCCTCTTCCAGGGCTCTGCCATCCTCACAGGAAAGAAGTTCCTCCTCATGTTTAGGTGGAATTTCTTATGTTCAAGTTTGTGCCCGTTCCCTCTTGTCCTGTCCCTGGGCACCACTGGAAAAAGACTGGCCCCATCCTCCTGACATCCACCCTTGAAGTATTTCTAGGTGTTGATCAGTTCCCCCCTCAGTCTTCTCTTCTCCAAACTAAAAAGCCCCAAGTCCCTCAGCCTTTCCTCCTAAGAGAGATGCTCCAGGCCTCTCATCATCTTCGTAGCCCTCTGCTGTACCCTCTCCAGCAGTTCCCTGTCCTTCTGGAACTGGGGAGCCCAGAACTGGTCCCAGTGCTCCAGATGGAACCTCACCAGGGCAGAGCAGAGGGGGAAGATGACCTCCCTCCACCTGCTGGCCATGCTTTTCCTGATGCACCCCAGGATTCCATTAGCCTTCTTGGCCACAAGGGCACATTTGCTGGCTCATGGGCATTATTTTCTGATGGGAGACACCACCTTTCACTCTCGACACGCATCACAAGCCGAGCCACTTTCAATGAGCCTAGGCAGAACTGCCTCTCCTGCACAGTGAACAGAAAAGCAATGAGGGTTCCAACCCTCACTGAGTAATTACTCATCTATTTAAGTAATAACAAGCCACTGGAGTCTACTTTCGTACCTTAGTAATGAAAGCAAAAAAACTTAGCTAAGCTAAAATTAAAAAGCCATAAGCCATATAGAAAAGGCATTTTATTAGTTCAACGTCTTTAGAAAATCGTCCACATTCCACAGACTGTGGAGAGAGAGAGAAATGCTAATAAGGGGGACTAAAAATCCAGGTGTTCAAGTCAGAAGGCTATTGTAAGGACTAGTAAAACATGGTTTTCAATAGCCCTTTCCCACATCGGTTTCCAGTGTCAGACACAACTCACTAGTCTCTCTCTCAAGTGGAGCTTAAGTCTTTCTCCTTGACAGAACACTGGATTTTGGGGATTGTCAGATATGGTTCAAACTGGTCAATGGATGAGAAATTCCCTGGGGAAGAGACAGGGTGAGACAAACCGAACGCTCACCTGGGACTGGTCATCCTCATGGAACAGGCTAAAAGGGACATGCTGTGGGTGTGCAATAGCTTTCAAGTAAAATTTGCAAGAATCAATCATTCTGTGTCAGGAGTCTCTTGAGAAACTCATTCCGTTTAGGAGAGAAACAAGAATTTACTTGCTCTATAGGATGGGAGTATCGGGGTCTGCTGTGACGGAAGGGCAGGCACAGTCACTACCGGGGGCATAACGGGGAATAAAAGCACTAAAAATAAAAGCACGTGGGATGTGGCTGAGAAGTGACATCTCTGCAAAGGTGGAAAAAACTCCCCTTTCTGTGCTCCCGACACAGGAGGGGCAAGGGATGGCTGAGGTCAGGAGACAACAAAATCCCCAATTGCTTCAGACCTCACAAAGGGAAAAACAATACTGATTACGTAAAAAAGGGGAGCAGACGCACATTGAATTATACTCTGTCAACGGGGTAAACGTAATGGAAAACTGGGAGATGTCCCAAAAACTACTTGACATTTAGTTGGCCTTGTCTCAAGCAGGGCAGCTCATCGAGCAAGTCGAGAGAGTCGCTTGTTCTGTTGCACCAGGCTTTGCCTCTCTAACTCAGAGGAGCGACTGAATTTTAATGTAGTTCGTGGGGGAAAAAAAAGTCAAACTGCACTAGAAAGTGATAGAAGGATCTCAGAAAAACAATCCCTATTACTTGCACTTTAAGATGAGATGCAGTGTTTCTGAGGTTGTCAAACAACTGACCCACAGATATCAAGGGCCAACAACCGGCTCATGTAATCCTAATGTTTGTAACTCAACACTATTTGAATATATGTTCCATTGATTTATTTTAATTTGAAGACTTACTTAAAATTGCTGCCATACCTAATATGTGAAGTAAAATCTACTGGAAAAAAAAAAACTCCTACTGAATTTTAGAAACTTTGGCATTTTATTTTCTTCTTTGAATGGTATGTTAAGGCTGTGTTGCTTTTGAAGATAGGAAAAAAAACCACACCCAAACCAGAAGAGACACAGAAGGTAATCTTAGAAATATTTTTTTTTTTTTGCCATAAAAAATGATTTTTGAATAAGCGGAAGACCTTGCACAACACTTTCTGAAAGACAGAGATTTAGACTTAAACTATCCTCAGTAGTCCCTAAAACCCACCATTAAAGTAATTCTGACAATTCCTCTTGACATCACTTCATACGTTTAAGAAGTAGGTTCAAAAAATATTTCCCCAAAACCAAATTAAAACTTGAAATGAATGGAGTTGCCTCCAACTGCATCAAACTTAGGACATCACTTCATGTTTCTACATCTCTTGGAAGCAGCCATAGCTGGCAGGAAATATTCAGACTCTTACCTGATAATTTTCAGGTCCTTTTTGTGACTTGACTTGTTTTATTTGAACACAGCCAATGCCAATAGATAATATTGATTCCTCCATCAGTGGCAAGGTCCCAGATTCCTGCACAGATCTCACTTCAACCTGAATTCGTCGAGATTGCCCCTGAGCAAAAGAACAATTTGAAATGTTTGGGGGAGGAAAAAAAAAAAAAAAAGACTATAAAATATGGAAACTTGGTGACAGAGAGACCTCTACCGGCAGTCACTGGCAAGCAACATTATATTTTTATTTTGTGGAGAACTAAGTGGCGAGTACTGCAGTCTCAGTGACCCACTATTCAAGAGATACCCCTTCTATTGCAAGGATTTATGTATTTATAGAAAAAATGTTCAGCCTTCAGCAACTCCCTGGTTTACTCTTCTGGAGGGTTTTCAAAATATACACTTATAAGATTTAATTTTTAATACTTCTGAAGGTTAAAAATAGGATCTCTTCCCTACCTACAAAAGAAGAAAGAAAATAGTCCCATTCGATGAGCTACTGGAATTTCAGTGAACTTTTCTTGACTCTGGTCTCCTTGCTTGAAAATTCTTACCCACGGATGCTATCAATGTTCTTTAGTAAAACCCGTAGGGGAAAAATAAGTAAATAATAATAAACAAGAATAAATCAAAGGAGTTGGGGAGTTCAGAGGCGCAGCCTGTATCTAACTTTTACTAATTCCTAGTGTTCTCTGGGCAATAGCTTATCGCTTAAAAATGTTAACTACTCCGTTAAGCATTAACAATTTAATGCGTGTAGAATTCAAAGAACAAAGGAGCGGTTGGCTGGGAGGATCAAACATAGGGGAACTCTGGACCTCTTTAAAAAATAATTAAGCTCAGTCGAGACTGGTGTCCTTTCTACCAGGCGCTATCACAGCACAGGGAACGGAACACGGGATTCCAGGTAAGCCCCGATCACCTTTACATCCCAAGCTTACACACACTGGCAGTTTCCCAAAACACAGGGAGGCTCCACTTTGTTCTGCTTTATGTCTTCTCCCAGCTGAAGTCCTGTAGGTGCCACCTTACCTGTCTGAGCTGGAAGATGCCCCCTGTGCACACATCCTTGGCAGGAGTCACCTCGACAGGGCAGTATTCCCCATTCTCATTCAGCTCCAGAATCTGAACCCAGAGTTCTACTTTTCGGGTTACTTCACTCCACCTGCAAAACACGTTTTTGTTTTTTTTTCCCCAAAAGAGAAAAAGGAAGAAAAAACCTCAGACTGCAGATTGAAGAAGCAAAGGAACGCTTCAATAGGTACACCATTTGTGACTGTATAGGGTTACCAGTTATGCTGTGCCTATAAATTCTACTGACAGCTATTTCAGTCAAACATCAGAAATAAGCCTTTTCTTCATTCCAATGTGAAAATCCAATTCCCCTTAGATTCTAGCATTTATGCTCTGGTCTCAACTGCTGCCACAGAAACCCAGTGTTCCCGGTGCAATGAGATTCATACAGAAGACATGAGAATGAAATATGACATTGTCTCACAAGCTTTCGAGATTCAGGGCACTTTCCTGAACTTCATCACACTACTGCCCTCTCTCCAGTTCTTCTAGGAGCTTACACAAGAAATGGCCACTTTCACAGTACCTCAAATTTAAAAAGGAAGGAGGTACTTACTACTCAGCTACCAAATGTAAGTCTCTATTTTCTAACATCCATTTTTCATGTCCTCTTTGTCATATTTTCCCAACTTTTCTTTTAAACTTCCTTATTTATAGCTTAATACTCAACATGCTCATCACAAGCTTAGGCTGGCAGTAAAAAGAGAAATAACTGCCAATAAATTAAGGTGCAAAGCTGCCTTTAATTGGAGAGGCAAACCAACTTACATTTAAGAAAATGCTACTGAGCTTACTTTGGGGACAACAAACAGCTGCAAGCAAAAAAGCAGCCCCCTTCAGCCTAAATTACCAAACTGTTGCATATTTACTCCAATTGAAGTAATTAGCGATATAGCTCTTCCAGTGGAAGCATTGCAGTGATGACATTTCATGGCCAAGAATGAAGTCAGACAACCGTCTTACTGGTTTAGACTGGACAGCTCTTCCTGGCACAGACCAGCATAACAATATAAAGGAAAATCATCAGCTTCCTCATTTGTAAAACACTACTTATGTACTTGAGTTTGCCTAAATAAAAGGGACTTCAAAGTCTTTCAAGTTTTACCTCTTTTATTTTGAAACAGAGATGGGCATTTCTTCTCTTTCACTTTTTTAGAGCCTACATCACATGGTGTTTTTCCAACAGACACAGTCTATTTATAATACTCCAATAAATTCAGTCTCAAACACACATTCAGTCGTCTTCTCTTCAAAATTTGAACTACTTATCCTAAACCTCCTTGAGAACCGGCCACCTCAGAGAGCGATTTTCCAAAATTCTACACCAAAGATCCATCTTCCATATTTACCTGTCACGAAGGCTGCGTGTTTTGGCTTGAATTATTCCCAAATCCCAGAGGGCTGGATTTTTGCGGTCGCCACTCTGCTTGTGCCCGTAGACTTCAATTGCCAAAGCACCATCATAAAGATGTTCCATGAAGTCTTCGGAAATATTTACAGAAACTTCCTGTATTTAAGCGACAAATTGGTTGGTGACTGTGGCTACACAATGACTTAGGCTTAGAGACTGACTGTCTTGACTCTCCTATAAGCATGTAGTAAAGCCACCCTGGTCCCCAAGACACAATATAGAGGAATGGAAGTAAAATCAGTTTGTAAAATCAGGAGGCAAGGCAAAGATACACAATTAGCTAAAGGTTAAAGTCTATAAAGAGCTAAAAAATGACTGCATGCTGCTCCAAGCCCTGATCCAATGGTTCAAAAAAAATGGAAAAATCCTATGTTCTAATGTTCAGAATCAGAAAATCAAAACTCATCAGAAGGTATTGTATCTATTTTACAAATGGTGAGTGGAAGAAATTGCTCAGTGTAATGACAAATGATAGAAAGAACAAGCTGAGAACTCAGGTGATTGGTGGGCATTCATCTAAGCTGACTTTAGATATCTCTATTAAAGACACCTCCACTCAGGCAGTTGCTGGAAAGTCAATAGAAAGAAATAGTCTGTTGTAAGATACAAGACCTAATTTCAACATCTCTAGTAGGGTCACGGTCCAGGACTGGGACTTCTTCTCTCTGCTACATCAGAGTGTAGAGCGATCAGCTCAGATATGGACATCAAATGGACTCAGATGAGTATCACTCTTCCATTCACACTCAGCAGCATTTTTACTGCGGGTAAATGTGATTTTTGTAGAAGTGAACAGGGTAGTATAATCAAGCTTTTATGGATCTCAAGTTCTTTCTAACAGAATTACAGTATCAACCTCACGAAGTACAATAATGAGAGAAAAGAGGCAACTGTTGTGCAAGCACAAACCTGCTTTTTTTCCCTACAGTTTCATGAATAAAACAGGAAAAAAAATATTACATTGCAGTGATCGAAGACAACCATGCAGCGTGGCTCCTTGCTGATGGAAGATAAGGAAGGATCCACCTCAGGTGCAACAATAACTGGCTCCAGTTGATCCCAGAAGGTGTACTTGCAGAACACAAAGTTGGAGAGGTGCTGTGGCAAACCTGTAGCCTGGAGTATTTTAATCTAGAAAAAGAGATGAGATACAAAGAAAATGCGCTTATTCATTAGGCAGAGAAATAAAAAAATATCTTCTGTTAGAACACTTATTTTATTCCGTTCCACTGCAAAGGATATAAAAAGTAGGAAGGAGCAAAGCAAAAAACTTTACAAAATACGAATTTCTGCATTGGTAATAGATTGGCGGCGATATTTTGAGTGCATCAGCTGAACATCGCCATTAGGTGTCACCGGGCACATATTTCTCGGGAGTGAAAGCTAAAGGTATTAATTTTGCCAACACACCAAAACGTCTTGGTAATGTTTAATGGTGAGATGCACCCAAAACTTTATAACTGAAGAGGAATACAATAAAAATTTCATACTTCTACAAAAACCGGCTCCTTTATTCTGCAATACCCTTGTCTGAAGATTCTACTTGTCCTTAGAGGCTAGAAACAATACAAAAATAACCCCAACAATACAAAAGTAACCAGTCCTTTTTCAAAATCAAGGCCAAATAGATACAAAATGTTTTGACTACAACTTCTGATCTAAACAAAACCATCATATTAATCATATTAGTCAATAAACTTCTATTTGCCATTTGACAAATGAAGTTCCGATGAGTTAGATTCCTACAGTAAGGCACCACTCAAGATCCTCAGGAGAACGTTTCCGCTGCCCCATGCAGCTCGCAAACACATGCAGTATGGGACAGGATAAAAAGTGAAAAAGAGTACAGTTGCCCCCAAATTGTTCACATTGCCCAGTAGCTGGAAAGTTTGGGTTCTACTCCCTCTAGTGCTTTTTGCCTCCCTCTTTTCTTACCTGTAGCTTGGCCTATCTTGCATTTTATTACAAACACAGAACTCTTAGTAAGTCCTTCCTGCTAAGTTTCTTTTTATTATTAACAATAATAACATATTTAACAAAATACTGAATATTTAGGGAGACAAATATTGAGAGAGAATGGTTCGCAGAACATTGGTCAGATTCTATGACTCCTTTTAAATTAGATATTGTAGCTCCAAATCCTAGTGCACAGATCTTCCACATCTTCCAAGATTACAATAAACTGCCTGGGGTAAGATTGTGTGCATATATATATAAATATATATATATATACACATATAAATACAGTTTCATGAATACCTTGCAGACTTAAAAAAAAAATAATCAGGAAGTTGAAAGGAATAAAAGCCATCTACCCCATGTATTATTTTAGCCACTCAAGAAACAAAATACAGTGAGGACAGACCACACAGCAGTGCTTCAAGACAAACACTGGGCACCAGCACATCACACAAAGCCACAAAAAAAAAATACAGCAAAAGAATTAAACTCTGCTCATACAACAGAATAATTAGGTACAGCTAAATTATATGCTTTTTTTCTTTGTTTTTAAGTCCTGAAACATCAACACAGTTTCATACAGTCAATCAATGAGTTTAAAGACAGGACTCTGCCTGTGTAGCTGAATACTGGACATGAAGATGGTGCATGAGTTTACAAAGAGATATCTAATGTCCAGCACCAGGGACTTCTTTATTTTAAGCCTTGGGATGGAAAGAGAGAAGGTTGCTCAGAGGTTGGGAAGTATGGGGGACTCACCCTGCAGACAAGTTTTCTCTCCTGAGTGTCGTTTTCATTGGAATAGTCTGGACCATCCTCACCTCCAACCAACCTGTCGTCTATCTCTCCACTCACTCGAACAACTTCAACGTGGAGACGACCCGATACCTGATAAGAAAGGAGCAGGAATTACTTGTGTGCCAGAAAACAGGGTCAGGTTCATCCCTTTTCAGGTAACTACAACTACTGCTGTTCCCAGGCTGTAAGCAGACAACGTTTTATTCCTTTGCATTGTTTTGCACCGTGCATTTGCTGCACCAGATAAAGAATTCTTTGGAGCAAGAATCAAAGAGCCCTTGATAAAGAAACCAGGCACTAGAGTGACTTTGGGAACAGCACACTGCAATCTCCCTCACCTTCACACCATTCTCTGCAAAGCACACACATGATGCAGACACAGAGAATGTTGCCTGGTATGCTCTTGCTGCCTTCGCAGTTGTTCTTACACTATATATTTAAGAGCCCATTCTTGATGGTAGTCAGTGAAAGCCAGAGGAGCTATCGCTCATACTCATTCTGCTAAGTATTTATTCTGGGCTTCTTCGCTCAGAAAGGTGCTCACAAAGCTTTCTCCTTTCACAATCACTATGCTGGGACCCAAAATTGTCCAGACAACTCTGTAAGGTATTACTGGATTTACATAATTCCAAACTCTTAGGAAAGAGCTTGTGCACATGAAACTGGAAAATATCTGTTATACACTGGTAATAAGATCCATAGGCTGTAATTAAACAGTTGAGTAAGGATAGATTATAGAAGAACGACGAACCTCTCCCTTCTGATTGATGATTGGAACAGCATATTGCAGCTTCACGTCGTAGAACAGGCACTCAAGAAAAACATTGGCTACTCCGATAAGGCTGTGGTTTTCCTGCTCGTCGTAGAATGGATCAGCGCGCCTGAAGTAAGCTCTCATCATCTGCAATCAAATTTGGAGTAACGTAAGAAGAACAAACTTTTCATGAAAGAGTTTTCAAAGTGTTGCACAACCAGCCCACTGAAAGAGAGAGGGACTCGAGCAAGAGGCCAGATTAGATCACAGGAGAAATGGAGACTTGACTTTTGCTGCGGACCCAGCATAAGGCCTGTCCTCAGCAAGTTCTCCTTCACGTTTCAGAGCAGTCAGCCCCAACGTCAGCTGCTGTTGTGTTTACTGACTGCTTGGCATCGTATGCTCAGTTCTGTCACCAAACCATGCGTGGGAACAAGCATCAAAGTGACAAGATAAGGGTTAACAGAATGCTGAAGATCGCTTCAGTACTAGGAAAAGCAAAAGCTGGGGAAAACTTAGCTCTTTACCTCCCCTCTCCTCCACCCTCGACCTCCCGAACCAGAAGATCTTCTCATATCTAATTAAACAAAAAAATTAATGGGGATGTAATTCTATCAGCGCAATACTGGAGTAATTTTTACTTACTTGGTTGTCTTCCTCACAGTCTTTCCACTCCTGGTAAAGATCCCTCATATCTACCAATCGATTTTCCAGCTTTTCCAGTGACCAAATCTGTTTGCCTTTCCCTTTCCTTCTCACCTGAATAGCAGGCTCGCTGAGAATTGCACCTCGCTGGGAAACAATTAAGAGAGAGATCAACAAGGAATTCATGTCACAACAATCAAAAAGTAATTTAAAACCAATACAAAACTGAGAATATCTTTGGGAAAAGTCTGGATTTTGTTCTTTTTTTTATTCTAGCTTGAGCAACCAAATTCAAGCGTGACAGACTCTGAGTTGGGCTGTCACAGTATATTCCTGTTCAGTTTAACCGTGAAGTCTAATCACAGCTACAGGCACTACTTTCCGTGGACCTTACATAAGTGTTAGAAATAGGAATATTTAAGAATTTCATAAACTTCCTCAAGTTACAGCAGGCCTGGACCTCCAGCTAAGGTTACTACTGTCAGCTTTCAACTAGTGCAGATACTTAACCCTCTTCACCATCCAGTTTCTAGATGCAAGAACAACAAGCAAAGGAGAGAAACTCCTAATACACTTGATAAAAATTCTAATCCTGGAATAAAATATACATGTCCTGTACTAATGATGGCCTAAGTAGCACTAAAATACTGAGCTGACCTTAAGAAAAGAAGTAATACCA
>JAHREE010000251.1:885796-943464 GCA_033628505.1 Tringa tobata | reverse complement strand
TGTAACCTCATATTCTGTACCTATTTCCAGTAATTTCTGTTGCTTCTTACCATTACTACCAAGTGCCTTCATCGTGACTTCCATCTGGGCATATTCATAACTGAAGTTAATCTCACTTGACACTTCACTGGAATTGTCCCCATCTATGTCCAGCTGCTCAACGCTGTTACTGCACTTCATCGAGTTGTCTCGTTCTTCATCCTCATGATCTGCCTTCTTTTTCTTCTTTGGCAAATTCAGCCTTTAAGCAAGAAGAAAATTGTTAAATTATTAAAGGCTCAACTTTGAGACAAAGGGTTACTTTCAAAGATTATTAAAATTAAGCAGATTATCTGAATTGGTAGATTTTTTCCCTTTCAAAATTTGTTGATCTCCTGTGAGTGTAGTTTTCCTCAGCATAAACAGGGGAGTTCAAGGCAAACTAGCTCATCCATTCTAAACTCTAGAGTACCTGATGCTACTAATCATATAGTTTAGATAACCGTGATTTTTTTCAGTTGTCCCATATCCAAATAATTTAGAGGCAATAATGAAATTATATCCCACCTTTTATGTGGATTTTTCTTTCAAGCATAAAAGAAAATAATTAAGTTTTAGATTATCATTTAAATCCATTGATCTGTAAGGTATTTCAGACCAGACACAGAAGGTTTCAAGAATACAGTTTTTCAAATAAAATTTTGCCAGTGATGCTGTCTGGGATACAGGAAGGGCTCAGGTATGGAATTCCAGGGAACAGAGAACACCCTAACTGCAAAATCCAAAAGACAACCTGTCCAAGTCAAAGAGTGGGTGCAGTATTTACACTGTGGAAGAGAAAAGTCTTAGTATTAATGTGGTACCGAACCACATTAAAATTACCAGCTCAAAAATTGACAACAGCAAGGTTTCAGTCCCTTGAAAATACAAGAAGTTAAATCAACCTGTTGCTCTGAAACTAAAATCATGCACATTTGCTATGATATGTAGCATTCAAGAACAGCCAAACATCAGCATAGCTTCTATAACCCCAGTGAAAAAGAAGTCACCTCCTCCTGCAGTCTCAATGCTCCACTGTCGTCTTTCCTTATACCTTTACATAAAGCAAAATTGGTGCCAACTTACAATTTCTTTAATAATTTCTGTACCTGAAGAAGTGGTTGTTCCCCCACAGTATTCTGTCTCCATGATGTAGCTGGATGGGACACATGACAGCAGAACCATTTACGAATGTCCTGCGAAAAGGCAAAAAATTAAAATAAATGTGTCTATACAAGGCTTAATTTGTTTTGCCTGAGTACTACTTTCTTTATTGTAACTAGTTAAAGGAGGACAACGGGTTTAGGGATTGCAAAGAGGACAAATATCCCCAGAAACTTCATTCACCTGCCCTGTGCTGTTTTCATAAACTCCTCAAAATCAGCTTCTTTTGATTGCTTAAGCTTATTGAGTTCAGCACTTTTGGATAGATAATATGACATCTATGTCTGGGGAGCATAATTAGAGCTTAAAAATGAGGGGCCTGAAAAAAGATGATGTCACTGGAAATAAACACTTTTCACGTTACTTTGAAATAGACACAAAATAGAAACATTTGAATAAGACATGAGAGACCTTTGCTATATAAATAGCTTAAAGACAACAAACTAATTAGAATAATCAGAAAGTACTTTTATTTCAGAGTCAGATTCAGTCTGAAAATAGGATCACAGGATAACTCAAATTTGAAGGGAACCTGAGAATGTCATCCAGTCCTATCTCCTGCTCAGGATGAACTATGAATCAGGGTAAGTGTGAATTTTGTGTATCTAACAATAAATTATTGGAGATGCTGACGATGCATGTCATTTTGTGATCTATTTGAATATACCATCTGCTTTTCAAGTACTGCTACTTAATCAAATAAGGCAACAAATGCTTCAGCAGCTCTTTGCATATCAACAGATTTCCTAGAAAATGAATTCAAATACTGATAGAGCTGCATCTACACAGCTGCAAATCAGTGAGTATCTACTTGCTGAAAGCATATGCCATTTACTCATCCTCTCTTTGAAAGCTTCAACTACAAACACCATCCCTGAGAGAAACCTCTTTAGAACAAAAGACTTGAGCTGACAGAGGAGTATATGACAATTAAAACAAAACATAAAAGCAGGACACAAGAAGTTGAATTTTCTAGCTTCAGACTACATGGAGTTCATTTTTCAATTATCTTTTTGCACCACCAATCATAAAATACTAGATAAAACTACAATTATACAACTGGAGCTGTGTTTTATTCCTTTACCTAGTATTTTTTTGAGGTGTTAACATAACCTGTCCTTCTGGGGTGATGTCTATAATGCAGTGCTCAGGAAGAATTCCCATTCCACACAGCTGGATATCTTGAGAGTTGTCTGAGCCTATTAACGTGTGCTCCTGGGAAAAAATAATTAAGATGTTAGCAATGGGCTACAGAAGCTCACTAGTTCTAACTCATCCATTCTCCTTATTGATATATCTTGTCACCTAGTTCCAAAATTTGAAAGCTCTTGAAAAGCTTCCCATAGAGGGGGAAAAAGGAGAATGAAACATTGCAAGCAAATCCTAGCTTTGTCTTACAGTAACAAGTAGGAAACACTCAGGAAAATGTAAAGGCATCAGTTAAATCTGAAGATGAAGAAGTTTCCATAATTTAATTGCGGAAGTCAGTGCCTCAGGATGTTGTAGAAGCCAAAAGAATAAAGGAATTCAAAGAGGAAACAAGACAGGCTGACAGTGTTAGACCCATGGCTATTACTCAGGTTCCATCTAGATCATCCCAAGGCTTAGGAAATTCCTGAAGTGCTCGAGGCTTGAGGGATTTGGCAGAGGAAGGATCACTCCACACACGTCCCAGTTCATCCATTTCTTTTTTTAGGCATCTCTGAGCAATTTTTGAGAAACAGACACAATAGTTCAGATAAGCCAGATCAAGTTGTTCTTTGGTGCTTACAAGAACTAATACATGAGCAGCTCAACATTGAGGAGAATGTGGGCAAGATATTTACTCTGAAAAGCAAGATGGTCTAACTTCAGAATTTTAGGCAAAAGTACGTGTAAAGTCATTTTATTGAAAGAGTTTCAAAGCTCAGGGATTTTTACACCAAAGCTCTCAACCAACAAAATGAATTTGTGTTATGAAAAAATAATAAAAAATTAAAGACTAAGTGAAATTCCTAAAACCTACCCCATGCAAAGGGGTTTTTCTCTGGCAAAGGAAAGTAGCTCGGTACCACCTGAGATGTTTCTGCTGGTACTGACAGGCCAAGGCTTTGGTGTACTCTTGTTTTGTGTCCCCAGTGAAGGCCACAGAAGCGGGCGCTGCTGCAGCGGCTGTCAGTGGGGAGGCTCATTGAACAGCTTGAGTCACGCTCCGGGCACTTACGTGCAAGGCGCCTGGAAAGGAGTCAATTCTTCTCCCAAAACCTCAGCTCTTTTGTCCTTTTTAATGCTTTTTAACAGATACAACACTAAGAAAGTTCTTTCCCTTGCTTTCATTGAGATACCACACAGCAACTATGACTGGTATCAGAGAAGATCACGTTTTACCTAAGACCAACTAAACCAAAAGCATCTTTCAGCCTGATTGCTGACTCTCCCACAGACCACTTCAAAGAGAAAAGAATGATTTAGTGTGAAGCTCAAATTGCCGACGTTCTTACGCTGCTAAATTTTTAGAACTGGTATTCTAAAACGTGACTTAAAAATGGTAGTATCTCATTTCTCCTCCTGACTCCAGGTCATGTCTACGGTTTGTTAAACGGGAATAAACTGCTCAAATGTTTCAGTGCAGAGTCCAAAAGTCACATTATGCATTTTATCTTTAACATCAGGAAAGGGGATGGCACATCAGCAGAAATGCTAAGACAGAAAAGAACTTGTTTTTCACTCCTGGTGAGTTGCACGAAGAGGAACAAAAATGCATTTTATAAACTCAAGTCTGTACTACACACGTAGAAGCAAGCTGATTACTGATACACCCAAATAAAACACTTTTCTGGGTAAAACCTTGTGAAAGCTGGCATAAAAAAACGCCAGAAGATAGATTATAAAAGAGAGCATCTCTAAATTTCTTTTAAAAACCAAAACATAAAACCCCCAAGCCTTCCTCTGATACACAGAATTAAATTTGCAATAAAAAGATTGTCCTTATATTATTTTCAATGAGGCAGTGTGTATCAGAGAAAGCTTTAGATACGTGGTTTTTACAATATTCTCTTAGTAAACCTTGCCAATGGCAAGTCTACTTCTATTAAATTTTTTTTACATATAGATACATCTCAATATTTATTTTTACCTTTAAATAGTATACCAGAAGTTCATTGAGAGCTGGATCTGCATTCAAATTAACCAGGAAGCACTTATTATCCCCAACTTTTATTCCAGAAGACTGAAGAGATATGCCAAGACTTTCCAACTGTTTCTGACGCTCCTGCAAGAGAGTAGCCATCAAAAAAATTAAGCTGATTGATGTACGGCCTTTCGGAAACGCATTCCTATCTGCCAAAGCCACGAGCCAAAACGATGGGCAGCTACTTCTGAGACAGGCAACTCTTTCTTCTGCAGTAGATTAGGCACAAAAACCTGAGTTATATCAAGCTTTGATCAGGGTATTTGTAATTTCTCTTGTCCTTCCACCTCTGGTCTCAGAGGGCTACGTGCTGTGGTCTCGCAGGGTTGCATTTTCCTAGTGAAAAATGAAAAAGCAGCTGAGAGCAGGACACTGCAGTACTGTAGGAGCTTCTCCATGACCTCACTGGAACAGCAAAAGGCTCCCACAAAGACCTCTCTAGAGCCCTTTATTTTCTCTGTGGAGCTAAAAAGCAACAAGTTAAGTTAAATCCCTGCCAAGTCAAGCTCCATGTCTATCTTTTATTCCAGAGCAATCAAAATGACAAAAAACTGGCAACCTGCTATTTAAGTAATGCAAATAACACTTCCTGCTGAACAAGAATAGTAGCATTTTGGATGGGGTTTTGTTGTCGTCAATAGACTTCATAGAATTCAACAACAAAGCATTACTGTGCAAAAATGTACATCTTTCAAAGGGAAGTGTTTGGGTGAAGACTAGAGCAGTGAAAGAGGAACATTAAACATTTCTAACTTAAGAAAAGAAAGGGATTCTTCCACAAAAAGAAAAAAAAAATGAGGTATAAATGTTGAGAATCTTTTCCAGGATCATACACAAACTGAAACCAGACTCACTATGCACAACAAGTAAAGAAAATATAAAAAATAAACATGGGACCCCCCTCGCAGAATTACCAGGGGGAAGCAGAAACAAGGGAGGGTCAAACCAGTAAGTAAAAAAAAATACAAGAGACTCTCAGAGGCCTTTCCCATTATGCTGAGACTCAAAGAAAAATAATAAAAAATTAGCAGATATTATATAGGAATAATGCTGGTATGTTTATTAAGGTTCTAACCTTTACCTACCACTCTGCTTTGTATTTAAACACTTAGTATACCATATTATTCAGTATAATTCTTTGTTCAGCACTGGAGTTGTACCAGGTCTAGTCAAGATTAAAATAGCAAAAAAGAACAAACAAAACTCCTCTTGATTTTCTCTAGCCTGTCTCCCCACACACTTACAAAAACAACATAATGTCCTTGTAAGGAAGAGTCGTGTGTGTACTAGAGAGAGGAAAAAAAAACAAAGAACAGAGGGAAAACTGCAGTGTGATGTCAAAGATCTCTCTTCCGATCACCAGTGCCAGGCTCGGAACTTCACATAATTCCTTATTATCCACAGACAGAGATAAAGAACTTGTTGCACGAAGGAGGCCTTGGCCCACGCTCTATATCTCATAGGATTAATTGAAAGAAAATGAGCCAGTTTCTGTTAATTTTTGCTCAATGCCTAATTTTAATTAACTTAAATATTCAACATACTTTTAATATATGTCAATTACTCACTGAAAATGTGAAAAATTGCCTATTCACATACTTAGTCTTTAGGGCTTTGAGCCCTTATTGCTGTTCCATCTCAACAAACTGCCTCTTCAGTGGCCCTCATGCTTTGTGAGGAACCATCCTTCCCTCAAGAGTGTGCGGAGTCCTCCTCTGAGGAGGAAGAAGCAGCAGAGAGAAGGTGTGATGAACCGACCACAACCCCCATTTCCCGTCCCCCTGCACCACTTGGGAGGAAGGAGGAGAGAAATCAGGAGTGAAGTTGAGCCTGGGAAGAAGGGAGGGGCAGGGGAAAGGTGTTTTAAGATTTTGTTTTTATTTCTCATTATCCTACCCTGATTTGATTGGTAATAAATTAAATTAATTTCCCCAAGTTAGGTCTGGTTCTCCTGTGATGGTAATTGGTGAGTGATCTTCCTGTCCTCATCTCGAACCACAAGCTTTTCATTGTATTTTTCTCTCCCTACCCAGTTGAGGAGGGGAGTGATAGACCAGCTTTGGTGGGCACCGGGTGTCCAGTCAGGCTCAACCCACCACACCCACTGAAGGTGTCAGAAGGTTCCTTCCGTTGCCTTCCAAGCGGTCCCGAAACAGCCTTATACTGCACAAGCACTAATCCTTATCCCTCCTCTGAGAAAAAAAAGTATCACTTATTCTACAGCTGCAAGGTTAATGAAATTCCCAGCTCCAAAACATCATAAAAGGCTGAGAATTTAGAGACCAAGAGGAAGAGAAGTGAGCAGCTACGTGCAAACATCAAGGCAGATTTAGTCTGTAGCGTTGAGCCCATCACTCCAGTTTTTCAACCTCCTCACACACTCAGGGTTTTTAAGCCTAGAAACTACTGTGTAGGATGCGAGAAGAATTTTATTTTTATTATCATCACCACTATTATTATTATTATTATTGTTATTATTATTTTTCACTCTTACACAGGCAGGAAAATGCATGGTACGAATCTGCATTGACAGCCAGGAAGCCCTCGTAGTCACAAGCAGCACTTCTTACAATGGACCTTTAAAACTAAAGTCAACAGAGTCTGTTCTGATTGTGTCATCTACAAAAGGGCTTTGTATCGGAGGAGCCTTTTTCTCCTTATTTATTACATGCTATTCATCACCTTTCAACAGTCCTCCCCCTCAAAAGCTCCCTACTGCAAATATATACATCAGCATTTGTGTCGTAAGAATTGGAGGTGTCATGCAATAATTGTGGTGACCTGAACACTTTTTCAATGTAACCATCACATTCAATTACAGTCTGACGCCCTAAATATCAGTGTAGGAGGTATTAAAACACACAGAGACCCTGAAGTGTTCTGTTTTTTAATATTCTGAATGTCCTTTGCCTTGTGTATGGATGCACTCTGTACATAACCTTGCATTTAACGCTCTCAATGCTCCATCTTTCATCACAAACAACCATGTTACTGTCTGAAGAATATAAAATCCCTGTAATCCTCTCATCCGTGGATTATTATTTTTTTAAATAACTTCTCCATTTGCATACAGTGACAATTTATTATTGTTGCTGGAATAGTAATCTGGGAGGCACCCAGCTATCACAGGAATTAAGTGAAGCTTTTCAAAAGGGCAGTAAGCTTGACCTACTTACCCATAAATGTGGGGAGAGATTCAGGCAATCTCCATGAACTGACAGACAAAGGAAACAAACCTATTTTTCATAAAAAATAGGGAGGAAAAAAAAAAAGAAAGCAAACCTGTGCTATCTCCTCTGTTTTTCTTAATTTTTCTTCCCAGGTCACGGTCATTTCCTGAATCAACTTTTCCGATTCCTCCAATCGTTCTTTTAGTTCTGGTGATTTCATAGCCTGCAGAAATAAAAGCAAATAAAACAAGAAAGCTTATTGTGCTTTGTTTTTTTCCACAACGCTGTCACACAGATAGAAAAAGAAACATAACTTTACTTATTTTCCAAGGCATAATTACCAGTAAGTAAAGGGTTTTTTAAAACACGTATCACATATAAATGCAGAATCCATCAAAAAGTTTAATTAGTTTCAAGTACAGATGCTAAAGGGGAGTTTAGATAGTTCAATGCAAACAATCACACGATACTGGCAGATTTGCACAAAGATATTCAAAAGCAAACTAATCTCATTTCTAACCCAATATGAATATCCCAAATGATTTATATCTAAGTCAATCTTGTTTCTTAGACACCACTGACCTCACTCGCCACCATTGTCTTGGCTGTCGGTCCCTCAAAATGACAAAACATCTCAGTCACTTCAACTACAAGTCCACTAAAAATATTTTTATTGTTCATTTTGATATGGCCTGATGGGTGTGAGTTTGCCCAGAGAAGCTGTGGCTGCCCCATTCCTGGAGGGGTTCAAGGCCAGGTTGGAGGGGGCTTGGAGCAACCTGGTCTGGTGGGAGGTGTCCCTGCCCAGGGAAGGGGGTTGGAACTCGACGATCCTTAAGGTCCAACCCAAACCATTCTCTGATTCTATGAGTTATTTTCTTTCTATAGCAAATACCAAGGCATCCGAGGTGTTCTGGTTATCCACCTCTACAGCTGGGGGTGGTTCTGGTTATCCACCTCTACACCTTTTACAGAGGGAATATCAAAAGAAGCCTTACAATGTGCTTCTGGACACTGGAATTCCATCTTCTTGCTAATCCACCACAGCTCTAATTTTGTTTTGTGAAACAGTCAAAGTCTCACGTTCCATCCAAGGACTAACTTGAGAACCACTCCAAAAACTCATCAAGGTTTTGGATAAGGTCATCAAAGGTCATCAACATTTTTAAACTACATATACCTTCCAGTCTCTGTACTGGTATATTCCTCCTGTACTACCTTGAACAGGAAGCCTGTGGACTTCTTCATGTCATTATTTCATTACTGCTAACAAGATGAAAATGTTTTTGGCTGGCAGGTATTTATGCAATGCCAATTTAACAATGCAAGCATCGTTCCCCATCAGATATTTCCTTACCACAAAACCCCAAAGTCCTCACAGGAATCCAAATCAAAGAGAGTAGCCTCATTACGCTGCAGTTCATTCAAGAAAGGGAGCAAGTGCCAGGAGTGGAAAATCCTGTTTTAAGACAGGAGTTTCCTCTGCCTCAAGACACAAGAGTCTCAGAACTGTCAGCTGATGTGTCCCCTGTAGTCTTTTTCTGATTGAGTATCTCAAATCTAAATACAGGGTAAAAGGGAGGGCTTTGGGCAACCTGGTCTAGAGGGAGGTGTCCCTGCCTATGGTAGGTAGTTGGAACTAGATGATCTTTAAGGTCCCTTCCAACTCAAAACCACTCTATGATTCTATGAATTCCACCCAGGAAGGCAAGTGAAGCCAAGTCAATCTCTGGAACAAAGATTTATTATGGCTGATAAAACATGACGAGCACAAAGGCGCTGGACACTGGAGCAGGACAAGAAGATGAAGCCCAGTCACTTTCAAGTCACTTTCAACATTTTCACATGCTTCAACTATAAGATGAGCTAAATAATTCTCCTTATCCCTACCACGTGAATATAAACAGCAGATATAAGGGCCCAGGTTCACAGAAGAGCAGCAGTCCAAATTCCCAGCTTAGGAAGGACAAACTAGTTGTCTTGGAACAGACAAATTAAAACATGTGATATTAATTTTGACAAGAAAAGATAAAAATCTGTGGATTAAAAAAGAAAAGGGGAAAAGAGGATAATGCCTTACTCTCCTGGCAGGGGAAAAAAAAAGTAAACTGTCAAGTTCGGTTCTGCTTTGGTTGTTTAAGGAGAAAAAAGGATACTGACACCAAAAGGGAAAAAAAAAAACAACCCAACTAACACGACCATAACTTGGTAACCTCTATATTTGGAAATGAGCTTTGAAAAGGTAACCTGACTGTCATAACGAGTCAATGTTTTTGATGACTTTAAAACAATTATTTATGCACATTTCTGTAAGAACAATTAGACGGGAACAACTAAGAACAAGTAATAAACTGAAAGGAGTACAAGACAAGGAGTGTGGGGTTTGACCTTTACTGTGCAGCCTCTTAATAGCAAACGACACCGTTTTTTCCATGCTCTGTCAGTGCCACTGAGATGACAACTAGGGTGGGATTTTAGTACTTAGGAAAGGAAGTATTTATTACTTCATATTTAGGAAACACTACTTCATTACTTTGGAAAGCTGCCATTATTTTGGCATTAATGCTCACAATTGAAACAAATAGGGAGTGTTTGCATGTCTCAGAGTACTGTAAAGTCTGTGGTTTGTATTTTAGAGGAAGTTTTAGGTATTTAACTGACATACTTAAAGAAATTGATATATACTTACAGGATGCTTAGGATATTAGGCAAGTTAAATGAGAACAGTCCAGAATTCACTAGTCATTTCTAATCTCACAGCCAGCATTCCCTGAATACCTCATGAGGCAAATATTGTAATCATCTTTTTTTTTGAATTGTGAAACAGACGGATTATATCATTGTTGTTTTGTCCCATTTGAGATCAGAACTCAGAATGACACTATGTCTTGGCCTTCATCTAACATTTAGACCATGTTCCTTTCACAATTCTGTCGAGGTAGCTATGCAGATATTCTAAATGTTAACTGTTCAGAACATTTAAAGCTTGTAAGCAAGCATTATTTAATTGAATTCACATCTCACAGGATGTAGCCACACTGAATTCTTAAAATACACTGGCAAAGCTCTGCCTATAAACTGCACAGTCTTCAGACTCCACCCCTATTCCTGCTCCATGTCCTCTTGCTTTTGATCTGTATCTCACAATAAAAAGATTGCTCAACAAGGTGTTCGAACAGAATCTGGTATCTCATGTTATCACCTGTGTTTCAAGACTGATATACAGAAAAATGTAAAGAAGCGGTATAAAGGGAGATTTCTCCTCGATACGCACGCAGTAATTCTTTGTGGCATTAACTTCTGAGAGCCGGGTAAGAAAGTCCTGACAATGGGGTTTACAGGACGTATTGGCTTAATCCAGACTTCAATTTATACCTCTGCTTTTGTGAGCTGTTCCCGCAGCTTCTCCACTTCCTCCCGGAGCTCCCGAATAATGCGAGCGTTGGGGTCTTCGTTCACCACCGCGTGGTTAACGATGTTCTTGGCCCGGTCTGCGTACCTCAGTGTTGAAAGGGTCTCATCGTAGTTGTCTGCTGCTGGGCTTACCGTTGCTACCATGGCAGTCTTGCTGTTACCACCAAGGCTATCCTGGAAAGTGGCAGAGGTTATAAAATTAAAACAGAAGGTATCCTTCCTTTTACCCAGTCAACGAACTTAGGCAGCAAATGATAACCGAGGGCTGGAAGTAGATGGGGGCAACTAGTAACAGAAACATTTTTGTCAGAGCTTCTCCGTTCAGAATTAATATTTTAGGCTGTGTAAATCTAGGAAAGTTGATATTTTCAATATATTTTTTAGGAAATGCCATTCTTGGCTTTCAGAATAATTTTTCGTTTAAACAGGAATGAAAAGAGTCCCTTTTTGGGGTTTTATGGTGCCTAGTAAGGGCTTCAAAGGTTTAATTCTATGATTACTACTTAGGTTTATAAACCAGAAATGTAAGCACTTCAGCATTAGACTTCCCAGGTACTATCGAAGGAGCTCAGGAAAGATCATGATGAATTCAGAATATCTTATTTTAAAGACTGGAAGTGAGATGTCTCCAATAAGTACTTAAATCACTTAAAGATCTCCTCATAAACACTACAGTTGATTTCATTCTTATAAACATTTCAGAATGGGGCTTGTCCCTTCCCCCTGCTGACACAGCTCACAAATCTACATCGAGTTATGTAAGAAATTACCCTTTTGGAATTTGGTTGACAGAGAAGAAGGGTGTGAAACCACATTCCTGCAAGGCAGCATGTTGGGGGAGTGGGGGAAGGAAGGAAGGAAGGAAGGAGGGCAGTGTTCAATCTTTTTACTGATTGCAAAATTGTGGCTTACATTTTTGGCCAGTCTAAAAGATAAAACATCCTGGTTTTAATTTTGAAGCAAATCTTTCTGGTTTGTTTGGGGTGGTGGGGGTTTTCTGGGTTTGGTTTTGTGGGTTTTTTTGGTTTTTTCTTATTTTTTATTTTTTTACTCAATATCCCTTTCTGAGATGAACCATGCTATTAAATTTCATCTTCAATAACCCATGAAATCTAGGTCAGGCATTGCCATTAGAACAATCNTATCTTTCTACTAACAAGTATTTCAGTTTCTCCTTGATAATAATCAAACAAAGGGCAAGGAAAAAAGGAAACCTGGTTAGTATTTCTATGGGATGTGGTTACCAAGCACCCTGGCAATCAAATGATGAAAAAGAAAGATTTTAACAAAATGACAGGTTACAAAAATGCAACCAAAGTCAGGTACCAATATATGACACCTAATTCAATAATCCCTCAAAATTCAAGTCAAGCAAAACTGCTCAAGCTGTAGCAGGCAAGTTAAGAAAAAGAAAGACAAGGCACCTTTAACCAGCAGGCAAGACGTGGCTACATTTGTGTTTGCCACTAATTCAGAGAATGGGAAAAATCCAGATGATGACTGTACCTAAACCCAAACTTTATGGCCACTGTAGGTAGGAAGTGGGAAGAACAACAAGACCAGAAGCTTGCCTTTTGATTAAACTTGTATTTAACATTTCCCCCCCTGAAGAACACCAAATGGAGTCCTGTGCAGTACAGAAAATGATGTAACTGCTTATTTCACATGAATACGAAGCACAGAGTCTTCTGACCTGTCCCTCACACTGTAACTGGGACAGTGCTCTGCAATTATACTCTGCTGGCAAAAGTAGAATATATTAACAAGTATATTAGACAATAAGTAAAAGGTAATAGTCTTAATCAAAATCTTCAAAGCTAACCAGGCCAGGATGTAAAATTCAGTTGCATGCGGCAATAGCCCAGATTTCATTAGCCCCAACGTTGTGTGTGATGCTGTATGTAAATTCACCCATAAAAGACAGTGTTTTTTTTTAAAAGTCCTTATTCCATTATTGGTCAGCAGAAGATAGATCATATTTAGAGATACTAATGGCTTAACATCCAGCTAATTTTCCAAAGACCATTATGGTTAACATCAAAACCAGAAAACAAGGCAAAAGAACAGCATTTTGTTCCATTGAAAGGGACTCTTCTCCCCTTTTCCTCCCTTTTATTTCTCTTTAAAAAAAAATGAGATCTAAAAAAAAAAATGAGTACTTACTTTAAGTAACCAAGTGAGCACAGAATCACGATAAGGAACAAATTTGTTCTTGTTCTTGCCAGCAGCCTGATCTGCCAGGGCAGAAATAACCAGCCCAAGAGTTGTGAGAGATCTGCACAGAGAATATATGAAGTGTAAATATTCATAAGTCAAATGCATATTTAGACAGTCACTTTTTCTCCAAAAATGAGCTCCGAGGACAAACTTTCCGGTACAGTTTTGATCATTCTTTTCTCACAAAAGCTCTACTCCTCGTTTTCAGGACATGTTTTCTGCCTTAATAATCATGTCTTCACAATGCAATCGTGTGGCAATTGCAGGAACACAAGTACAGAACAGAAAACCCCAATAATTTTAAATAGGCAGAGATCTCATTCAAACACCTAAAAGTATTGTACGTCTGAAGGAAAAGTAGAGAAAAGGGAAGAAGAAAACTGGCTACAAGAGCTTATACTGATTTTATCCTATTTTATGAGTGTACTGCATTTAGCTGTCATGATTTTACTGATGAAAAAAAGGAAAAGAAAGTCACCAAGTCTTACTTGTTAATGTTGCTCCCTTCTTTCAGCCTGTCTCCTGCAGCACCAGTCTTAGTTGCCCTTTCACTACCTGCTAAGTCCACCAGACTCAGCTTGCCCACCTTCTCACCCGAGGTCTGCAGAAGGAACCAGAGAACAGCTACTGTTAGTTCACTCTAATTAAGTGACATAGTTTGACATATTTTCAAACAAGAATCAAGCTTCATTTCTTGGTGTAGCCCCTCTACAGTTTTGAAAATCATTGTACTTGAACAATATTCTGTGGTAACTCACTAGTTGCTGCTCCAGACACAACATGAGGATTTAAAGTGAGATAAGATACACTTGTACCTTCAAGATGTCTCAGAAATCTCCAGAGGAGAAAAACATGGGGCACGTTAGTCAAATGTTAAAGCAAGAACATATGCAGAGGGAGCACAGGCCAAGGAGTCACGAAGACAGACAGAAGCTCTGCCTTTGTTTTATCACCTTGAAAACAGCCTCCTAAAAGTCTCAGGCTTTATACCAGGTTTCCATTCTGTTTTTTAGAAAGTGAGAACAAACATAGCAAGAAGCACTTACGAATATGATTACAATCGCAAGGTCTCCTATATCCTAATTCTTCCTAGAATCCAAGCTATGTAACTATTTCAATCCTGTAACACAGACTTAGTTATAAACCCTTTCATTGTATTTGACCCCAAATGACATTCTGAAACACTCCATGAATTTCCTATATCAATTTGAAGCTGAAGAGCTAACGCTGTCTTTGAGAACAGTTTGCTTACATCATGCTTTTCTGCAGCATCCATGGCTTTAGCATCTCAGTATCACAGTTGCAAAGTGCTATGTTCCCCTAAATGAAGGGGGTAATTAGAATCAATATGCTTTCAAAAATGTTACTCTAAGCCTCTCAAAGAGTAGTGTGATCATCAGGCCATACAGAAATGTGTCATCACCAGGACTGAAAGGAGCGGCAGATGGGAAAACAGAGAAATCTGTGCCAGAAACTCACACAGTGGTCACTGGAAGATGCAGGAAAGAGGCTCAAAACTACCTCCTTGCATCCAGGCTCACCATGACCACACAAAAAAATATGTATGGTAAGTATGCAGTACAGCCACAGCAAAAACTGAACGACAAACTGCAGCAAATCAAGGAGTTTAGCATAGTGTGAGTACTAATCTGAATTGCAAAGAGGGAAAAAAAAATCAAACAAAGAACAGGGAAAATTGTCTGGATAAGAAGATTGGTGGAGACTGAGGAATGAGGAGAAAAATGCCCAAATGCTCGTTATGCTTTACATTGTATTCAATATTTAGGCCCATAAACGCCTTAGATTTGCTCCAAGGACACTCAAAATCTCTCCAAGCACAGCCTGTTCCAGGGCTCTGGCACCCTGAAAGGAAAGAAGTTTTTCCTCATGTTTAGACGGAATTTCCTGTGTCCCAGTTTGTGCCATTGCTCCTTGTCCTGTCCCCGGGCACCACTGAGAAGAGTCTGGCCCCATCCTCTTGCCACTTGCCCTTTAGCTCTTGCTCAGCATCAGTGAGATCCCCTCTCAGTCTGCTCTTCTCCAGCAGAACAGCCCCAGGTCCCTCAGCCACTCCTCAGCAGAGAGGTGCTGGTGCTGGTCTCTTGGTCATCTTTGTAGCCTCCACTGGACTCTCTCCAGTAGTTCCCTGTCCTTCTTGAATTGGGAAGCCCAGAACTGGACCCAGTGCTCCACATGGGGCCTCCCCAGGACAGAGCAGAGGGGGAAGGATGACCTCCCTCCACCTGATGGCCACACTCTTTTTAATGCCCCCCCCAAGAGACCACTGGCCTTCTTGGCCACAAGGGCATGTTGCTGGCCCATGGGCAACTTGTTGTCCACCAGGACTCCCAGGTCCCTCGCTGCAGAGCTGCTTTCCAGCAGGTCAGCCAGTAACCTGGACCAGTACATGGGGTTATTCCTCCCTAGGAGCAGGACCCTACACTTGCCCCTGTTGAACTTCATTAGTGGAACTCTCCACCCAACTCTGCAGCCTGTCTAGGTCTCACTGAATGGTGGCACAACTGTCTGGTGTGCGAGCCACCCCTCCCAGGTTTGTGTCATCAGCAAACTTGCTGAGGCTACACTCTGTCCCCTCATCCAGGTTGTGGATGAATACGTTGAACAAGAAGACTGGGCCCAGTATTTCCAATCAACATTTTTGTAAGAGCCTGTAAAACACATTAAAGCAAGAGACCCACACCCAAGCTTAACACTTGGAACTTGTAACTTGTTTTACTCACCCCTGATTGTACATCGTAGAGTGTGTGGGTGAGGATAATCTTGAAGACTGCGTGGGACCGACTGCTCTCCTCGTTCATGTTGGTTGCAGCCACCGTTCGAGACTTATTGCCCTCAGACATCAAGGACTCAATGTCCTAGATACAATTTTCACAGCCATAAGCATATCTGCATTAAGATGCTTTTCAATTATCTACCCAAACAATCTAATTTTGGTAAAATCCAGCAAGTATTTTCCCACTGTTTCCCACTGTTTATTCATAAAGTGTGAGAAAAAAACTATTGTGATGTCCCCTTTAAAGCCTAGAAATTACACAATGTTGTGACATGCATCTTCATCCATTACCTCTACCCACATATTAAATTATCAACAAAAATAATGCACTTGGCTGCACACAGCAATACTCAAAAGCAAAGAAAAAAGCACAGAAGCAGCAATTCATGTTTGAACACTAACATTTTTCTTGAAAACTAACATATGTTATTGAAACCTCTAATACTGACATAGTACTGAAAGTTGTATAAAACAGAACCACACTGAACAGGTCATTATGTTCCTCCTACATATAAGAGCTTATGATCTGTTAAATTGTGATACTGGAGAAATACACAGCTCCCCTGCTCCAGGGTTTTACAGCAATCCTGTAAAATATTTAAAACTTAAAGAGTTTTGGGCTTAGCTTTTATTTATGCATCTCTAGCTGGATGATGCTAAAAAAAAACAAAAAACAATCAAACATAAGACCACCACAGACCACTTTGACTCTTTATGCTGAGTTACACAAAGCTGCTGGGCAACATGTAAAGTAAAAGCATGCAATGTGTCTTGTCTTAACAAAAACCACCAAAGAGAGGGAGATGAATACCTGGAGAAACTGCAATAGGAAGGATTGCACCATGTTCACGTTAAGACGACAGAAATCCATCCCGTATTTACTCATTTCTCCTACAGTATTTTAATGCTTCTTAAAAATTAGAGCACTTTGTGAATGCATATATAAACACGTACCGTCCAGCAAGCAAATTTCATGCAATGTTCTCAAGTATTTGCCTTGGAAACAACCATTAGTGTCCAGTTCCAGGGTGCCTGTGTGCTACTGGTAAGTAAAATTACTAGGCAGTGGCATGCCAGCCAAAAGGTGACCAGGTGTGGTGCTGAAAGCTCAACTCTGCTAAATCCTGGCTCTGTAATTAATCATGGAACACCTTCTCATGGATGCAGCATACACTTATTTTAAATTTGGGAGGAAAGCTGTTTCATTACATAGTTGAATTACTGCCAGCATTGTGGAATAGTACAGGATGAAGATGTGTTTCTGCTCTTAACCCTGCTCTCCCCAGTGATCACACTGCAACAATCCTATAGCTCTCCTGCTCTAAAATCCGTGTTACTGCCGTGGCAATTAGGAGTAGCTTAATAATTGTGTCCTGCTTAAGGGACGGTACCTTAGTAATTAGGATGTCAACACAAGCCTTTCATAAAGTCAATCCTTACCTTGTAGCTAGCAACAGCTAGTTTGGACAGGCCATCTACGTAAGGACCATAAACACTGTGTTCTCTAACTTTTAATGATTGACGGCTTCTGGTTGGAGAAAAAAAGTTATTGATAAGCACATGACTGACTTAAGACAACATTTGTAGAAAGTCAATTTCTCACTGACAGACCTCAAACATGATGATCTTACAAATACCATAATAAAGCACAGAACAAGGACTATAACACAAACAAAAAAAAGCCTTCTGTCTACATGTAAAATGCTGACATTGGCATTTTTCCCAATTCATAAAAGGTAGCATAAGGGTGAGTTTACTCCAAGCTTTTAGTCTTACTATGTTACTTCAATTCAAAAGGACAGTGAGACCAGGAAGAAGTGAAAGCCATCCTCTGCAAACGCCTTAGATGGGATCCATTAAGGCAAAGTGGTTATGGAAAGGGAGAGTGTATGACAACATGTTACAGTGCTGCTGACACACAAATTACTTACCCTTTTGGGTCAAGAAGATCTCTGACTTTCTCATTGTATATCTCCATGTAGGACACTTCCACTTTGAAACTCTGCTCTTCATTTTCCTCTTTCTGCGCCCTTTCAAAGAGTCCACTGCAAAGTCTAGGGATTAATCCCGGCTGGTCAGCAGTACCCATCATTGTGTATGATTTTCCAGACCCTGTGCGATTGAATCAACGATTAATGCACACAGGAAAAAGTTTCTTGGTTTGCAGAACAAGGAAAGGATACAGAGAGAAGAGGTAAGAAAAATAATATAGATTTCTGTGAAAGATATTTGTGCAGTTTTCTATTTCAAAGTAAGCAAAACATGATTTAGTTAAAGACTATTTAATTAAAAGGAAAAGCCAAACAACAAATTCAGTTCAAACCTACAGAGAAGACTTTTCCAGACAGATACAGTCCCACTGTAGAAGAAAAAGCACTAACAACCACATATGTGCCACAACGAAGCATACTCATTTTTGTATATTACATTTAAAATAATAATTTAAGTTTATTCCAACTGCAGAGGCAGAAAATATGAGAGATGCACTGAACTCAAGGAAGGTCACAATCATTCTGAAGACTACAATCTGGGGTGTGAGAAATAAGGGTAGCCAGCAACAACAGACAAAATCTGATTTCTCATCCTGTCCACCTCATATCTAACGTTACAAAAGAGAAAAACATTTCTTATCTACATTACAAGGCATTTCTCCCAAAACAATGTCACAACAGCCGTGAAAAGAGTCTCCAGGCAGAACGTAACACCTTTTGTGTCAACAACATTTTTTGCTTACGCCCAGAACGACTTACCAGTTTGCCCGTAGGCGAAGATGCAAGCGTTGTAGCCTTCAAAGGCATTCTGAAGAATATTCTCTCCAAGGCACTTGAAAACAACATCTTGACCTAAGAAATAAAACACACAAGCTATCATTCTAACAAAGCAAGAGAGATTTTCTTCATTGATTCAGATTCTTCAATAATTATGTAAAAGGTGTGTTCTCCTGCTGTTGTTGCCTAAACAGCATCCAGTATTTGCTCCCTCTACAAGAGCACGACCATCAGCCAGTAGACAACCTCCACATTTATGCTACTGTAAAAATCATAAACTGTGATTATCATGCATATACCTGTATTTGCTTCAAACAACATCCTATCAATGTTCATACTCACAAGTTTTATCAGCAGAAAATCTACTGCCAACTGCAGAATTTAATCCACTGCTGAATGACACCACCTCAAAATATACTCAACCCATACATTTTAACAACTGTCAGTCGATTTTAATCTACAGCAATTAGCAGAGCACCAGATAATTTTACTGCATAAGTACAAGGTATTGAATAATACCATGAGGAGATTTTGGCAGAGAAGGAATCACAACTATGTGGGGGGATTATTGAACACGACATGCATTAGCAAAACAGAGGGTACATCACTTCTTTTCTAATTGAACTAAATCTGTATGAACAGCTTTTCGGCTCCTTTTCCAAGTGGAGAAAGAAATGCTTAATATATTTGGGGATTACCTATTTCAACAAAACCTCTATTTTCAGAATTTCTTTTACAAGCAGAGGAACTAAAGTCTGAACAAAACATGGCAGAACTTTATGGACTGAAAAGTCCTCTCAAATACGTGAATGTTCTTGAAAGCTTTTCCTTTCTCTCATTGATTGAAGTCTGTATCTTTACATCCAAACCCACTCGAAATTTTATACATGCAAAATTCCCCATCAAAATGACTAATCTTCCTGGCTCAGCACAGCAGAGTGGTTTGGACCAAACACCTCCAATATTTACCAGACCATAATATAAGTGACAAAGGAGCCTCCATTAATTTGAGAAACAAAAAAATTTACCTTCCTGTGTAAATTGTATGGCTGAAAGTGTCACCGTTTTCTCAATTCCTCACTAAATTACTATTCATTTGTTATTTGTTAGAGAAATTAAAACCCATAAGCATTCTTTATTTCTTTTTGTGATTTTTTTAAAAAATAAATGTAAACAAGCTTAACTAATTCCCCATTTTAAGATATAACAAGTATTAAAAGGAAGAGATCACAAGAGTAGCAAGCCCAAATATATTTCATATATTACCATGACTATTTGCCAAAATATATCATAATAATACGCGGAAAACTTTTAATCAAATAAATTACACATTCTCCCCAGACCATATGAATTTACACACCCCTGTATTAAATTAGGCTTTTTTTTAATATTCCATTATTAAGTTGTAACATGATGCCAAACTCCCACCAGCACTGTGAAACATGAAATTACATTTAGCAATGTTCCTCAAATCCTGAAAATGACTGGATGCTTTTAAAATGATGGATTTGGAGCAGTATTTTAAATAAAGATGTAAACATCAGTAGCCCGCTGTTGTGATGGATTTCTCAATTTCCTGCACTGCAAATGGGTTACCAATGCCCATTGCTATTATTGTTAAAGAAGAGAAATAGGAATGATTGAAGATTTTCCTTTTTCTTTTGACAATGAGTAGTCACAGAGGGGGAGGCACTTTGTGCCATGTGGGCTGTGCCCTTTAGCAAATACTGTATTTTAATTAGATCATTCACACTTGGGAGACAACAAGCACAAAGCCACAGTAAATATTACCTGCATATTTTTCTTTGACAGATTCATCCATAGACCAAAAGCAGTGATCGTAAGCAAACACCTGTAGGAAAATAACCAGGAGGACACCTTATAAAAACTGTCACAAAATCAAATCAAATTTTGACAGCGCTGAATAACGTTGGCTAACATCATGCTCCCTGGGGCCATTCTGAACATATAATACGTATTCCCACAGATTTACTTGTTTTCTACAAGTTTGAAGCCTAAACAAACACTGCATCTTCCTATATGGAAGCCTGTTCCTGACTTTTACTTGTTCCTTGTTTTTATTTCTTCCTTTCTACCATGGGAATCCTACTCCATGCTCTCCAAAAGCTCTCCTGTGGCAACCCAGTTGGATGGCAAGGTTTATCTTTAGGTTTCTCTTCCTTTAAACCCATCCTTGCAATTTGTTTTTCACGAGACTTTCTATTTTGCAAACTGACAGCTGTCGCCCGGCTGTTTCTGCCTACCATCTCCCGGTCTCTCTTCTCTGTATAAATTAAAAAACATGCCTTAGGGTAGGAACCTCCTTCCCTACAAGAGGAGTTTGTATTTATATACTCTTGACAAACAGAAGCAGTCGTCACCAAAGTTTAATGCTGGTAAAGAGTGATATAGAGTAAATGAGCTTTATCACGAGAAGAGTAGCGCTGTCATCTTTTTTAATAGAAAAGTTTCAGTTTGGTGGTAAATCCATCTAAAGGTCCACAGGCACCTTTCATCATGAAAGCTGATCTCCAATAAGGCAGCCCATTTTTTGGGGACCTCAGGCTGCAAAACCAGGCATTTGCAAAAATAATCCCCCAGATACGCAGTTGTAAGACAAAAAAAAAAATCAGGGTAATATCTGACCTACATTCACTCAGGCAAAATGTACTCTGTAAGATATAAGAAGAGGGAACTGGGATGTGTTGTTCTTTGGCTGTTTATTTTTGCTCTAAGCTTAACAAAGCTGCTCCTTCCCCTTCAGATGTTGTGTACTGCTGTTTAGCTGAGGTTTGCATCGCTTCACATCCCGCTGGCAGAGCAGGCACACCGTGTCAGCGTCTCACACCCACCTCCTGAACCCTCCTTCCATTATTTCTGAGTATTTCAATTCATCTGTGAACGTATTTTCATGTTGCATTGTACAGGTGCACAGGTAATCAATTTCAACACTCCTTAACTAGTAAAAATTGAAGGAACAAAATAGGTTGCATCATATCTACATTAATAATGAGAAAAGCCTAAAAAGAAATACTGAATCTGGAGTGAAATACCTCAGTTAGAGCATTTCCTAATAGATCGTACCATGGAATCTAAAAAATCATTTAAGGACTCATGGAGCAATAAAGCAAACCTTCAAGTATTTATACTAACTAATATAATTAGAAAAATTATGCAAGAATCGAAAATTCGTGCTACCAACACATCCAAATTTACTACCTATGTTTATGAAAATGCTTAGTATAGCAAAATCCTTGAAATTTAAATAACTTAACTTCAAAAATACACTCGTTTTTTCCCCTGTACTACATTAATGTCCCAGCATCAAAAGATAAAAGTGGTTATTTTGCATTCTCTAATTGAGGAAACAACAGCCTCTTTATGTAAAATTAAGGTTTTTTTGGTTCTTTGAAAACATATTATACAATTAAGCATATTATTATAACATCCCACACCTCCAGAGCATTTAATACAACCTCATTTGCTATAGGACCACATCATTAAAGCCGAATCCTGATACCTTAGGACAGAGACAGGTATCTGGATGCCAAATAGAAAGTCACAGGATCGGAAGCCGTAACAACAAAATGAGTTTGCTTTAACGCAAATATCAGAAAATGCTTTTAAAACCTCACAAATGACAAGTCGTCTTCCCCTCGCAGCCTGTAATGCTGAGTATGTATGTTCTCATTTGTTCCTGTGACTCATTTTTTGGCACAGGCCGTACAGTGCTCTTCAGCAGCAAGGAGATGCTTCGAGTTTCTTACTCAACAGCTGACCAACTACAGGGCTGTTTTTCAAAATGCTTTTAATATTTGAATAACCCAAGACTGAATAAGTGACACGACAATTTTTCACACGCTGATTTAACGTGCAATAAAAGCCCTTACCTTTGGCTGGGTCCTACTGTTCCCCGAAGCATCAGGAGCAGAAAGGATTTGGTGTAGGGTTGGGGGAAAAAAAAGAAAGACAAAAGAAAAACAAAGACCATTAGTTGTAGTGATTTCAGTGTAATTATTCTATCATTAATATCTCATAATTGGAATACTGCATTTAAAGTTAATTTCTCTCCTCAGATCTCCCCTTGGTTACAGACCCCAAGTAATTTTATAAACCAATGCCCATCATTTTCAAGAGTACAATTTGAGATGCTGCTCTCAATAAGCTGATTTTAAATTCAAAGCCATTGATTTTCCTCGTGCTGCCACCAGCTCTCCCTCATTGTGTCATCTCTCCCAGTTGTGTTTTTGCTTTTGACACCTCTCTCTGGTTTTGTGAGTGTCACTGTCTCATAAAAACAAAGTGCCCAAGCAACATCAAAATTTCCAAAACCACTTGAACAGGAACGTCAGGAGAGTTATTCAAGAGCAAACTTCAGAGGTCTACGCTTGGACTTGCCCAGCCCAGTTCTCACACAGTTGCTGGGGCAGCAGAGCAAACATTTGTTTCCCTAAAATAATAAACAGAGAATAGCAATTCCTTTAACCTGCTATGTGCACAATTTAAAAGTTTGTTTGGGTTTTTGGGGCATTTTTCTGTGGCAGAGGGGCTCCAGCCCTCGCAGCATCTTTGTGCCTCCTCTGGCCCTGTTCCAACAGGTCCACGTCTCTCCTGTCCTGATGGAGGAACATAGAGGGGATCTCCTTGATCCAGACACAGATGACACCAGAGAGCCTTGGATTACTCCGAGAGAGAAGCAAGAGCATTTTTTTTATTTTATTTCTGTGTTCTGAAATGTCAGGGGAGCATTTTGCTGAAGGACACTGGAAAATGCTAAGTGGCTTTTAGGATGCTCTTGCTTACAAAGCAGGCTTATTCCTGTTCCTGTGTTCCCACAGGAAGATCATTCTCATTGTAAAATAAAGAATGTGGATTTTATTTGAGTTTAGCACCCCAAGATGTGATACTGCTCTTTAATTCAGCAAGCAGTTACGCTTATATTCCCCAGCCCAGTTCCAAGGCAGGCCCATAGTGCAGTTCATCTTTCCAGCCCTCAATACAGGACATAATATGAGTATTTGGATTAAAGCAGCAAAAAGGATATGATCTCAGAAGTCATATCACATATAGAATTTTAAGAGGATGGATTACAGTAGGCTATGTAAATCATCAAGCTTAGCTCAGACTAAAGGTCTTAAAGTATCTCATTTTCTAGAGCTGCACAAACACACAAACCCATGTCTCACAGCCCCACTTAATCCAAACATGTGCAAACAGAAGCCCTACATCCAAGAAATCCAGTGTACAGCATTCAGGATGGAGCACAGCTATCCAGAGCTTGTTCTGCCTAATTTGGGCCAAGAGGAGAATAAATGGGACAAATGTTTCCCTGAGGAAAGCATTAAGGCTGCAGTACGCAGCATCACGCTCTGCACAAACGGACCCATTAACGCTGCAGCTGTGATAACCGGGCCAGGAAACCCACGGAAAGATGTTCAGCCTGACCCAAAATCCCACGGGGAAAGAACAGATACAGGGATACAGCACCCACAGCAGCCTGTGTAGCTACAAGCACACATGGGAAGCGCTGGGTGTTTAGAGGATGCTCCATGCTCAAGTAGAGTGCATTGCTACAGCCCATCCCAGAGGGGATGAAAAGGGGAGTATTTCCCACAACAAACCATGGATGACAGCAATGTACAGAAAGAACATTTCTATGGCTAAGGTTGGCATTAGCAAAAAAAAAATGCCAGAGGATCCTAATATAACTGGTGGATGAGAAGCTCAACACAAGCCAGCAACGTGCACTGTCAGCCCAGCAAGCCCCCTGCCCCCTGGGCTGCATCCCCAGCAGCGTGGCCAGCAGGGCCAGGGGGGGATTCTGCCCCTCTGCTCCGCTCTGGGGAGACCCCCCCCCAGTGCTGCCTCCAGCTCTGGGGCCTCAGCACAGGAGAGACATGGAGCTGTTGGAGCGGGGCCAGAGGAGGCCCCGGAGATGCTGGGAGGGCTGGAGCCCCTCTGCTGGGAGGACAGGCTGAGAGAGTTGGGGGGGTTCAGCCTGGAGAAGAGAAGGCTGCGGGGAGACCTTGGAGCCCCTTCCAGTCCCTAGAGAAGGGGGGCTCCAGGAAAGCTGGGGAGGGACTCTGGATGAGGGAGNTTTTTTTCAGTTCAATGTCAAACAGTGGTAGGGGTAACCTAATGCAGCTAGGGTTTCTATAATTAAAAAAGGAGAAAGAGAATACTCCAAAACAACTACCTACATTTAATACTATTTCACTTGCTGCAGCCAAATGAATATATATGCAGTTTCAAGAGTGAATAAAGACATGCAGCCCTGAGTAATCATTTCTTTTAAAGCTTGCTCTTACAGGGTATAATCGTCTTGACCAAGACACATTCTCTTTTATAGGAAAATGCTAGTGGTTTTATAGATCTTATAGAATCATAGAATGGTTCCGGTTAGAAGGGACCTTAAAGATCAGCAGATTCTAAACCCGCTGCCGTGATAAATTATGCACAATTTAAACACCAAATAAAACCAGAGGAACTCCCAGCTGAGACCAACAGTGTGTGTCCAATACCACTATGGCTTCCGGTGTTTTTTTAAAAAAATAATGGAATCTCCAATAATTGAAGGATACATTCAAGCACAATAAACCACTTTGTTCAGCAAGTGTTATTAGTGCTATTTTAGCGATATCTCAGATCAATTTTTACTCTGGCTTTCCAGATTCAAAAGCAAAGGGAAGGCAGACTGGCCTTAAGTATAATTGAGATTTTTCAAATCTCGTGGGGAAAGTGGTTGAAACAGCACTGGGGAGAAGGCGAGGATAGCTCAGGCCTTATCAGCTCTGTCTATGACCCCGGAGCTCGGAGACAGCACCAGCTGGCAGATCAGCACACGCTCTACATCAGGCACAGCACATCCTACCTCTTGCCTAAACCAGAACCAGGCAGATGGGGCAAACGGGAGGATAAAGGTGGGAGGTGGCAAGTCAGAAAGCAGGGAAAAGAAGGGACAGAGGCTGTAGGACATCATCTGACAAGCCAAGCTTTTTTTTTTTTTCCCTTTTCTGTTTGGTTTGGTTTTTGGTTGTTTTGTTTTTTTTTTTTAAAAAAAAAGAACATTTCCTATGCCAACAGCGACCGCAACAACATCCAAACTATCAATTTGGCTGATACTGCTCAGTGGCACAAGGCTACACTGGATTTACAGAATTGAAACATAACATTTTTACCATTTTCAGAGGCTTCTGGAATAGCAAAATATAATCAGAATTTTTGGGTTAAAAAAAAAAAAAAGAGGGAGAGGAAGAGGGAACAATTCCAACCATAACTATGAATTAGGAAAGTCTCAGCAAATCTCCAGAAATTTTTATTGCTTTCTACGTTCAATCTTCCATAACCATTGTAAAAACAAGCATATCAGATTCCAATGTAATTAGTGCTATTTTATGCCCTTCAGCAGGAACTATTCAGCATAAACTCTCGGAAGTAGCCAAAAATCCAAGTAGAAAAACACACTGATGGGGGAAAAACTACTTGGGGCTTAACAGCAGAGAGGTGTCAGTGTCTCCCAGCGATCACTCTAAGATCACGTCTTTATGCTCCCGGCTGAATTAGCTTGCCTTAAATCAATTTGTATTCACACACATTTTACTAAAAGTAAAGTTGGCATCATGTGTCACACTAATTTATCCTTCAGATGCAGGAACAACTCCACTTTGTAGCAAGTTTATTCTTTTTAAAGTTTGTACGGATATAGTCTAAACCACAATGTTTCTGAAACTTCTTGAATCTAGTATCAGGTAAACTGTTCATACCCCATGTTCACAGTCCCCACACTGTCACAACACTCACAACCGTGATGCCTGATCCACACTTCCCAAAAATCTGGAAGAGAAATGCTGTGTCGTAACTACAGCTTTACCCTCATGGGAATATCAACATAACAGGACAAGCAGCCCCAGACCTGGTCTTGGTATCGAGTCAAAGGAAAGAAACTCCAGCATGGCACCTACAGGACAAAGCTCCAATGACCTCCAGAGGTCTTTTCCAACCTCAGCCGTTCTGTGATTCTGTGATCTTATTAATAATTTGTTGCAGGTAAAAGCATTACAATAACTATGCTGGGTTCTGGCACAAACGCACAACTGCATCCTATTTCAGCTATTCCCTGGAAGCAAAGAACTGATGCTACACTAAGCAGAATTAGTTGTCCCTAGAGATCTTTCTTCCCTTTCTTGCCCTGCTTAATTATGTCCCAAATAGTACCCATATAAAAAATCCTGAACTACAATATGCTCTATTTCTTTTGTAGGTTCTCTACAGTGTTTTCCTTTGCTCCCTCCCACTCACTCAAATGCCATGAGTTTCCCCAAACTCACACCACCGTCTCTGGGGTAAAAACCTCTAACACGGCAGGGGAAGGCTGCTTGGGAACACCTCCAAAAATCCAAACACCCCATTCACAGGACCTCAGCGCAGAGCTTTACTAAGCAAATGTAGGCTTTGTTTGAAGAACCATGGGTTAAAAGGTAACAGCTTTCATGGACTGAAGGGTTTTTCAAGAGAACTCATCCTTCAAACAAGACTTTTGAGTTCGACCCCCAGCTCTATCTTGGAGAGTAAATACTGGGCATAGATGGAAGAGAATGCCAAAAGGACCTGTGCGTCTCAGCATTAGTTACCTACCTGTAACGGGAGGCAGGATTTAACACACCACTACTTTCCAGTCTTATTTTGGAATAACAGGGCTCACGATTTGCTAATTTACCTTCCCCCACGAAGAAGCAAATATATCCTCCCCTGTAGAACAGAAGCTTCCTAGTGCGGAGAAGCTGATAAGCGGTGGAGGAATTACTGAAGAGCTCCAGCACCAGCAAGTCTAAGGCAGACAACTTCAGATAAGGATGCAAGCACACAAAAATATCAGGAATATCTTGCATTTGTTTGAAGTTTAGGACCCCAGCTATCTTTCTGAAGCAGATCCTTTAATTGGTAGTAAATTTTTTTTCTACATGAATAAAGGATTCAGAATAAGGTTTTTTGAAGAGCCAGCAGTTAGAAAAGACACTGCAATATTGAGGATTTTATTGTTTAAATTTCAGCCGCAGAATTTCTTCTCAGGCATAAAAGAAAGCCAGGCAATGTTGAAATAAAATTCAGACAATAAATTTCATTATTTTACCAGCACTGACATAATTAAAAGATAGGCAGTATGACAACTGATAAGAAATAGTAGAATTAATTGAGAAGTTCTTTCCTCTCTTTCCCCATATCAGACAAATACAACTGGCAACGCAGTTCGCTGCTGCGAGGTATACAATGAGAGGAAATGTCAACTAAATCAAACTGATCATTTCAGGCTTCTTTATCCTACGATACTTAGAAATCCATTTTCCCAGGATATTGCAGACGGTAAAGTGCTTATGGTTGTTGGGGTTAACAGTTTATAAATATTCTTTCCCCATTTTTACACGTAGACGAAGCAGGATCAGAATGCTGAGTCCCACTGGGCTTCAATTTTTGGATGATATCTTCCAGTTAATGCTATTCTTACAGTCTCGATTTTACCTCCAGAGCAATACTGAGCTCTTTAGGTGCAAACCACGCTGCCCTACTCGAGCAAAAACTTTTTTTGCGAACAGAAACAGTCTCTTTAAAACCAAATCTCCACATACGTCAAAGAAAATGTGAAAGGAGCATACACAGTTCAAAGCCTAAACTTGAGTAGCTGAAAGGAACAAAAGTAATCACTGTTACTTGGAAAATTCCTCCAGTGCTCCAAGGCATTCCAGGCATAGTTGGCGGTTACTTAGTTTCTACTGACAAAACTAATTTTTGCCAGCTCACTCAAAAAAAAAAAAGCCCCCAAAAACAACAACAAAAAAAAAAACCCCAAGAACTCCAGCTGAACAGCAGCTTTGTGGGTTTGGGGTGTTTTCTACTCGGAGCTAAATTTTCTGTATTGTTAGTACAATAATCTGCTTAGTCCCGACCACATTCAAGTGGTGCATGTATCCCATAAAGCTCATGTTATGACAAGGGGATTATGGCTTTATCCTTTTGTTTGTAGACACTTAGATGCCGGGGTACTATTGTGCTCTAGAGAATGTTTGGTGAACAGCCAGTACCAAAACTTTCAATTACTATTGTGAATTTCAATATTTTTTAATAGAGCCTGATGCAGCTACCAATTTATAACCATGGGAGGCAGAGAAAAAGCCCTCTTAAGATTTGGCAGCCTGTTAATTCCACCCATAGATCTCCAGATGGGAACACAACAGTCCTAGCCCTGGGATTTGGCAAAAAACCTGTTCTGCCTGTGGGACAACCCCACAACTTGCTGGTGTCAAATGTAATCTCAAGCCAGGCCAGGAGCTGGGTGATGGGCTCCCGAAGATGCAGAGACCGTGGCACGTCTGTATCCGTTTAAGTGTACAGATGTACAGAAACACATACGATAATCTTGTTCTACAGCATCAACTAATGCAGGCACACAGTGTTCTCACCCAGTATAGCCTTTGATTTAAGGCAAGGGCTAAAACGCCAAGTCACTGTTATACAGAATTAATCCTAGAGTGATCTTCCATACACTATGCAAAGCACAGGGTTTACACTAAAAGCAGTCATTAAAGTGCCCACACAACCACAGACATAGAGAATAAATCTAATGTAAAGTTAGAAAACTCTAGGAGAGTTGTATTTTGGAGGAAAATCTCTACACCTGGGAGAATGGCTAGTGAGGTAATTGTGTAGAAAAGCCTTCCTGACATGGACATAATTACATGTTGTAAAGATACTTTCAATAACAGTATTTTGCAGATGAGGAAAAACTGTCCATGTTTTCACAAGGCATCTTTTTCAGTGGCACAAGTGAGGCTGTACAAGCAGCGGCTGTATGAGAACTGTGTCATTAGAATGACCTCATCATACTTACAATCAGGAAAAAAAAAAAAACCCAAAGCCTGGGCAGTATGACTGGATAGAGAGTGAAATGAGCAAATGAGCTCAACAGATCAGAGTCTGACATCTTACTTGGAATTCATCAGGATTATCACCAGAGCTGCCCCAAATGTCACATCACCAAACAGCTGATTCCATACCTCCCTTATCCCACAAAAAAATTGACAAAACCCTTTTGGCTGTGATATTAGAATCTAATAGCTTTTTTTTCCCTTTTTACTAAACTATTGCCTGAAAACATCCACATACAGAACTTTTCACTCAGAAGTGAGGGGGTTTTTTGTTTTGTTTTGTTTGGGTTTTATTTATTTCAAAAGCATTTTACTTCCCCATTAGATGAATTTCAGCCTTTCCTCTTCACTTTCCCCAAGCTCTTTATGTCCAGAGGATTCAAGACTCAAGGACCCAGTTCAGGGTTCGGAATTAGCCCTAGTTCCTGTCAATACACAGAATCAATCTACAATTAATGCAGAAAGTGCATTATGAAGCCCCAGTTTCAGAACAGCTACCATCCTGAATCTTTTCTTAGGTTTTTTTGTGAGGAAGTTGACAATTCGTTGTGCAACACACAGTGGAACTTGTCTAACACACAGGTGAGCTGCAGAAAAAGGACTGTGTTTAGACCTCCTTAACTTCAGCTTCTTCATTGTAAAATTACAAAATGCCCGTTTTTAAAATGCAGGTTTTTCCCTACAGTTTTTTTTGGTGGCAGGTGGGACTAAGAGAGGTCAAAAAGACAACCATGAATGATTAAGTTCTTTATGGTAACTTTCTTCAACTCTTTCAGATTAAATACACCAAGCACATTCACAAAACAACGAGAAAATTATTTTAAAGACAAAGAAAATTTTCACATAAATTTAATCGATTTTTTTTTCTTTGTGAGGCACTTCCACCATCATCCTTCTGCCTAAAAAAGTGGGTTTGACTTCAGTGTGTGAATTTGTGTGTGTGTTTATGGCAGAGCTACCAGGGCAGAGGACCTGTCACCAGAGCTCCTGGGGAAAAAATCTTTCAAAACAACTTTTTCTGTGTCTGTTTTCAATTAAGCTACAGCAGCCTAGAGCAATATTTTTTGAAAGATTTCTCTCACTCTTCTAACTTCAAAACACTCTCAAGGCTTGCTGCGATTCCTTGTTGCAAGATGGTTTTTCTTACAGACCCGGCAAAAGGGTAAAAGCTGGGAAGAAGCCAAAGCGATGCCAGTCCCTCCTCTACCGCGAGGAACTGGACCAGACAAATCCCCCCCGGGTCCCCTCCCTGCTCATTTCCCTCCTGCAGGAGTTGAGAATTGTCAACAAGCCCTCACTGCCCAAAGAAAAGCACGCTGACATCCACTGAAATGTCTAAGGGGAGTCCGCTGGCAGCTAGAAGTAGAAAATAAATGGGGGAAGGGGGGGGGGGGGAGAGCGAAGTCCTTTTTGTGCACCTAGGAATAAGAATAATTTTTTTTTAATCCATAAAGGGTATTTTAAAAACTCTTTCAGTGCCACCAAGCCCGGTATTTCCTCCTTTTGTAGATCAGCCAGCTGTTTCTTCCAATTCATAAAGTCATCAGAGCCTCGACCTTAAACCGGTTTGTCTGTCTTCCTTGAAAACACAAATATATCACCCAGAATCATTCTGGAAGAGAGTGGGGTTTTTTTTAAGCATGTACCTATACAAAAACAAGCAGATCCAGTATCATTTGACAAAAAAGCATCTACCTCAGCACCCCTATGCTTCAAACAAGAAGAGGGAAAAAAAAAAGAAAAAAGAACAGTCTACAATAAAAAGCAAGAGCCACTCACAGGAGTATGAAAGGATCTGCAGCCACAAAGGGTCCACGTTTCCAGAATAGCCCACAAGCTCCTCACCCTCATATTAAGCAGGCAACCATGGCAAATTACAGAAATTACTGTAAGGACTCTTCAACTCAGGGAAACAAATGATTTATCCAGAGAATTCAAAAAATGTAGTAATGTTTTCTATTTCTTTTAAAAATGCACTAATTCCTTCCAAACACAAGGTTACAAGAGGTGCCTCCCCTACGCTTAATTGTCCCCAAGTACTTGCTAACTCCATTTCTACTCATCTTCCATTGAATTACTTCAGCCATGAACAAGCTCTATATTATAATACCCGCTACCATGTATTTTCTGCTGTAAAGACCACATCCCCAAAGAAATTACAGTCATTTATCTCATGATTGTCCATGCAATTTATGTTAGATAATCACAGAGACTGCAGCTGGGGAGACACCTTCCAGCTTGGTGGTCTGAATAATAAATCAAACTACCTCCTTCAGCTTGTTTCCCGGTTCCATAAATCTGCCTTCTCTTCAAGTGACAAGTAACATCCCCCTCTCCTTGGAAAGGGTGATGCTTGTTTGCGGAGATGCGTGGACTCAGTTCTCTGACTTCTTCAGCAAGTCCACCAGCCACTAAGCAAGTAGGTAATGTTTGAAACAGCTGCAGTTCAACAGAGAACATCCCCGTGGCCACATTTTGTAAAGAAATCAATCTTAACGGCGTGTTTTCTATATGCACAGTGTATTTGCAAGGTTGGGAATGTCACTGGATATAGTGTCCAGTCATCTTCTGACTCGGTGCAATTTCAGCATCACTGGCTCTTCAGCTGTTGAAGAGGGCAGTTGTGGGCACATGCACCTGCAGAACTTTACACCTCAGAGGCATTTCTGGTGCCTTCGGAACCAGGCAGCTGTGAAACAAAGCAGTCTCTTCATGGCCTGTTTTGGATCCAACTCCGAATTAGGAACTCAAGCAGCATTTAAAACTACACGCACACTAGAAACCACAAATGATGTTGAATTAGTTGTGTATGGGGGGAAAGATAAGAGCTGCAGGCAAGAAGGGTCGGTCATTAGCATAGAAGCTATCTGTCTTGCCTCCACGGTTCAGTAACTGCCTGAATTCCTTTAATTCAGCACATACACATTTCATGATCTCAGTGATAAGCCAGAGGTTGTTGCACAATATTTATGTACTCGCAACTCGAACCTCCCATCGACGTCCAAGGAGCCTGGGAGATGGAAGAACAGCACGACGCATCTGAACCACTCCAATAAAGAAGGAATCCAAAAACGGCAGCTTGTCAAGACACTGGCACCTCAAAAAGAGCACTTCAAAAAAAGTCTTGACATGTATTAGAAGGCTCAAACAGGCAGCTACGGTGAAATTAGGGTTTGGTATCTCTCAAAAAAGAAAAATGCGTCGTACTGTCACTCTTCCCAAGAGCACAGGCTACACACCTTCCCTCCCCAGATCAACTCTTTCAATACGGTCTATATTTTCCGACTCATTTTAGAGAATTCGACCGATAACGTGAAGATTAGAGAGCAGGCAGCAATCAACAGCCACTTTTGACATTTGCCATATGCTGAATGCCAACACAAATCTGAAGCCTTTTGGCATACATTGATGCATTACTTTTTCTTCATGAAGATTTCAAGTCTTTTTACGCATGAAAAACCATATTTTTTTTTCCAAAACATTTATGCAAACTCACTCAAACAGTTCAACAGCTGCAAGATTAGAGTTCTGCCAGGAACAATGTTCAGGAGGGATTGCTCTCCTCACCTGCCTATATCCGTGCTACAGAAAGTGGGAGTTAATTTCTGTTGTCATTTTTCCAATTTAGGAGCTCTCAGGACTGGAATCTTACTACTGGAGTACCTGGTGTGAGGAAATAAATAAAATCTTTGCCCCAAAGAAACCAAGACTAGAAAGACCAATTAAGATAAGCGGCCTAGATCCCTCTGTAGCCTCTCAGATATTGCTTCTCAGGGTAACATTTTTGCACCAAGCTGCTCTTCTGCTTGACCTAGAAAAGAAATCCTTATCCTCAGCGTAGCATTCAAATCAGCTGTTCTTTTCCCAGCACAAGGATGGGAAATAAGCTATAATTGACCTGTTTGCTGAGAAGCAAAGAGAAAATACAGCGTATTATGAAAATTACAGGCAAGCCTTCACCATGACAGCTTGGCTCCCGTGTCCCATATATGCCCTACTAAGGGCTCCAGCCTGCTGAAAAAAAAAAAGTCATAGTGCTCTAGGCAGAATGAAATATTTGCTTAAACCTAGAATTGCATGAAAGTGCACAGATCTGCATGAAGGGCTTGTTCTGAAGATGAAAAACTATCTTTGGAGTGAAAAGGAAAGGCCTGTGGGCACACGATCCACACAGTAAAGCCAAGGAGCAACTGAAGGTGCAGCAGACCTTACCTACAGGACTAAATCCCCGCTTGAATATTCAGCATTTCTATTTCTTTCGCTTCACAAAATACTGATTTCTTCAATATTTGGGGTGAAAAACTCCATCTATTTCTGTCTAAATAAATGCTACCAATTCGCTGCAGCACTCCTCTGCCCTTAAATGTCCTAAATTCAGATTCTGTCCACATGAGGAACTTGCACATCTGCTTTGTCTATTCTTCTCCCTCCCACCTCAGCAAATCACTGTGGTCATTTTTAAGTGTAGGAAGTATTTTGCGAACTATTCTTGAGTCGACACACCACATAACTATTTCAAAGCGCTGCAGTTCTTTCATGCCCATTGTGTTCCAACTGAAAACTCACATTTGGGGAATCTGATAATCCTGAAGCATTTAATAGGGAAGGTCCTTTTGAATAAGCTTTTATTCCCTACTTCTTGTTGCAATGATCTTTATTTATTCTTGTGTACAAGAAAACCCATCTTTCATTAAACACTTGTACTAACACCCATCACTTCCAAAAGCAAACCTGGCAGTTGCCTCAGGGCTTGTACATTACTTTTGGTAATTTATTCCTGCTGAAAAAAAAAAATTAAGAATCAGTAGCGGGCATTAGCAGAGATGCATGATTAGTGGTACCAACTGCAGAAGCTACAATGTAGATAGTGCAAAAGCATTTGGCCACAAATGAATTCGGAAGTTATCTAGCTGGATTAGCATCGTTAACTGGGGTTGGTAAAGCTATACATAATTTTCGGCTGACAAAACACTCTTCCAAAGACCGTGGCCTGCAGCGCTGTAAGAAGCAATCAAGGATTAAGTTATCATTTCACAGCTCTGGCAAGAGAATTCAGGTATTTAGCAAGGTGAAACATGCACTATACACCATCGGTTAGCCCTTTCATCCAAATAAATGGTGTCAGACTAAATCCTGCCGTGTACTTTCCTGCCAACCGATCTCCTGGGCTCTGGACTCCGGCCAAGGGCTCATTCTCTCTTGCCAAGTCTCATGTTGTCCCACGGCGGGGCAAAGCAGTGTTTGCACGGAGGAGACAATTCCTACCCTACGGCAAACTGATGGAAGACTGTTCCTAGTACTCTTATTAGGCCTCTAAAAAGTGCAAACATGAGTCACAGAATCAGACTATCTCAAGTTGGAAGGGACCCATCAGGATCAGAGTCCAACTGAGTCCTCTAATTTATGATCAACTTATATAGAATCATAGAATTGTCTTGTTGGGAAGAGACCTTTAAAATCACCGAGTCCAACCATCAACCTAACACTGATTAACCATGTCCCTCAGCACCACGTCTGCCCTGCTTTCAAATACCTTCAGGGATGGCAACTCCACCACTTCCCTGGGCAGCCTGTTCCAAGGCTTGACCCTTTTGGGGAAAGCTTTTGGGGGAAGAAATTATTCCTAATATCCATCCTAAACCTCCCCTGGTACAACTTGAGGCCGTTTTCTCTTGTCCCATCCCCTGTTCCTTGAGAGAAGAGACCGACCCCCCCTGGCTACACCCTCCTTTCAGGGAGTTATAAAGAGTGAGAAGGTCTCCCCTCAGCCTCCTTTTCTCCAGGCTGAACACCCCCAGCCCCTCAGCCACTTCTCGCAAGATTTGTGACAAGATTTCACCATGTCTTTTAAGGAGAATTCAGGTAAACCCAGCGTCTCTGGCAGCAAACCCTTCCCCGGCAGCTTGGAAGCACCTACAGGCCAAGGTCAGAGGCTGCTGAAGGCCCAGCAGCTGGCAAACAGATTTCCTCCTTCCTCACTCTTATCACTAATTGCTTCTCAGAGCTTCCCACGAGCAACACCATCTATTTGCTTCCTGCAACGCTCTTAAACTCAGAACTGTTTATCTCCACAGCGTGCCTTTTCTTTTGAAATCCCTTTCAACACCTCTCCCTTAAAAAAAAAAAAACACAAAACCAACCAAAAAACAACGCCAAAAGGAGCCTTAAACCCTTTCACAACAGTTTCTGGAGCAAAAACTGTTCATAAGTGTAGATATTTTATAAAGTTCTTTTCATGACATTATGCGTGTGCTGTATTACATGAAGTTCAGGCTAATTAAAAGTTTATTGTGTGTCCTGTGCTGCAGGAACGCAGCTATCCGGCTATTTTTAAGTACCTACCTCCTCACTTATACAATATAAAGAACCTCAAAGTGGATTTGGGAGAACAGCAGGTAGAGCAGGGAACCACAGAGCTGGCTAACGAGAAATACTGCACCGAGGGCGACATAGGAGTGTGTCTTCACAAAGCCACGGTGAATAAATCCCTAACTGCAGGACAGATCCTACGTTAGTTGTGAATTCAAAGCTCAGAACCTTTTCCTGCACTAAAGCATCTATGACTTTCATTCAGGATGAGGACAACAGTCGTTGGGCTTTCTTAGCCATAATAATTTCCAAGACAAAAACTTAGCCATAATAAACTGGCTTTTTTGAAAGCCCTAGTGAACAGACCAATTGATGGCTCAGAATCTGAGAGCTGTGCACTGGTTCCCACTGCCAGGAACAATTAATACAAAACACATACTCAGGCATTGCAGAAAATGTAGAAATAGCTCAGTTCTCACTGACCATGGGCTACAGCCCTGTAAAATATTAATTTGTTAAAGCAGCGCTCTAGAAGACTTTACTGTTGGAATAGCTTGTGGCCTGGTGGTACAGGGGTGGTTTTCACCTTCATTAAACTTATAGAGCGAAAGTATCTGTAAAGTGTCAATTCTGCCATAAAGCACTTTAACTACAGAGGGAAAAAAAACCCTAATAACCCAGAAAAGCAATCACATTTCCTTGTTGTGGTCCGATGAATTTTCTTGCTCATTACTTCTAAACTCTTCACCTAAATACGCAACTTTAAAAAATAGTTTTACCATCACTAAAAGACCACAGTTATAAGCAAATGCTTTGTAGTTTCTTGATGAAGCAAATGCAGATGTTCAATGTGGGTTCTCTTACATTTAAGGCTCAATAATCTGCAAAAAGTTGAAACTCTGGAACTGTAAAAACCTCCAACAAGATAAAGAGGAAAAGTCAGCTTCAACCTAAAATCTGAACTAACGTTTACCTCCTCACACTCTTCTTTTGCTCCACAGTAGCCACCAGCACCAGATACTTGCTCACAGCCAGCAGCTGGTTTCACTTAAAACTTCTCTCTTCCTGTTCCAACTATCTATTTGTGAGACAAAGTGTGGTACGTGCCATGTGGAAAAGTGTTTAATATTTTGTGGTCTCAGTGATCATTTCTGTGATAGTATGATAGTTCACATACACAGTCAAGGAGCCATTCATTATCCTCAAAAAAAGCACTGGGGTGGGTTGACCCTGGATGGAAGCCCCGTGTCTGGCAAAGCCGCTCTGTCACTCCACTCCTCAGCTGGACAGGGGAGAGAAAATATAACGAAAGGCTTGCAGGTTGAGCTGAAGACAGGGAGATCACTCACCAGTTACTGTCATGGGCAAAACAGACTCCATTTGGAAAAATTAATTTAATTTATTGCCGATAAGAAGCCAGAGTAGACTAATGAGAAATAAAAACTGTATCTTAAAATACCTTCTCCCCACCTCTCCCTTCTTCCTGGGCTCAGCTTCACTCCCAATTTCTCTCCCTCCTCCCCATCAGCAGAGCAGGGGAATGAGGAATGGAGGCTGCGGTCAGTCCATCACACCTTGTCTCTGCCACTCCTTCCTCCACAAGGGAGGACTCCTCACTCTCTTCCCCTGCTTCAGTGTGGGGTCCCTCCCATGGGAGACAGTCCTCCATGAACTTCTCCAATGTGGATCTTTCCCATGGGCTGCAGTTCTTCACCAGCTGCACCAGCGTGGGTCCCTTCCACGGTGCGCAGTCCAAAAAGAGTCTGCTCCAGCATTGGTCCCCTGCCATGAAACCTGCTCCAGCATGGGCTCCTCTCTCCATGGGGCCACAGGTCAATGGAGAGGTTCTGCCAGGAACCTGCTTCAGCGTGGGCTTCTCATGGAGTCAGCCTCCTTCGGGTATCCACCTGCTCCACTTGGAGTCCTCCACAGGCTGCAGGGGGATCTCTGCTCTACCATGGACCACCACGGGCTGCAGGAGCATCTCTGCTCCACTGTGGACCTCCACGGGCTGCAGGGGACAGCCTGCTGGGGAATCTCTGCTCCAGTGCCTGAAGCGTTCTCCTCCCCAACCTTCACTGACTGTGATGTCTGCAGAGTTGTGTCTCTCATGTATTCTCACTCCTCTCTTCCAGCTGCAGTTGCTGTTTCACAGGGTTTTTATTTCCCCCCCTTCTTAACTATGTCATCCCAGAAGCTATACCAGCATCACTGATGGGCTCGCCCTTGGCCAGCCACGAGTCCTTCTTGGAGCCAGCTGGCATTGGCTCTATTGGACATGGGGAAAGCTTCTGGCATCTTCTCACAAAATCCAGCCCTGCAGCCCCCTTGCTACCAAAACCTTGCCACGCAAACCCAATGCAAACACATAAAGGTGATATCAAATAAACTTGTCGGCTCCTGTTGCCAAGTTTGCATTGCAAAGAAGCTATTTTAAGTCTGGAAGTGTGGGCTATGCAGCCAGTTCCTGGTATTCATAAACAGTAAGGAGATGTAAGGCTTTCATGTGCACTGAAAGGAGCCAAGTGACGGTTTCTGCTGAATTCTAACTTTGAACTTCCAGATTGCCGGCTGGTTGTCTCTTCCGACTGAAAGGTCTTGCTTTTAGAGGCAACTTGTTGCCTGCTTGACTGCGATTCATATGGGACAGCATATGCAAAAGCGCTTTATATGACACAATCATGATTTATCACTGTACACAGCAGTGCCCCCACAAACAATAATAAAAGCAGATGTTTCTACACATATCTCGAGAATCCCTTTTAATTATTTTAAACGCACGTATCACCAAGAAAAGCATTATTTTTGCTAATGCTAAGCCAAATTTAGAAGTTAGAAATGTGCTGAACTAATATTTGCAGTCAATCCTCAATTACAAACCTCAATTAGAAAAAAAAGTTATAAATATCTATGTTGAGGAATATCGGAATTTTAACAGATGAACAGAACTGACTGACTCTCAAACAATTTGAAGCGACTACTCTCATAATCACCCATACTTTGCTTTTCTAAATCCCAAAGACATCAGACCATTTTGAGTAGCTGAAAGCCAAATAGAAAATTTTCCATTAGTTTAAAACTATACATCTAATGCTTAACACACGACATTTCAGATAGGATGACAAAACAGGCATCATTCATCAAATGTAACTCTTCTCCTAAAAATGTCACTGCTGGATTCCCTGGTGACTGCATCATCCACTCAAAGTCACAAAGCAGCTTTGCGGTCATGCTGAAAAAAAACCAACAGTCCCACTGGGAACGTAACTCAATATGGAACTGGAAAGTCAGCTGTTCTCCTTCCTTCCCATTTGTATCATTAGCATACAAAATGTTTTGTAATAAGAAACAATCAGGTGGTAACCAAAAAGATGACATCCATTCCTAGTGAAGTAGGGGGATGACATTCAAGCTTCGATGCTACATAGTCCAAGTAGAGAAACTCAAACGGGCAGCAGCTGCAGTTCTTTACAGTTAGAACATGCACATCAGTTAAACTCAACTGTCTCCATTTCCACGTAGACATTTTCCTGACTATAACTCCCCCAACCAGTGCAAATAACATCAACTCAGTTGTGTGCTACTTCCCTACAAAAAAAAAAAAACTACACTCATACAAGTTGCTTAAGAAAACATTATCTTTAATGTCTAACCTCTGTTTTGGTGGGTATTAAGGAAGGAGGATTCTCTGAGAGCAAGAAAAGTTATTGCATGAAAATGTACCAGTAGTCCTGTTAAAAATAAACTACGGCGCACTTGTGGATTAGCTGTTCCACAGAGCTCACACTTTGCCCACCACTATAAACCGTCACATCCAAACTGATTATTTTACAGACCAAGAAGTTTGCTATACACCACCAGGGAGCATGTATTTAAAGACAAACTGAAAATCTGCAGCACAAGGGAAAAGACAGACACGTAGCTATTTCCTAACGGAACAGGGCAGGGGGTTGGAAATCAACAGCCAAAATTATCTCTGAGAGTTACCACATTCTCTGCTTCATCTGGAGCACAGGGCTGAGACTACAGACATGTAGACACCATGGTAAAATCACTTTAAACAGCCCTGCACATACTTTCCTTTTTCAGATTCCCTGTTCTTGCTGGCAACAGTATCACAGAAGCCACGGTGGCAACGGTTGGAGCCATCGTGAGATAGAAGTAAAGTTATTTAGCTGTTATACCGTCTACAAATGCTTTACAGTCTTTTTTTCCTCCACTTAATAGAAGGCAACAATTTTCTAAAGAAACTGTGAGCCTTGAAGAAACAAATTTAGGTTTCCAGACCATCTTCCTTCTGCAGACCCTTTAGAGACAGTGCCCGACACCCATCCCACCTCCCTGAGTCATTCCTAGATACACAGGTTGAAACCACCTCCTCTGGATGCTCAAGGCTACCCTCTTTCCTCCTGCCAATGCGAAAAGAAGGAGGAAAAAAAAGTTGTTAGCTTGCAGGCAGGTTGGAGATTATCCAAGGTCAGCTGCTCTAGGATGAAGCCTGTGTTGCACAAGAAACAATCTGGTAAGAGCTGTTTTCCCCAAAACACAGCCCTGAAAGCGGTGGGTAAAAGAAGTCTCTCCCCTCAGCATTGGTGGGTTGTTTTTTGTTTTTTTTTTGCAGAGGGAAAAGACCTAGTAGATTACTTTGATAAAAACCACTTAACACATATGAAATTAATATCAGACTTTCAGATAAAAGGCTGCAGACATCATAAGAACTAAATATAACAGATGACAAAGCACATAAGAGGAAAGAGAAGCAAAGGGATATTCATATAAAGATCAGATCACATGTTCCAGCTGAGTGAGTTCCTGAAAAATCAGGCTTCAGCATATTGGCCTGTTATCCTCAGCTACTGCTATGAGCTCTTTTTGAACACAGTCTTGATTTTAACAGATGAGCTAATTTATCCAGTCTTGGTGTTATTCCATCAGTTGGGTTTCTTGTGGGGTTTTTTTGGAAGCATTAATTATGAGCATCAAATTCTCAGCTATGTAAACTTAATTATTCTTCTTTACAGAAAACTAGTCTTACACCAGTTGTGCACACATTTAGCAAAGCACATAGAAAAGACAATGGCATTCATAAGCAGCAATATCCTAAAAAAGTTATCCATTTCTCTATTGCATTCCGTTTTCTAGAATATTATATGGATGTTTGTCACACCCAGTAAAATGAGAGATGATGCATTTCTCAAATGATTAGAGGTGATCCATTGTATAAAATGAACTTTAGAGCTTGTCAAATTATTTGACAGCATTCAAAAGAGAAAAAAACTCTGAAAAAGAAGAGAAATAAGCTCGTATGGCTTCCACACCAGGCCACATGTTTGCAGCATTTCGTCTGCCTCTGAATGTCACGGAACTAAACATATGCAGAAAGAACATCATAAAAATCAAAGTATTCAGAGATATACAGCAGAACGATGACAGCTTTTAGGTAAGCCAATTTTGCACCTTCATCAAGTTGTCAGTATTCCTTTAACCTCGTTACTGTTCAGCAGCCAGTACAACAAAATAGACAAGATGTCTAATTACCATAATTTGGTCACTCTGGCTTATAAAATCCCTAAGTGCTCATTCATGCAGCTGATTGAATGAGTCTGTCCAAGCATAACCACAAATACAGAAAAGATGCTGGATATTCAATTTTGTCATTCGATGCTCTAAAAACAGGGCACACCGATAAAACTCCTCTCTACAGGTATTGCAGCAACAATTATTACCACGTAAGAATTGTCCATGCTATTGCCCTCCGTGATCCATGATTTCATAACTAGCTCCCATAAAAATAAAGTCATACAGAAAATTTAAGGTGCTATTTTAAGCACAGGATGAAGAAAGGATGTTTAAAGATGGAGTGTCACTGCTAAGTCATCACACCCAATTTCTTTTGCTTAAGTAGCAATCGATACCAGCTTCTTGCCACACTTAACAGCAGCACAAAGTAGAGTTTGCCGTCCTGATTTGCAGGATTTGCACAACTGACATGAGTTATCGCTGCTGGAACACGTATAGAATGAGCAGAAGATATTTATTCTTGCTGGCAACCTGTACTGGCTCCAGTTATTGTAGCATTGGATGGAGGGGGGGGAATGACACAGAAATCACTGCTGCTGTGATGCTGGTTACAGTGACCGGGAAATAGATCTCCAGGGAATAAAGCACTTTCCATAAGTGGTACAATCATAAATCAAAGGGGTGGAGGGGGAGCATCTGTAGAGTTCTCTCCCTCCACCTCCAACACACAACCCATAAATTAGCATTTATGCAAGACCGGAGCAGCAGCCAGGAATGCAGCTTCACCTTCCCGGCTGGTGGGACTGCCCAGGCACGTAGTGCCATACGGTTTTCGGGTAGAACTGTGACACCAAAAGGAGAGAGCCTTTTGAGATTCTTAAGAGTCAGAGCTGGAAAGAATTCAGACACACTTGGCCCACACAGAAAAGCTTCAAAACACAGTTTGTGTTTGGCTGCATATTAAAACCAAGTACCTGAAGAGACCCTCCCTTGCTTATGTCTCCCTCCTTACTTTTCCCCTTGAACTTTGATTTTCCCATCAGCAATTTAATGACTGAACGCTCCCAGAGGAAGACTTGGATTGTGCAATTCCAAACATGCAAGTTTCCATTTATTGTTCCACAGAATGAGAGGAAAATCTAGCCTCTCCAAGTACAACACAGCGTTTCAAACATTACATTTGCCTTCCAGAGTTGAAAGGGAAAGAAATCTGGTTAAAACATGACTTGCAAAAAGAAAGGAAGAGAAAATATGTTACAGGCATAAAGCTGCATTGTAAGAGATTGCTTGAAAGGCTGCCAACACTGCAATTCCCCACAGCTTCTTTGCAATAAATACACATTATAAACTTGAGGAATATCTAATATGATTTCTGTAGCTGCCACACAGTTTCAAGTAGGGTTCTGACATCAAAAGAGAGTGTTTAAAACTCTCAAACTCTTTTTTAAGGCTTTCAAAGGTCCTAGCTTGTGTCAAATCCAATGCTCCTTCCAGAAATCAGGCAGTTGATTTTGCCTGCCTAAAAATCACTGCGCAGACCCAACTGACATTAGCAGCAAAAAATAAGATCTCTTAGTATCTTCCTCAAGCTATTAACTCTTCTCCAATGGAACATTTTAAAGTTCAGCTGCTAAATGTATTTTTTTTCTAATCACTTATGAGCGCTTAAACGAAAGATTCAATATTAAACCCTTGCAAATAACATAGAAGCCTCCACAGCACAAATTCTTTAGAAAGAAAACCATGGACAAGTACACATCTAAACATTCTTGTATTTGATGTGAAGAAAACCTTCATAAAAAACAACTCTGCTTAGTTTAACTAACGAGCCTAGAGATCGCGTTCATCAATTAACAATGTAGGATGAAACAGGCAGTCTTTCAGGCCCAGTGAGCTTTATTGCTTGTTGTGTAATGTTTTACGCTCTTAAACACGTCCTATTGAACTATCACAGCATATAGATATGATTAAATATATATATATGCCCATTAAAATTATATAAACCTTAGATGAGGCAATGCTTGGGTTCATGAGTGCATTTGTCACCTGGTTCAATGTCATTAACTCAGCTACCTGTGCTAGCAAGAAAGTCCACACAGATTATTCAAAACCAGATCACTTAAACGTGAAGCTTTTCTTTTTAAATAACAGAAGAGCACTGAGAGTCTCTTGAAGCCTCCTGCATTGTTCCCACTGTATGGATTTGATGAAGGGGAACAGTAACTTATCCCAGGCTGTACGTGCTGGCAGCAGAGCTCAGAGCCTTCTTTATCTCCCCCTCCCTGCGACATGTTTTATTGCCTGACAAGCCAACCTCAGGAAGAGGGTTTCACAACACAAGGTATTTTGTCCAGCATTTAAAGGCTTTAGAAAGAGAAAAAGAGGGAGATTGTATTACTTGGGACCTCACAACAGTGTGTTCCCCTGCCTTCTCCCCAACCAAGCCCTCCTTTCGGCCACCAAATTAACCGAGGTTTGTTTGCGGAGCCACTCACAGCAGCACAACCTGCTTTGTGAATATAGATAAAGAGAGACTTCCAGGAGGTCTTACCATCCCGTCCTCTATATATTCAGAGATACTAAAGCTTTAGCCGACCTTGTAGCTGCTGTCACACAATTACACCCATCAACTTGTGTCTGGCCATCATAGCTCCTTCTGAAAAACATTCTTATTCTTGCAAACAAGAGTCCAGCACTACCTTTCATACTTTGCTCCAACAGTTCATAAATTTTGCTGTTAAAAATGGTACACATCAATTCCTGATTTGTATTTCTCTAGTTTTAGGCTTTCGTTCACTTGGTCTTTGCGACACCCTTCCCTTCTTCCAAGTTTCCAAGATGACACCAGCACTTTGTATAGTGCACAGAAGTGACGTGGTAGCTCCAGCATGTGAAGTACATCACAATTTAGGATCCTTCAGTCTCTAAAGCCCACGGTGTGAAGGTGTATTTGAGCAAAACAAAGTTAATTTAAGTAATGAAACAAATACCTGCTGACTGCATGTATCTTACGCACAAAGCATCACATTTTATACTCAGTCCTATTCTAAGGTGTCTTCCACTTCCAAACCTTTCCATGAGCTCTCCACATCAACAAGCAAATCAAAAGAATTAAGAAACAGAGTATAAGCATCTAAAGCCATTTCATACTACTGACCTAAAACTATGTGACAAAGACTATCTGGTTTGTATCACAAGACCAAATATATTACGGGATGATTCTAATAAAATCCCAGAAAGAAAAATGCCCTAGCAAAGAGCAAGTATGCAAGGCTACAGCACAGAAAACTGAATTGCTTTCATGGAATGACTACTTCAAAAGAAACCAAAAACCCCTAATTTTCAAATACCAAAGGACAGAAACCAAATTTTTTTCTAGTTTTACAGTTTTGGCTGAATAGAAAGCATTACTCTATCAACCTGTACTTCATGTTTCTATCAAGAAAACTGCCACACTAACACTCCACTTAAATAGGGAACCCCAAATGAGAGCATCAACCATCCTCAGCCAAAACCTCCATGGTATCAACACAGTCTCCAGTGCCAGCAGATGAGCAGACAGTATCAGTAAACAAGTGGGATAAGGTAGAATAGAGAATATAATTAATCACCATAAACAAGCTAGACTGCTAGAAAACATCCTGGTCATTTCAAACAACCCAATTGCCCCCTGTTTACCTTTCAGCTTGCAGGATTCATGGCTTAAGTGAGCAATGTTGAACCAGCATCACTTTGCTGCTGACACGGCAGCAGCTATCAGCAGTAAATCTCTCACTGCGACGAGCAGCCTTACATGAGCAAAAATAAGGTTTCTACCTGCATCAGATCCTCAGCCACCGCTAATTAAAAGCCCGATCAAACAGAACAAGCTATTCTGAAGCAGTGATTTATGAGATAAACAGATCATGTACATTGTTAGCTCGGTGTGCAAGGCCTACGCTTAATTACCAGGAATAAGAAGTTATAAAACCAAGAAGTATTAAAAAAATATCAAAGTAAAACGCACTCAATCCATCCAACTTTCCAAGCACGTGGAAAAATTAGTTCAGTTTCTCCAGAGCCCAACCCAGGAGGATCACACACACTGTCAAACTCCTGGACAGTACTAATAGGTGACTCTTAATAAAGAAGCTTTTAAAAACAAAGAATTTGAGCCATGAAAATGAGAGTTTACAGGAAGAAACCTGCTCTGCCTGGATCTCGCTGCTGTTGAGGCAAAGTCACTTTGAAGTTCTCCGTGGCTGCATTGTTTCAGCTGTTAGATGGCAAGATAAACCTTCCAGGAGGGTTAAAAAAAACCTCCAAGAATTGCAGTTGTTTTATCAGTTCAGGGAGAAATGTCAGCCAGCAGAGAAAACTGTCACGTACTTGCTTCTCTCCACTGATTCCATGAAATACTTCACCTATAACCTGGAGTAAATCACAGCTGTGTGATACTTCAAAATTACTAACAGCAAAATTGTTAATAGTATCTGTGGTCACATAAGGCAGGTAGATGAGGCCAGAGAAACTGGTAGAGGGGAGAATCTGTTTTCTGATGCTTCCTAGGAACTGTTCAAGGTTGGGGTTGGTCTTCTGGAATTTAAACAAGTTCAGCAGTTCATGGGTGGAAAAGTGCTACTTGGACTCAACACAGGACAAAAAAGAAGACTTCTTGACTCATAAGAGTAGGGAAAAGCGCATTCAGTGGCACAAACACGGACAGCAGAAGCTTATGCCTGTCACATTTGCAGGATGCAACAACTCACTGTAAGCCATAAAATGAAACAGGTTGCCCAGAGAGGTGGTGGTTGCCCCATCCCTGGAGACATTCCAGGTCAGGTTGGACAAGACTCTGAGCAACCTGGTCTAGTTGAAGATGTCCCTGCTCATGGCAGGGAGTTGGACTAGCCGGCCTTTAAAGGTTCCTTCCAACCCATACCATTCTATGATTCTAAATTAGTAATTAATCTAACTCAGCGTCCTTTGCAGCAAAATGATTCTACCAGATAAGAACGTTGTTTCAGCAGGAATGAGAACTGTGCTCCCCAAAATGCTGCAAAATTTATAAATCGTTCATTAACACCTGCAGTGTACCTATTCTATATCATCATACAAACACATCACTGTCTTAGGCCCATCAAAAATAAATTCTGCCAGTATGACCTCAGTGATACAAAATACAAAGGTTATAAAAAAAATTAACACCGTCTGGCACCATATCACCATATCGGCCAATTCCCATTTCTTTGCAAGTCCAAATAAGTCGGACTTATGCATACACCCGACGCAAAGAAATACATATTCCACTCTGACCTAGCCAACAGATTGCTTTCCCGTGTTTGCACATCATGTCACCTGGACGAAAGGGAAAGGAGAAGACTGGGAGAAGAAAAAGAGGCACCTCCTGACCAAGCCTCCGGACTGCACCGAAAAGACTTACAATGGATTCTTCTTTATCCTTTCTGATGACTGCGGGCCCTCTATCTCTACAGAACATGTAGCAATAGATAATTACCCATTTGGACAAGTTTGCTTTGTGGTGAGAGCATGTCTCGGTCACCATGCTCTTCCTGGTCAAAGACAACACCATGGCAACAGTGCAGGGTCACTCTCAAGTGAGTTTTCAAGCGCATTTTGGAGTCCCTTCCCATCTGCCACTCAAATACCTTAAACAGGAAGGTTTGAGACAGGGAGGAAATCCCCTCTCCTCCAAAATTTACATGCATTTTCTGTATGATTTTTTTTTCTTACAATGTTTAGCATTAAGTAATAGAAAAAGGCTACAAAGAAGCCTTATAGGAGAAGCTATAATTTGAATATATTAAGTTGGTTTAGCAATGAAAAAGATTCCCTACACAGCATCAATGGCAAGAGACTCACATAAGAATAGGCTGTAGCAGCTTGGAATTCAAATAATAAAATAGAGATCTCCTTTTAAGGAAGAGTAAAGATCTTATACTGTACTACTATCATTATGACTCATTTTACATACTGCTTTTGTTACTGTATTCTAAAAGAATCTGAATTTTAAAATAGGTTTTAAAAGGTCTTCAAATCACAATTAAAAATCCCTTTAGTAACTGTTCCAGCGTAAGACTTTCCCTCCTTTTTGAGGTCACATAAATAGATTTTCAAGTCAGAATATAAACTCATTATATTTCATTATAGTCCTGTGCAAATGCACAGATTAAAAACTTGCTCAAAAACTTCAATTATAATACCAATCATAATAATTTACAAAATGGCAAAGATATTTCAGTTATGGTCGTTTCATTAATTTTTATAATATTTTATAAACCACTGTATACAGATGGGGAAGACAGCAGGAGAAACCCACAATTATGTTGTAATTAGTTTCTAGTTGGCCTGGAGATGCCAGGACACACTAAGTTGTCAAGTTAGTTTCTTTTGTGATAAAAATTAACTTCATTTTTCTGCAAGGATGGATTTCTTCAATACTTTTCCCTAAAGAATCAAGCTCTTTTTAAGCATTAGCCCTGACAATAAACAAGGATTAATGACTTTTATGCAACTTGGCAACAAGTCTTAAAACTTGCTAGTGCCAATGAAGTCTTCAGAATTGTATCTGCCAGAATTTGCAGCAAGTATAAGGCACGGGCATGAACAGAACATAGGAGGTCCTAAACACTAATCTTCTTTCAACCTAACCTGCACTTTCTAACTGAATATAGTCAAATTATAGCTTCTCCTTTCCAACACTGCTCTTCATAGCTTTTTTTTTTTATACTACAAGTGTTTGGAGGTATGGACTGCACGTTTGCAAACATCTGTACAGTACCCAGCAAAAAGATCTAAGCATTTACATCTCTGGATACTATGACAGTCAACTGCTATGGGGCAGACCGCCTTTTTTTAGGATGCACTGAGTGCAGTAAATACCAGTATACATTAGGAAGTGTAAAATCTTGTATAAATCACCTCTGGACTGACTCTTCATGCAAAGGAAGCCATTTCAGTCAGTCATGTGGGGTGATGCATTTGTTACCTATGTGGGATCCACAGGATACAGTGACTTTATCGTCGCAAAAAGTACTTTGCCAACCTCTGCCATTGTCAAGGTTCAAGGATCCAAGTAGCAGTTAATGTTCATAATGCAAAGAAAAACGCTCAGTATTTCAAAATCCATGGTAATATGGAGTGGGTCTGGCAAATTTTGCTAAAGGCTGCAATCGCTAATGTGCTGAAGATCCTCCCAGAATTGCCCCAGAAGTCAGGCAAGATCTTTCCCAAATAACTGACTGAAGGAAAGAAAAATAAATAAATCCTCAATTATTCAAGGCAAAGGATCTGGACAATCACCCCAGACACATATAGGCAAGGGCAGAATCACGAATGAAGATACAGTGAAGAAACAGGAAACTAGAGTTTGGCCCTTCAGAAGTTGAAGGTATGTCCACACTGATGAAGGAGAAGAAACACAGCTCCACCTACTCCCCATATGAATTCTTGACCTCTTCTGAACATCAGGGTTATCTCACATCACCCCAGGGTAGTAGCTGAGGCACCAGCCCTGGAGACATAGTGCTTAGTGACATGGTTTAGTGATGGTTGTTATCAGAGTTAGGTTGATGGTTGGACTAGATGATCTTAAACGGCCCTTACAATCTAGACAATTCTATGATTCTATGATATCCAGAATACTTAGTCTTGCCCAACCTCTATTTAAGAAACAGAAGGTTTCATGAAGCTTCCGTGGCCAAGTCCGCGGAACACTGAAATGCCGGATCTTTGCCACAGAAGACATATGATACACAACTAAAACATCAAAGGATCTACACCCTATCTCCAATGCTTAGGAAGGCTGAAACCTTTGACATCCTTCAGAGTTTGTTTACACAGAAGCCAAAGCAGCCAACAGCTAAAAACCAAGGAACAGTGCTGAGGCAAGAGCATTCGGCTCAAGTTGGAATTTCTTTGGGTCCTACCCCAGCACAAGTTACCAACTAAGTTCACACTTACTAAAAAAAAATAAAAATTATTCAAGATGAACATTCAATAATCACTACTCTTTTTTGTAGTTTCTGGATGGATGTGCAGCTAATATAATTTATCGAAAGGCAAAGACTTGTATCTTGTCAATAACCTCTTACAAATTAAGTTAAAATTAACTGCTGACATCTCTACTGCCTTGAAAATGAACCTGTCTCTCACTTTCAAACATATTAATTATGGATAGAATTATACAGTGACAGCTAGTATTTATGTTGAGTACTGCCGGCTTAGTTATCACATCTCAGCAAGGTAGATGTTTTCCAAATTCTGCCACTCGGAATAAGGTCACTACTCAGCAGTATACAAACAACTTATGACTTTATTCAGGTACATGAATTATCCTTGAAGATATAAAAAAAAACCCCGACCTAAATATCTGGACATAGTTGTGGGCAAGCACCTGTACGAGACCCGGCTTGAGCAGGAGGGTTGGACCAGATGTCCTTTCCAGCCTCAACCGGTCTGTGACTATACACATCCATTACTATGGTTAAGCCTGCTATCACTATAGCAGCAGTTCTAAAGTATTCTGGGACCCCACAGCTTCTCAAATCTCCAACCTGCAGGCAGGGAGCTGACCTCCCTTCTCAGCAAAACAGCCTATGCAGAGTGTGCAGAATCTCAGCAACGTCCTCTGGAAGGGGGCTGCTGGCATGACCTTACCTGGGAAAGTAACACCTAAGAAACCCGAACAAGTACCAGAAGCACAGACAAGGAAAATAAAGGCATGAGGAAGTGTTTGATTACAAAGTATACAATATTCTTAGTTCAAAAGGGTCACACTGTTTCACAAGAAGGTGTACCAGGATGTTAGTGAGCTCTATGAGTTTCCCCTTGTGTCACCTTCACAAGCAAAACAACTCACTAGATAACCACGAGCCTGTTTATTGTCGGGAGAGATTAGGTCACGGAGGTCTATCCTAAGCCTGCTCCCAAACAGATGTCAAAGAATCACAGAATGGTATAGGTTGGAAGGGACCTTAAAGATCATCCAGCTCCACTGTCCTGCCATGGGCAGGGACACCTCCCACCAGAAGACATTGCCTCAAATCCAGCCTGGTCTTGAACACCTCCAGGGACAGAGCATCCACAGTTTCTCTGGGCAACCTGGGCCAGGGCCTCACCACCCTCAGAGTGAAAAATTTCTTCCTGAGATCTCATCTAAATTCACCCTCTTCCAGTTTAAAGCCATTACCCCTTGTTCTGTCACTATAAGCCTTTGTTAAAAGCCCCTCCCCAGCTTTCCTGGAGCCCCTTGAGGGACTGGAAGGGGCTCCAAGGTATCCCCGCAGCCTTCTCTTCTCCAGTCTGAACCCCCCCAACTCTCTCAGCCTGTCCTCCCAGCAGAAGGGCTCCAGCCCTCCCAGCATCTCCGGGGCCTCCTCTGGGGCCTCCAAGAGCTGCAGTAATGATTGACCATGCAGAACTGTGCTCACTTGGTATCGCTGGTACTCCTCTATTACAGTGTGAACCCGTCACAGTTCTACTAATCTGGTGTAATTCTTGTACCGGGTAAGCTCTAAAGGACTTGCCAGTGCTCTTCCTACAATTTGATTGAACTCTCAGCAGCAGCAAAGAAACATATTTTAGTGGTGACAGGAAGAGATAATTACTATGTGTGAAAACTCTGCAGAGAGCAGTTGCACAGGCTGGAGTGAAGCAAGGATGGAAGGTTTTCAGCATGAAGTTACTACATAAGTTATTTGCTGTTGTGGGCAGCATCAGTTCTAAGCGAGATCGTTTGTAGGCGGGAGAGATGCCTGTAGGTCTCAGCTGGCACAGATGTGGTTTCAGAGGATAAGCAAAGCAACCAGATAATAGCTTCCTCCCAAAACCATCTCTATTTCTCTCTTCTCTGCCACAAAATTTGCATATCCTTTGTCTTTTTTTTTTTTTCTTCACACCTCTGAAGTGTTTCCTTCTCTGCTCAGCACCTCGCAATTCTCCCTTCCCACAGTACCAGGGCTGCAAACTCTGCAAAGTCATTATCATTTTCAGGAAGAAACCAGAACTACATACGCTATCAGATGAAGGCTGGCTGGTGACAAACACCACTCAAAGAGCTCAGAAAAGCAGTGAGAAGAGTCTTCATACCAGGAAAATACTGGACAGAAGAATAAAGCGATACATAACATCACTTTTGGTCAGAGTTATTCATACTAGATAACATTTCTGTAAGTAAATACATTTGTTACCAAGTATAAATAACATTCAATAATAATCATATGCAAATAATGCTTAAAAAAAATTCAGAAAGCTGGAAGCGCTCATCACTGAAGGGCTACTCAGATAAAAGCTGGGTGGATATCCTGTTTCTTAATTTCATTTATCTGATCAGCACAGCAGAGCTGCAACGGCTGAAGAACAGAACAAACTGCTGGCAGAAGTCTACGAACCCTGAGGAGACAAAAAGAAAACGGTATTGGGCTTTTTAAAAGGCTAAAAATGAAAGTAAGTGGACTGGCCTCAGAACCTCAGACAACACGCATTAAAGTGCGGGGTTTCTTTTCGTCACTTCCACAATCCAGAGGCCCTGAGTCCTGCTCCCACTGAGCTATGTGACCTAATTAATTATATACCAGCACAGGAAGCATCCTGCTTCAAACAAACAGACAAAAAAAAAACCAACCCCAAAACCCAAACACAAAAAATCCCCAAGACAACAACAACAAAAAACAAACAAAAAACCACCCTCTCCAAACAATAAAACCCTTCTTGCACTAGATATCAACCAAAAAAAAAAAAAAGGAAAAAATGCTCGGTTTATTTTAGAGGCTGGAAATGGAAGAGAAGAATCTGAAGTGACTGTCCTACAGTCAAGTAAGAAGCTGAGGCAAAACCCAAGTCCCCTAATGCAGCCACTGCCTTATCAGAAGTCCATCCTTCCTCTCCCCAGATACCTTTTAAAGTCCACCCCTCTTCCTTTACACTCATTTAGCAAAAAAAAAAAAAAAAAAAAAATCACTACTTGACCCGATTGCTTCTCTCCTCAACTATGCACTCACTGGACAATTAGGCTTTGCACTTTTGTAAGATGGTATATGCTTACCAAAGGTTCCATGAGCTTTAAAGCAGTAATTAAAATGTTGTTATTTAATTTCACATACTCCCAAGAGCACTGAACACAACTCTCATACCACGGTGCCCAGGAAGCTAAAGTTGACATGATCAGCCTTTGTCCTGCTTCATACTAAAGTAATGGATAAAGACACAAGTTATTTTAATGTCAATTAGAACCAAGGGAGAATAGTTTGGTACCTCTAAAACTGCAACAACTTCAGAGTGCCTTTTACGAGGAGCCCAGAAGCAGCCATAGCTCCACAGCTTCTTTCCAGGAAGGACAGACCTTCCAGCCCAGAGGGAAGGGTGCTGCCCATGCAAGAGCGGCAGATGCTGCATTCCTGCAGACCTAGCTCATGGAAAACAAACCCCAAAATACCTACAAGATGTTGATTGTTGATTCCTCCTCATAGGAGGAGAAAAAAAACTAGTCCTTTTCTCTCTTTCCCATCTCCTGAAATTAAAACAGGTAAAAGAATATCAAATATTAAAGCAAATCCTGAGGTGCCACAGGAAGTGCAATTTTCCCTTCTTACTTTAAGAGCCTGAAATCAAAGATACACAGAAACAATTTCCTCTGAATTCAGTTCTGTTATTTCCAACTTTACAGAGCTGTAAGCTGGTGTAAGAATCAGGCTAACCCTCTTCAATGTACTGCAGCATCAAGTGTAACACTCATCTTTTGAACTTCTAATCCTAAAATTACCACCACACCAAAAAAAAGGGCAAGCTACCTCAAACTGATGCACACAAACAACTTGAAAAACTTGTTCAGAGTTCCTCAGGACACTGAATATAAAACACTAAGAGTATGAGGCTTCTCCTTTTCTTCACCTTTCATAATAAGCCCACAAATAATTTAGGAAGCAAGCTCCGAAAGTTTTTATATTCCATTTTCCAAAACCTAAAGAATTCAGAAGACTATATGTGATATTATCTACCCATGTATTCTCGTTGACTGTGAAAGTACCTGCGTTACAACCACTGATAATATCATCAGGCATTAAACCACCCTCTCAGGAGAGCATCATAGCATGTCCCGCCACAGACACTCAACTCTCAACATTCAGATTATCTCATTTCAAATTAGCTTGAGGGATACATCCACACAATCTAAAACAACTGTGGCAAAGAGCATTGGAGTTGTTCAGCACGAGCAAAGCTATTCTGGCTATTGCAAATCAACCACGATGGATGGCAAGAAACATCTTCTCTTGCATATCTTCTGATATCTCATAATCATGTTAATCCTAGATCAAGATTTATGAGTTTAATCTCAAATATCCTGAAAACAACATTGGCAGGCATAGAACAAATTTAAAGCAGATGTTTAACACACTCATTTTATATATATATATATATTTTTAAAGTTCTGTTTGTAAAATTGATACAAGGTTACTTCACAGGCATGAAATCTCACTGAAGGTGCTAGATATTTGCTGACTCTGCAAATACCTCCCAGTGCTGAGGTGGTAAAAGCTGTCCTGAACCGCACGTATCACCTTCCTCAGAATCCAGCGGCTCCAGCCACTGAAATAATCCTTCAGCCTGCAGGAGTATTATTCAGCATCATTCTGACCGCTAAATCCATTTTATAGCCTTACCTCATGAAGCATTATTATTTAAGAGCTGAAAATTAGGAAGGAATAATTTCACAGAAGTGCTTAGAGCTGCAATATTTACTCAGGATACTGAAGGCAGATCTGAAGATCAAGCTGGCTCCCCTACCCTTATTCACTTCTCCCCACACTTTATGGCCACACGGGTCAGTCCCCTGTCTTTCTTGATTTGATTTAACAGGGAATATACTTTAAAGTCTTTAAATCTTCTCTTAACATATTAGGTCTACATAGGAAACAAATATTTCAAACTTATAGCTCAGCTTTCATTTCCTATCCAATGTTTCATTCTGTTCATGTTGTCAGAACAGCACAGGGTAATTTGTTACTGTCACTTCCTTACTTTCATACATTCAAAAAGAGTTCTGACTTGATTTCTACCATTTCCAAGAATTACTACAATCCAATCAAATGTTATGCTCTCTTAAATTCTTTTCCTAAGAGAAAAACCTACATTGCAGCAAAGTCAAAAAAGCCACTGAGCTGAACTGGGAAACACCGAGTCAAACCCTAATTCCATTGAAACTGAAGTCCAGAACAAGATTGACACTGAGCCAAATTCCAACCGACCCTTCTTAAAGCAAATGGATTTGTCTGTTTTAACTTGTGGATTTAACAAGTCAAGAAAACAATTAACACATCACAGTCTCCTTAAACAGCCTGATATTCTAAGCTTCAGACAGAGACTAGCTTTAAAACAAAACTGGTGATGGTTTTCTCAAAATTGCTATAGGGATTTAAACAAAAGATGGATTCCACTCAAATATTTCAGATGTTCATATGCCATAACGAGGGTTCTTTTTTTCTTTTTCTTTTTTTTTTTTTTTAAACTCTGGGAACTGGTCCTTACCGGCGATACCAATGGGAAGGGACAACAAATTACTTTCTATTTGCAGCAGAAGTCCCCTCCTTAGATAACTCAGGAGTTTGGTGAAGGCCAGGCTGCTTAGCAACTATCACGACCAACCTCCAAACACTCTCTGCAAACAGGTCAACAGTGTTAAGGGTACTCCAGAACCTGCTGCTAGATTACACAGTCTATTAAAAGCCTTCCCATTTAGTGAAGAATTAAGGTTGCAGGTACTTTACAACTGTATTAGGTCTTAAGAAGAAAAAGAACAAGAGGTTAGGAATCCATGAAACACAAGCTGAAGGTTACACTTTAGATGACCTGACATGTGAACCAAATTAATTCTTCAATCTCTGATCTTTCCCTCAAGTACAGCAGGTTATTACCGACTTGGCCAGATCAGTCACAAGATCAAAAAAGGCTTCTGTCCCATTCAGCTGAGGAACATAAGGCAGTGAAGGATGATTCCTTGCTGTGGCGTGGACAGTCGATCGATTCTCATTTCAAGAGGATATGGCTTATGTTAAAAGTCATTTTCATGTACAATATGGGCACAGAGTTTATAAATAACAGCTAATTTGCTATGACTATGCTAGCCATAAAAAAAGGTAGAAGCAAATAGGTGTGACCCAACTGGTGGGAGGGGAATTGTCTATAAAAAAAAAAAATAAAAAATTAACAGCTCATTGTTTTATTTTCTTAAGAAAAACAAAACAGGATACAGATCTTTTTTAAGCACATTGACACACACAAGCACAGTTCAAAGGTTTGTTAACTTTTATGTCCGTGACAAGAATTTGTGGAGGGTTTCTATCTCACATTTTGACTTTTACTTAAGTCAAAGCCTGTGAGTAATAACAATACACTTCCTCAAAAGCACAACTGGAAGTGCAGCAATCCCCTTCTCTCCTGACAGAACTCTTACTTTTCAATTTTGCACAAAATAAGTACTTTATACAGCAAGTGTTCACCTCCTTGCGCAATATAATCCCTCACTCAGGCAAATAAAGACTCAGGAGGTGCATGGTAAAAGCCTTGCTAGGGCACTATCCCGGCTGTCCTCAAGATCCCGTCTCCATCCTTGTCTGTCCTGACTCTTCTCTGATCTAAGATCTTTCCAGGACAAACAAACAGATCACCGTCAAACTTCTAAGAAAGAAAAAATGTTTTCTAGATACTGCAGCAACTCATCAGAAATATTTAGACACACAATGTTCATATCAGAAGGCATTTTCAGTAAAATACAGACAATGGCAATTGGATGCAGTCCAGCTTTAATCATAGAATCACAGAATGGTTTAAGTTGGACGGGACCTTAAAGATCATCTGGTTCCACCCCCTGCCCTGGGCAGGGACACCTCCCACCACACCAGGTTGCTCCAAGCCCCCTCCAACCTGGCCTTGAACCCCTCCAGGGATGGGGCAGCCACAGCTTTGCTGGCCAACCTGGGCCAGGCTCTCACCACCCTCACGCCAAAGCAGTTCTTCCCCACATCTCAGCTCCATCTCCCCTCTTTCAGTTTAAAACCCTTCCCTCTGGTCCTGTGGCTCCCCTCCCTGATCAGAAGTCCCTCCCCAGCCTTCCTGGAGCCCCTTTAGGTGCTGGATGTAATGCACATGTACAGAGTGTGCTCCATAATCTAGGTTTAATATGACGTCCCACAAAATAAATAAATAAAATATATAAATAAAAAGCAGCAACACGTACTCGAGGGAGCTCATCAGAAACAGTTGTCATTTTACAGAACAAGGTCATGCTTGAAGTGAGAGCTGTGCAGAGACGCAACAGAGCTGCACAGGCAAATTTGCCAGTACAGGAAAAGCTCCTAGCACTATTTTAGCAAACATGAATTTCCTGTTTCGTGCCCACAGAACATCAGTGTGGATGTCGAAAGGCAGGCTTCCCTTTCTTCTGGATGTCAGCTATCAGTCTCGAGAATACAAACACACTTTCTCTCTCTCCCCCCAACTTACTGGAACATTTCTGCATTATGAAACGTTGCGTAAATCTGTTCCCTGTAAGGCAAAGCTGAACTAACATCTAACCCAGAAATTTCATTCTCGGTTAGAGTTTTATACATCAGTATGAACCCTTACCCGCAGAGCAAGCCATTCCCCCTTTGTTTAAGGAGGTAACGCAGCCAAATAAGCGGTTACTATTGTTTCCACACACTCACATCCCCATCTGAATTGTTCCTTTCCCAAGGAGTTTAACACAGCAGGAATTCATACAATGCCAGGAAAGATACAGAGGAGCAAAGGTGTATGCAATGCAATTAGTTTTTACCCATCACAGAATCATAGAACTATCCAGGTTGGAAAGGAGCTTTAAGTCCATCAAGTCCAACTATCAACCCAACACTGACAAAGTCACCACTAACCTATATCACTCAGCACCATGTCTGCCCAGGATGGTGACTCCACCACTGCTGGTCAGCCTGTTCCAAGGCTTCACAACCCTTTCCATGAAGAAATTTTTCCTAGTATCCATCCTAAACCTCCCCTCAAGTGCAACTTGAGACCATTTCCTCTTGTCCCCTCGCCTGTTCCTTGGGAGAAGAGACTGACCCCCCCTGGCTACACCCTCCTTTTGGGGAGTTGTAGAGAGTGAGAAGGTCTCCCCTCAGCCTCCTTTTCTCCAGGCTGAACACCCCCAGCTCCCTCAGCCTCTCCTCACAAGAC
>JAHREE010000251.1:861171-881143 GCA_033628505.1 Tringa tobata | reverse complement strand
GGGATTTAAAAAACGGGTTGACATAGTGCTTAGAGACATGGTTTAGTGGTGGTTTTTTATCAGAGTTAGGTTGATGGTTGGACTAGATGTTCTTAAACGTCCCTTCCAACCTGGACAATTCTATCATTCTATGATTTGGGAAAATTTATGACAAAAATCAAGGCTCTGCAGCAAATAATTTTGTGAAAGCTACCCAGGAAAAGGTTGGCCATTTTCGCACAGTATAACTTTCATTTTAATACGAGGAACCACCACTCCACCAAACCCATCCCCCAGTAGCCCAAGGTTAGTAACAAAGCCGACACAGTCTGGAGGTCATCCGATAGATTTTGAAACTGATCTTTCGTAAGCAATCAGATTACCAAAACCTGCACGGCACTATCAAGGATTGCTCAAAAAAACAACTGCTGCATTTCTCTCTCTCAGGAAAGGTCACTTCTTGGTTAAGGAATAACTAACAGGAGGATGCTAGATTTTTGAAGTCGTATGAAAAGACACCTCTTTTTTTTTTTTCTGAGAACAAGTGTTTTACACGCATTTATTAATCCTCAAGTCTCTAGAGAAATGTGTAAATAATATATTCAGCTTGTAGATGCAGAAGAAAGTAAGGTTAACCTGAATTTTCAAAACATTCCTTAATTTTTAATGCAAAATTTGAAGCAGCTAGAGACACTCTTTTTCTGAAGACCTGAAAATGTCTCAGTGGCAATTATAGCAACACAATTTGCTATCTCCAAAAGTTAGGTCCCACACATCTCAAGTGGGGTATCTGTCAAAATATGAAATATATATAGAGAGCAGATATTTCTGACTTTATTTCTTTACACATTCATTCCCAGAACCCATGGGAGGAGAGGTGGGTATCACTTCAGAAGCAACTCCAAATCCTGCTTCTCTTCTTTAACTCAGAGACAACTGAAAACAGTATGTCAGGTATTTCCCATTTTAATTGATCTGACTGGCAAAGACTTTTTGCAGATGGACAGATGGATTATGTCAATCTCTGGCCTGCAAGGACCACCCTGTGGAAACAGGACAAATCTCCATCACTGTGACACAGGCTAATTCACCCATTAAACTATTTCTTTAAATCCACCCATCTCCCAGACTTGGTTTCTACCAGAGAGGATGGGAGTGGGAAAACATGTGTATTTCCAAAAGTCATCGGTTGTTTTTCCAAATGTCACTCCCTGCCACAGCATGTGTGAGTCATGACAAGCAGGGATATGACAGCACAGATTTCTGTCTCTAAAATTCTCTTCCCGGTTCCTAAATTGAGCCTGGCGTCTGAATGAGAAATGTAGCAAAGCTCTGAAGATTTTCAAACTTATCCTGCTTTGCAAGCATCGAAAGAGTGCATTTACAATATTATTTATATTTCTCTATTTAAAGAAAAGCACTCTAGGTTTGCCAGAATTCTTTCAGCTCACTTCAGGCACTAGACAAGTCTGAAATCAACATGAATTATTTTATAGCACAAGGGAAAGTTGTCGACAATGGCTTTGGAAAGAGAGGCAGAACCTGAGCATAAATTAACCCCAAAACTTAGAAAAAAAATAACCAAAACTAATGTTTCCCTTGAGCTGGTATTTAAGATTCTTCTGATGAAGCTGCAGAAGCCAAGACAATTTAGCAGCAGCCGCCTCTCTCAAGGGCGTTACATTCTAGGTAGGACCCTGTTCCAAATCCTCACTACTCCAACTATGGTTTTGAGATATGCTGTCTCACTGTTTGCAGGCAAATCTTTAGTGCAGTTAACGTGCCTCCACTTTTCCTTCTTCTATTAAATCAGTCCATATAAATTTACTACGCTTCCTGCTTAGATTAGCAGTGGGTATTTGTGCAAATGCAAATGAAGCATTCTTCGGTCTGGCACGCTGGTTTCTCACACTAAGGCTCACCATCTCGTCTGGGACGTCAAGGCAATTGCCAACTGATCCCTCCCTTGCCAGGGGGCATCATTTACATTAAATATTCTCTCATGGCTGCCATATGAATGATTTTTTTAAACATATATCAGTGAGTGTAAACTATGCAGCGCTTGATTGGTTGCCATGTCTTAGAGAAACTATAAATAACATCCTTAATACAGCTCTGGCTAACTAAGCTTCCAAGAATCTCAATTTCCTGCCATTTTTAGTTTAAAAGGCTGAAATCAACATAGGTATTTGGCAGCTCAACAATACACGAGTTTCTGGAGGAGGGAGATATTGACACAAACAAAACCACCCCAACACACACAGCCTGTTTCATTTTAAGTACCTTTTTAAAGCTCCACTCCCACTGTCTAGAACAAGTCTTTCAGCTGATGGCAATAGAAAGTACTATTAAACCTAACGATTTCTTCGCTTTTCCATTTACTACCACTTGGGTTTGAGAAGTTTAAATTACCAGAGATAAGGTAAAGATTACTTCCACTGACCACTCACATACAGTGCAGCTTTACATCAGGAAGTACAAAATGTTGCATTTCAAAAAAGCTTTTCTTTGTGTTTAACTGATTTTTTTCCTCATTTCTGTCACTCTTAAGACCACTTCCTTTCCCCCCCCCCCTCAGAAAACAGGTCATGATTGACTGTAGGTATCTAGTAACAGGTTTTGCCTTTTCCTCCACCCTGTTATTTCACTTCATGCATACCTTTTCTTCATTTCCTCCCCTTGCAAACAAGCAATAAATTAACTAGTCACAACCTTAACCCTATCGATTATTTGATATCAATTCAATAATATCAATTATTTTCAGTTTAATAAACTGATGCCAGTTCTGACATAAATTGGTGCCTACCCTTGGCCACCTTTCCAAGTATTCCTGATGCATGTAACGCCCCATTGTCAAGACACTCCCAGAGCTACAAGTCTCCAGCATGTTCCTGTTCCCTTCTCACACAATGAATACATGCCCATTATGAGAAAATAATTGTGAAAATTAATTTCATTCCAAAATGACAAACTGCGCCCCGCTCAAATTATTTTGCAGACTTAAATTTCTCCTGTTCCATAATAGCATATGAGAAGAAACAAAGCAGTTCACAGACCCATTAATGGCTAACACATTGTTTAGAGCAGGAAGTAAATGCAGCAAGCACTAGGTTTTCAAAGCACCTCCCCAGTATGGTAAAATCAGCCTTATTTTATAAATGATGGCAATTATATTGCAAAAAGAATACATATTTTTTACGATGAAAGCCTTCTATCAAGGCCTACATTTCCTAGTTGCTAGCCTCATATTTAATATACGAAACCTGACCTTCCTAATTCAAAAAAAATCTTACCTGGCATCTCCTTTTGAAAGGTTGGTGTTTACGGGGTGAAGAATAACCTTGTTTGCATCCACATCCACCACACATTTTGTATGCAGATCAAGCTCTATAAAGAAATGAGAAAGTGTCAAGTGCTGCTCCTAAAGCTCCGGGATTATATACACCATTACTTCCTCCAGACACCAAATTTATTCATGCAGCCTGACAGCCACCCATCAGCTAGAGAATAGGAACAGGACTATTGCCAAATTCCACTTCTAGAGATATTCTGACGGGATGGATCCTGTCCAGCTTTAAAGCATGCGCCCTTTTCAAAGGAAGAAAGAGGTTTTACTGAAGGACAATCAGCATCTACAAGGCGGTATGAAATTTCTTGTGGGGAAAAGCCCCATTAGGCATGGCACCGCGTTGACAGCTCTTCTCATCGCTCTCTCAATGCCTCACGGGCTCGGAGGCAAAGCTGCCCCTTACCATCTGCAGCACATTTTCCCCGGCCAGCGTTGTGACACCGCGGCGTGCCATGCCAGCTGTCAGTCCCGGGGCACCTGCTCGGAGAAATTCAAGGCCCATCAAAAATAATTTAGGTGGGAGTGTGTAGGAAAGGGCTTATCCTTCCCTCCCACCCCCCACCAGTCAGCTGGAACACCCAACACTTCCAAACGAGGCCGAGCAAAGGGGTAGATACTATGAGTAATAAGGACATTTGGAATGTATGAGAATTCTCAGCCGTAGAGGCGGGGAAAACAAAATAAAAGCTTCAGCTAACACTGACAACCATCCAAGGTATCCACCCCATGACAAATGGAGTTAGATTTTTAAGAAAGCACACAGTCACTTGCAATCAAAGCCACTGCCTACAGACATAAGGGCCTGGACATAAAGGAGTCCAGTCCCGTGTTCTTACACGCCGATGCTGAACCTGGAAAGCGCACCCAGATGCCGATACCAATAAACGTGAGACGCTAATGACAGCCAGCAGGTCTCTGCAACGCCCTCGCACGCTGTGATGACGAGGGGCTACGCTGAATAACCTCCATACGGGGTTCATACCTCAGCTGAATCACCGAAATATGCTCGTGTCTAATCATGTTAATTATAATCCTCATCCTCCTCCATCTCTGCTCTTCCCTTCTTCGTCACCTGCACTTGCTCTTTCACCTCACGGCACCTTATAAACTCAGACCGAAAATCTCCCAGGCAAAGGCTGCAGATCTTAACTATCGCACGGCACCTTGCCACTCTTAAATAACACAATGGGAGGAAGTTTCTTTCACTGACATTTTTTGAAAGAAACGTTATAGCCTTTTGCTACTTGAAATGCAACAAAGAAAGCCAAAGCTGGAGGTTACTGGTCATCGCAGGCAGGCACATGAAACCGAAATCCTTCTGCACAAAACTGCTCCTCTGTTATTAAACTGTGCTTTTGTAGAAGGAAGAGACAGACAAGTTTCAGAAGCTAGTGTTTACTTTAATTTCCCTCCACACCCTGAAAGCCAATTTACCTATCATTAATATGCAGTACATACTCGCTTAGATGAAATTATATTCTTCATACATGCCGTATCTGACAAGCCACTTTATCTTGGTCTGGCTGGTTAGTGATTAACATTCTGTATTGCACTGACCTGCTTTTCCTCAACTACTGAGGAAGATTTTTACATGCTACTTCTTGTATGCAAAGCATGAGGTATAGGCATTCTGTATATAATACAAGCAGTATGGTCTCTATCATGTCTTTTAATCCATCTCTTGAGAGAGAATGCTGCTGGCAGGTTTTGCACCCAGGACTGCCCGGTGAACTCAAGATCTCGCTAGTATTCATTACACCTCCTTGTGAAATACCCGTAAGAAAGCACACAGACGGGGTACAAAGAGTTCCTTAGGGTCAAATGTCCTCACAGGAAAAGAAGAAAGATTCAAAGCCAATTTGTCACGTACGACACACCTTGTTGTCATCAATCACAAAGGTAAGTTAAAATCCCTCACCTGGGCATCCTGCAGAAAGGGGACAGAGTGGAAGATGTGGTGAGCCAACCTAACAGCTGTTGACAAATGGGAAGGTCTCGGTCCTTCCTTCTGGCTACCTATGCCCGTTCCTCACCTTCTACCACTACTGTGCTCACCAGACCCCTCTGCATGTCATTTTAAGCTACTTCAGTGGCAGAAAACTACCCAACGTGAAAAATAGATGTGTTCAGATACTACCGAAAGTTCCATCAGCCCAGTGAAAGCTCTGATGAACATCAAAGGCCATGCAAACAAGTGGGTAGACCTGTACGGAGGGGAGAGAGGAGGTAGAAAAATGAGACCTTCTCCCTGCTACCTCAGCTTATGGTGTCCCATGAAATAAACCCCTAAGAAACAGTTATACTCAACCCCTAAGCTGGGTTATGTATCCAGAGAGCCTTAAGGCTTACTTATCCCAGTTACCTGGGCAAAAGACTCGCATGGCAACTCTCCTTTTAGCTGAAGAAATAGTTTAAATTCTGTTTTAAAAGCACATCATACACTTTCTACAAATTCTGGCTCCATAATAAAGCACGTTCTTTGACTGATTTCTTTAACACTTCCGGTAGGTTGAGAGATGAATCTTGTATTAGCCACTACTGAAAATCCTGTCATCAGAATTTCCACCTCATTAAGTTTTTAATATCACTAAAGCAGGTTAGGTTTATAGATAAATGATCTTCCTGCTCTTTTGGATATGATCACACATGGACTCCACCCTCACTTTTACTAGTATCAGTGTCTCCTAGGTAAGCAGCGTATTTGCTGCCCTTGAATAATGAGGATAATTAGGTAGCCTCAAGATAAGATGATAAGCATGTACACCCAAACCCACCGATTACTTCATCTTGCAGTAAGGACTCATTTATTGAGGCGTGATATTATTATTTCTTTCAACTATACAAGGATTTTTCAGACCGCGTGAAATTTAGGAAAAGTTAAAAGATGACAAAATTCAGAGATTTATCCCATATCTTTTAGCCCAACAAGACTTAAAATCTCACCTATTATTATTGCTAACCTGCTTCTGCCTTTAGTCACTACCAAGCAAACACAATCAACTCCTCATTTGCTTCATCAAATCAAGAAACTAATCAGCTAATTGCTTTTTGAAAAATTAAAACTCAAACTCTTGTCATCTCAAGGAACATTTATTGCAGGGAATGAAAGCCTCTTTCATAGCTTTGGAGCAAAAGAGAGCTGTGACATCCATAATAAAAGGGTGACACGTATCTTAGTCACTTTTTCACATTTACATTTCACAGCTGTAGAATTGTTAAGCAAAGCTGAGTGTGAGAATAATTGTTCAGTCGTGTGCGTCCAAGCTACTCACAGAGAGTCTCTCGGATGACTTGATTTTATTTATGAAACTGGAAGGTGGGGCTTGAAGGAGGCCATTCTCCTTTTCATTTCCCTTGATTTTTCAACTCCTCACAGAAGTTTCCTAAGACAATAAAAACTAGGATTCAAGCAATGCAGATCTTAGCTGAAACCACACTTGTGTGTAAATCCTAAATGCCTTTGATATAAGCCTTACGGGTGTTGTAAAAAGGATTCACACCACCCATATGCGCTTTGGGCTTTTTCACTACCCTAAAAAATCCGGTGCATTTCAAACAAGGTGGAAAAGTCAGTGAGCAAGAGAGAGGAGGAAAAGCAAAACCACCGCATGCACTGGTGGATTCAGCAGGCACCGGTATCCTCCCAACAACAGGTAGGAGTTTACATTCCCTCTGGAACAGCAGTCACGCGTCTGGTAATCATAAACTCAAGGTGGCAGCTCTTCCACAAGAGTGTTAGGAAACACTAGCAAAGGTTCCACTTTAAAAGGTGCTGAGCGGGTTTGGGGCAGAGACAAAGTGTGTTTCTGAATCCTGGAGGAAGGGAAGAGGAGAAGTATTTTGGAAAATGTCGGATTTTTCCCACTCCGGGAAACCTCCACCTTCATTTCTAGATCAATTAGGGAACTGTCTTTGTGAGTTAGCCACAACTAATGACAACACTGGTTGGGTAACGATGTACCTGACTCACTCACTCAAGCAGGGGTCTGGAATCAAACCCAGATGCATCGGGTGGTGTGATGAAAATACATGAACGGCCACACTGCGACACCGGGGCTTTTTCAGCCACTTCCCTAAAAAGTCATCCCACCTTTAAGGTTACTGCATTTCAGAACCAAACAAAATGATCCCTATAGATGGCTTTTACAGAGGAGATAGAAATAATCGTAAAATGAGAGATGATCTTAAAGGTCCCTTCCAACCTAGACAATTCTATGATTCTGTGATACACTAACTAAGTTTGTCTGCAATTTATTAAACTACTGGTTGAGAACATGGCATCGTAACAGCTTTTAGTACAACAGCCACGGTAACTGAAGTCTGTTCACTGTTCACTGACCTTCCACATTTTCTCACATTGTGTAAGATGTATTAAGGGAAAACATTCCCCAATTCATCAAGGCCTTCTATTTCCACATACATTTTTTCCCATCAGATTTTAATTTAAGAAAATAGTTTCTGATGGTTGACAGTTTTTCAGCCCTTTCAAATATAATCTGATCCTAAACTCCACTGAAACAAAGACGTGAACCTGGCGTTATAACACGGGTCGAATAAAATTTGTGACAGATTCCTCCTGGTCCCACTACAGGTTCAGGGCACCTGCACTGACACCGAAGGTCCCCTTGGAGACAGGACATCAAGCTCGACAGCGTCACTGGGAACCAGCATGGCTGCTCTTGGAGAGTTTCAGAAAAACCAACTGAAGTATAAAAAATAAAATGTGAAAGGTGTAAAGTGCATGCACTAAGCTCATAAGCCAAAATTGGCCCCAAATACAAAAGCTCAAAATAATCTCCTGTAAAGACTGAGGCGATAGAAATTTTATATTTTAAATTGCCAGTAGATTTTTGGGAGATTAACATTCCCTTTGAGGTTAGAACTGAAGTGTTGTGGCCTGAGCCTTCAATTGTATTGAGTGAAAAGTTAGTTAGTTTCTTGTACCTTTCTTGTTCTAAAAAAGCAAATAACACCAAGGAACATATAAATAGTAACTTACGAACATTGAAACGTTTATTTATCACACAGATTAGATGAATGCTACCTAAAAAAAAATAAAAGAGAGGCTCTTGTTTGTTATTTTGTTTTTGTTTTAAAAAGAAGTCTGAAAGCAAGTTCAAACACAACAGGCCTCACACCTCCTTGCCAATGTTTGTTGCCTTAGAGTCACTTTTCTCCTTGCCCTTCGCTATGCAGAAGCCAACACAAATAAAGGAAAAACTAACTGACTATACAAGAGAGTGTGAAAATAACTTACATGTAAATGACAATGCTAAGGGCTTAAATGGAAAAAAATGGTTAGCATAATATCCCTTTCAGGGCGTTGATTATAAGACATAGTAACTGATACATTCTGGACAAAAATACAGTAATCTGACTTCTCCCTTAAGTCTACCAACATGAAGTCCACGCAGGCATCTTTCAAGCCTCTCTGCTATATCTATGAACTGTGCAACTATAATTCATGAAATTTTCAGTTTGAAGCAATTAAAGGTCATTAAATATGTATGAGTGCATCTGGAAGAGCAGACAATACTATCTAATCTCGATGAGGAGGTGTAAGTCAACTCAAACTCGGGAGCACGCTGAACGTAAGCAAACTCTCCTCACGTGTTAACGCTACATTGTCCAACCAGTAAAAAATTTATTCAGTCTTCTGCTCTTTCATTCTCTGCAAGAAGTGAGCTTGCCAAACGGCATCAGTAAAGACTCTGGTGTATCTGGACATTAACCTTACTCACGGTCAGTTCTGCCGCTGCACGTGCTGTAGGTCACAGAGACTAAGTAAATACATGAGGCTGGTGACTTTCTGATGCAGCAACGGGTTGTGAGGAAGTTCCAACACGCAACTCTGTGCCACTGCTTTGTTTTGCCACTGCTTTGTTTGGGCCTTCGGAGTTAACAGGAATTAAATGCAATAGTGTTTGCTCTGCCACCACCCACCCAAAAGCCCAGGAAGGCACAATTCACAGCTGTGTGCATATCTGATCTTCTGTTGACTTCAGGAGGAGCAAGCCAAGGTGAAACCAGAGCAGCAAGGTAATCTCATACTGCACTGTAGGCTGGCTCTAAAGATGTAATTAGCACAAGAATTGTTTGCCTTTGTGGCATCCTCATTGGGCCGACTGGTAGTCTCACTGGTTCTTTGGAGTAGGAGTTCTTAAAATACAATTGCTTCACTGAGGAACGCAAGATGAAACACTAACTCCACATGCTTTACCCATTTGTCACCGTACCTCTAGGTTAATCCTGCTCACACCACAAACACTATTGTACAGGTTATCAGCAATCACAAGGAAATATTGAAAACTCCAGGCACTCCTTTCTGCCAAGGATAATGGTGGAGAAAAGTCTTGTGATTTGCCTATTGCTATCAGGATAAGACAGGTGCCATTTCATTCACTCTAATGGCATAATTAATTTTAAAAGACTGCTTGCACAAACTCTGATTTATAGATAAATTCTTTCTGCTGTAAGCTCCAGTGGAAAAAACCCCAACAACTAAAACCACAGAACACAGGCTGTGGTCCCATACAGTTTAAACCTAACCTGGCACATCCACCCCACCACTCCCTACCTGAGCTGTGTGATGCCACCACCCACCCTGTGCCACCTTCTGCTGCTCCTCAATAAATCTATTCAAAGCACTAAACACATAATTTTTTTTGCAGTTAGCTTCCTGCCTTTCTTGTTCAAACAGAAAGGTACGAACCCAAGTGAGATGTAGCAACACAACAGCAGTAGTTTTGACTGGCTTAAGGTGTCATCAGCCATACGCTCGAGCATAAGTCTTTGAATAGTGATAAATGTTATATTTTAATTAACACTACACTGAACTGATTCAAAGCCACAGAGAAACACGAGGACTTAAACGTACTTATGGGATGCTTTTACACCAATGTCAGCTCAACCCAAAACACTCAATAAGACAAATATTAATTAAAAAGCCTCCAGCTGTCTTTTGCTGGGCTTCATGGTATGACTGGAGCTTTGCCCAGCATTTACCTGAAATACAGTGAGTATTTGCTAAGTGAAGGCAAACATTGACAGCATTTGTAAAAGGAAATCCACTGCAACTCTAAAGTACAACAGCAAAATAACTTACTGATTGGTACCAAAACCCCATCTGAAAAAGCAGTGCACTGGGAAATACTTTCATGAATGACAAAAATCAAGGAAAGAGAAGACTGAGATTCTTATCCAACAAAACAGTGCCCAATTATTTAATTGCATTAACAAAAATAACGTGTTTAATTGCAGTATTTAAAAGCGTGGCTTCTGTAGGCATTTTGTAGGACTGGCGTCTAACTTGAAGTAAGATGCAAAAAACCAAGAAACCCAAGTACAGTTACAAATGCTTCCCCTCACAGCTACAAATTAGTGCTATGAACTTCATTTATAGATGACCACTTTGCATGAGAATGAAGCAGGACCCTCAATACCACCACCACGAAACGCGAGTACTACGAATAACCACCTATTTGATACAGAAATCCCTTCAACCTGCATGCAAAGAACCTATTACACTTTTATGAGCTGTATAAATTAGTAATAGTTAAACATACCACTTTTATTAACCTAATAAACCCTCGCCTTAAGAAACTCATAATTCAAACAGTAAAGACAACCACCACCACCACAAGTAAACACTGAGAATATTTCAAAGCTTAAATTTCAACAGTTGTAACCATCCGAGAGGTTTGCAGTTTTAAGCCCTTCGGTGCAGAGGGAAGGAAAGAACATTTCTCGTGATCCTGAAGAAAACAAATAGTTGCTTCAGGTCCAAAGCCCCAGAACTTCATACAAACACTACTTAGAACAAAGTGCATATTAGAGAGCTTCCAAGAAAGCCGCCCCTTGCCTCAAAGCCTATTAAAAAAAGCAAAGCCGCTGAAGTCTGACAGCTGGATGACTCTTCAGAAAATCAGTTACACAAATTCTTAAATTTAACATTAAATAGATCAGAAAAATACTAGGCTTCATATCAGTGTTTGTTTCTATAAATTCTAGGATGATCAGCAATACTACACAGGGGTATCAGTTGTTTAGAACTGACTAAAACATCTGGACTGGGACCAATAATCCGCTCAAAAAAAAGAAAAAAAATCAATTCCAGGACATCTTGTTTCAGGGAGAAAAAGACATTGATCTTTTAGGCTACACTTACATGGATTTAGGTATTGCTCACAAAATAACAGGATGCTTAACAGTTCTGACAGAGAGGAGGTTTATCCCCAATGCCAAGCTACGTGCCAAGAGCATGGGGTTCAGGTCCCTCTTCTCTCTGATGAACACCAAGGGCTGCTACTCAAACGACCCTCACTCCTGGATAAGCCTGACAGCCAGGTTAGAGCCATCCCCTCTAGTCCATAACATCTTTAAAGTTTACTCAGAATAAAACAGCTCCGATAACAAGACACACTCTCCCAGGTTCGAGCAGCTCAGTGTTAGGATATTCCCTGGCAAGGCAGAAGCTTCAAACAGATGTATTGCTCTAAACCTACTCTTCTGTCATTTCTCCCCTTTACTTCCAGCATTTCTTCCCCACACATATTTTCTGCGGAACTCAGTCCCTCGCTGGAAACAGCTTGAAGACCATTCCACGTGCACAAACTGGGGCCGAACATGTGCAGAATATTCACCAGGAGGGAGAGGTGCATTGTTCACCCTTGGAGATCCAAAACGTGCCTGAACAAGGCCCTGTGCAACCTCATCTAACGTGACCTGCTCTGAACAGCAAGTCGGATTAGAGACCTCCAGAGGTCCCTTCCAACCTGAATTATTGTACAAACCCTGGGGGTAAAGAGCACTACACAGTCAGAAGACGTCTGGGTCACAGCCAAGGAAATGACCTATGCCAGGAAAGGGACACGAGCAAGAGGAAAGCCCACGTCTATCGCTGAAACAAGGGGCCACCTCCCAGCTCCTTTCCATCCCAGCTCCCACCAACTCCTCCGCACTCTCACTCCATCTCCTCCCAGCAATTCTCCACAAGGACAGGTCCCTCCTCCTCGGTTTTGAAAGCCACTGCCTGAAATTTAACAAACTGTAGATTTTCGTCAAAGTATGGTCAATTTCCCTAACCCACCAGGCTGTAAGGACATCAACCCCATCTCCTCTATTTCGGATGTGGGACTCAAGAGCTCTTGTGAACTCAGTTTGACATTATCCTGCTTTTATTTTTAAAAGTATGGAAACACTTTATTCGATGCTTCACTTTTTTTTTTTTCTTTCTTATTTATTGAAAGGAATTAAAGAGTTATTTTGTTTCAGATTGCGTAGGAGATAAAAGGCTTTCCCCCTCCCTCCCTTTTCGCTTCAGCTATTAAACTGACTTCACTTGATTCCTTTTTCCAAAAGGAATTATTGGCAAACTTCTGTGAGAATGTGGGGGGAAAAAAAGCCACCCTACACGTTTCTTGGATTTTTGCCTTCTTCACCTTCCCATTCCTTGGCTGAAGTTGCCTATTCATACTTGCTTCCTCATCATCTAGAGCAATTTTTTCTAATTAAGACAAGTAATAAACATTTAAACAGATGCCCAGACCACGGTCTGATTAACATAACCCTTAGGCGAGTTTCACTGAGGGGGGAAAAAAAAAAAACCACCCAACCCAACAAAAAAAAAAAACCCAACGCAACAACAACAACAAAAAAATCCTCTCTTGTCAATTCACGCTTCCTCTTCCATGTTTTCTTGTTTGTTTTTGTTTCTTTTGCCCTTACAGTGCCTCTGTCAGCTGCTTAACGCCGTCCCGCTCAATCACCGAGGGGTGTTACAGAGCTCCATTAGCACAGGAAAAAAAACCCAAAAAACAGAAAGAAAAGCATTTCCCCCCCCCAAAGTCCCAGGAATAAGGAAGAGCTTTCCCAGCATGGAAAAGGGCACAGCCCGGCTGTAACGCAGGTGCAGGAGGTGTGGAGAGGGGTGAACCCCGGGCTGCGAGCAAGAAAAAAAAGCCATAAAACAGGGCGAGTTTAGGAAAAAGAGGAGAGGAGCGGGGAGTACTCCAGCTGCTTCGCGAGAGCGGCTCGGCTTTCGCCCCCAAACCTACACAGGCGTGCACAATAAATACATAAATAAATACATAAATACACACCCCTATCGACACAGACACCGATAAACACGCCCCCGCGCCGGGACACACGCCTATAGACCCACACCTGCCCCTATAGACACCAAGGGGGACCGGCACCCCCGGCCCGCCGCCCCGCCCGGGCCCGCTCCCCTCACACGCAGCCCGGGGGCCGCTGAGGGAGGGAGAAAGGGTCTCACCTCGCCGGTTCATGGGGCGGACGCGCACCGCCACCTTCACTTTGGAGTCCCCCATCGCGCCGCTCCCGATCTCCCCGGCTCCCTCGATCCCTCCTCGGCTTCCGTCTACGGAGGGACACCCGGCGGGGCGGGGAGGAGAGACCGGGAGCGGTGGGAGGGAGGCACGGTGCCTGACCAACGTCCGGCTGGACTACAGCTCCCGGCGTGCAGCGCGGCGGATCGCCGGGAGCGGAAGGGGCAGCGTGGCGCGATGCACGCTGGGAGCTGTGGTCCTGCCCGCCGTCCCGTCCCAGAAGGGAAGGATTGCATGGTGGGATGTGTAGTTCTCTATCACGGAGGGGTTTCCTGAGGGCATGCGAGCCAAATGGCGTCTGTGGGTTGTGTTGTACAACAGGGCGCTGGTGGGGAGGCGGATTTGGGCCACCCCAGGCCCTGCCACTCGTCCTCTGGGTGTCTGTGGGTGATGTGTCCCATGCCTGGAGACATTCCAGGTCAGGCTGGACACTGCTCTGAGCAACCTGATCTAGTTGAAAATGTCCCTACCCGTTACACAGGGGGGGTTGGACTAGATGGACTTTAAAGGTCCCTTCCAACCCAAACCATTCTGTGATTCTACAGTTCTATGATTCTATAGCATCATCCCATCTCGGTCCCCACCTGTGTGTCAGGCCCTTTTTGGGGGGGATACCATGATACTTCATGCCGAGGAGGCAACAGCATCACCACTGGGACCAAAAACCTCACGTCTCCACAAGATTCACTCTGGGACTGAAAACCAAGAGGGCATTACTGCGCTGGTCTGTGGGGTTTCTGTCCCTTAGAGACCACCTCACGTTGTGATCACGAGCCACAACCCAATGCACAGACCCTGGTTTTGGATGATGACTGAGTCTGGCTTCACAGAGCAACCTCTGATGTTATTAACGGGCCCGTCGTGATTCGCTTAACGAAGGCGTCTCACTAAAAGAGCTAAAAGAGTAATGATCAGGGACGGTTCGAACAATATTACAGTTTATCCCCGTTAGATGGCTCGACAGCTCAACCGCGGCTACTGATTGCAAAGACCGAGAACGAAACTATAATGCAAAGATGCAAAAAAAATATCTCATTTAAATGGTCACGGTTGAAAACCCCTTGTAGTGGCGATTTTTGTTCAAAACAAGTATTCTCTCTGTGCTATTTTGAAAGGCCAGATTTCAGCAAGGACCAAATTCAGAATGATAATCCTTTGGCCCGTCAGCATCAAATGAGGGTTTTATGACAGAAATAAATAAATAACTGATTTCGAGGAGGTTTTGAGGTAAGATTTCAGAAGGTGGCACTTTTTGCCCAGAAGAATTGTGTTCAGTAGCTATCATTTCATGCCTGACTGACCTGAAGAATATCTCATCAAGGCAGAGAGAAGAGGAATATTAAGTTGGCATTTAAGTGACACAGGAATTAATGTCCATGTTCTTAAGAGGAGCGCCAGAGCATCCTGAATTCAAGTTGTCTTGAAGTTAAAAAAAAATAATTAAACAACAGTAGGTCAGACCAAGCAGGGTGGCAAAAGCTTGAAATAAAAATTGAGTTTTTGTCCCTAGCAGCAGAAAACATCAGCTCCTGGGCACGTGGTGCTTGTGGCTCATCCCCGCGGCCCCGCGCGGCAGAGGGTGTCTTCTGGGGAGAGGGGAGGTCCGGTGTTCAGCCTGCACAGTTGGTTCTTGCACTTGTGAACTTGAGGATCCAATTACAGGATGAAACCGGGGCTTTGAACTTCTTGTGGTATTTTCCAGCTGGGGCCTCGGCAAACCGCACCAACGTCTTCTGAAACTGAGTACTTGGCCATGGAGATAAATATAATCCCCGTTTGCAGCTGGGCACGATGAGCAACAAGTGGAGGGTGGGTTGTTGTTTTGGTTGTTTTTTTTTTCACATCAGGTTGAGTCACCTGGAATCTGATTTAAATAAATGGGATGAAACCCGTCAGATGTACATACTGCTGGGGATAGCTGGCGTAACCCAAATCTAGTCCTTCCTCCTCCATCTTCTCCTCTGGTATCAGTGCTCTCTGCTATACGTAAAATTAAACAGCAGGTATTTTGGGGAAAGGATTGCATAGCACCTCTTTATTTGTTAGAGACAGGTGCCAGCATGTTTTCAGTGCCACATAGATGGACAACAACAAATCCCAGCATACAATTCTTGCAAGCTTTGCTCCAGTTTTCTACTCGGAATGAAGAATGTATTTCAAAACCTGAAAAAAATCACCTTTTTAGCTTTCCTTCCCTTCTAATTGGCAAAGAGAAACCAGATTCACGTATCAGCATTGCTACTTTCTGCAAACGGGGACATCCTTAGAGCCCAAAGAACTGTCCTGAGCTTCGACGCCAGGTTGGGGAAGGCGTGTGGGAGCTGGAACTTCTCACATCTCTCTCCAGCCCTGCTTCTGGATGTGTCCTTTACCCGAGCCCCTGCCTCCTGCAATGAATTACAGTAATGCAACTTCTCTCGCCCTGGCACAAGCCGCCGCAGTGTAATTACCCCACTGTGAATTCCTCGACAAGCCCTTTCCCTGGCTCAGGGTTTCACAAACTGTGGGAAGCATCTCCCTGGAGGGGCACAGCTTGGAGGGAGGATATTGTTTCCATTCACAGCCCTGGAACACGCTAATTATGCTGGGAGGAAAAGGGGGGTGCGGGGAGGGTGGCAGCTTTCACTTGGGAGGGACAGGCTGGGCAAATAGTTTGTGAAACGCCAACTTAACCCCATCTTGTAGGGAATTGTCTCCAGCTCTTTTCCCCCTTCCTAGTTACTGTAATGAGGGGCTGACTTCCCAGATTAGCTCTGGCTATTTAAATGCTAATTTAATTAACAAAACATCCTTGGGGGAGAGGCATTACTTGTCCCTCCCATTCATTTATCGAATTTCTGAATGCAACACTATTTTCATCAGGTTGAGGAGCCACAGTTATTGCTATACCTTACCTGGTCATAGCAGGGATTAAAACAGTGATGTGGGGCAGGGAAAAGCCAGTCCTTCCTCTCATTATTTTTATAAGCAACTAAATACAATTGATTAGAAGTAACCAAGTCAAAAAGATTTCACATATCCCACATATCTGTGATGCCTGGGGTGTGCGTATCACCAGGCTGCAATGGAAGAAGTTGGCTTTTGTTTTTATCTAGATGAAGAGATGAATGGTTTAGATCTCAGATCACCTAGATGTAATTATAGCTCAGGGCAAGGCAGAAAACATGAGATGTTTTCTCTTTCTTGGGTGTCTTCTTCCAAACCGTAACAAGTAACAAATCAGGTGTATTTTGAATGCAGTTTTTCATTTGTTAGGCTGTGTATCAAAAGAGACACATCAATTATGAATTTGCTGTAGACCTACTTTCTGCCCATAAATCATTCAGGTGTTGGAAAACTAAAACAGAGGATCTTATCAGTGTTTAGTTAGTTGTATGCAAACTCTTAAGTGGTGCTGGGGTCTGCTTTTGCAAGAAGCTGAGCACCAACTGGGACAGTCCCAGTCAGAGACTGGGAGGCATTCAAGGCATCCAGCAGCTCTTTAACATCTTCAGTGATCAGCAGAAAAGGACTTAGTGAAACATTTAAAAAATGTTTGGGACCTGTTGCTGTTGTACATTTTTTGTAGATTTTTGTTTTCTCCAGTTCCTGGGGTAACAAGTTTTATCCTGATACACTAATTTTTTCTACAGGTTTATCTTGCTTTTCAGTCTAGAGGTGCAAATATATAAATGTAGTAGAAATTTGTAGGCATGTAGAGGCAAAACCAGAAGACAAGTTTGTTATAAACCTCTTTCAACTATAAACAAGAAAGACAGCACCAAGGGAAATCAGTTGAGAAATCTGGATAAAGCAGAAAATCAATTTCTCCAAATCAGTTGTATCAAAATTCTGCTTGTTATCATTTTTTTTTTAAAGGAGTTGCTGAAATTTCTCATGCAACACTTTGTACAAATGGGCAGGTTCAGGAGACTCACATTAATTTTAGCAAGGCACTTTCTGTGCTTTATTATTTTAATAGGAACTTTCTAAAAACGAAAGATTGATCATTTCCAGGGTCATTCATAATTGTGAATTTAACAGGTTCTCACATCCTGAGATGGACTTTTAAAGGTATTTAAGTGTGGCCTCCTGCCCTTGCTATGAAGAGTATCCCTGGGAAAATAAATGAACTCTTGAAGTCTTCTTGCAGTACTGGGCTATAACAGACTAAAGCCCGAAACAAACTTTTTGTAGACAGCCCCCACTTTTGTAAAGTTATTCCAAAGTTCAGAGTCCTGGTCATAAATTTCATGGCATTATAGGACATAATACTCTTTCCTATATTACCCAGAGGGAATCCTAAATTGATTGCCAGGCTCTGATCACTCCATAAGCCCCATAAACCTGTTTATAGGAACAAGATTTCCTGTAGCTACGCTTCAGTCCTGCTCCCGTACAGTGGGATTTCAAATACAAATTCACACCTCCAGCAGCAATGCAGGCAAGGGTAATATTGGCAATTTCCGTGTTAGTAGGATGGGGCTCCCAATGAGAATTTTCTCATCTTATTGACTAAAAATTTTTGTTATTCTTATCAGCTGTTCAGTTTGCTGATACAGCGTGTTTCAAAGCAGCGGGTTTTACCAGCCACGTTGCATTGTATTTGAGCAGATCTTTCCTCAGATAAAGATTTGACATTGGATGTCACTTGTTTGAAAATAAAATGGATTTTCTGTCTTTGGAGAAAATGGAGACTCTCTAGAGAACTTGAAAAATGCAAAATTAGCAATTAGAGTGTGTTTAGCGGTTGCAAGACAAACTTGTAGTCCTAGAAAAATGAAAAAGTCCAGCACTATGGTAATCACCAAAACAGTAAAGAATGCATAGTTAGAGAGTTGTGTAATGTTTGCAGCATTTCTTTCCTAGGACTTCTCAGATACGTGATCGATGAGAGCTGAACTGCTTTGATGTCAAAGACTGGAACACCTTACAGCTTCATCTGCTCAATCATGTAGTTCTTGCTCCACTTCTGCAGAGGAGACGCTGGCAAAAGCCACATTTTTTTGCTTTTTTGCCCATCCATACCTTTTCTCTTCTACACCTTCCCTCTCTCCAGAAGCTGTAGAGCTTCAAGGCATGTCCTGGTGATCCAGACACTGCCATACACTGGCCGAGTTCCTAATCCAGACCCAGATCTACATTTTCCAGCTGCATTTACACAAATAATAATAATAATGAAAAAATTTAATGTGTTTTGCCTGTGTTTAGCAAATAGCACCGCAGGCTAAAATACCAGCTCCAGATACCCTCAGATTTAATGAGCTGGTGATTTGATGTTGAAACCTGGGAAACTGTGATAAATGGAGATGCTGCTGTCACCGCTGGGAGCTGCAGAATTTATTGATGAAATAAGATTTTAACAGTGCCCCAAAATTCCTTTCCGACTCTATAGCCGAGAGTGACACCAGGTGGCTGAGGAGCAAAATAAAATAAGGTCTAATTGCAATGGTCCCTTTTCCTGTCCTTATTCACTGATTTTCTCCTGCCACTTTCAAAGAAGGAGCTGGGGGAAAGGGAACTCTTACTTCCCCCAACCCAACCCTTGCAGCGTGAGCACCCATCGCCTGGCAGCGCTGATTCCCCTGGACCAGCTTCTTTGGGGTGAAGCAAAGAGACCAAAGGGATGCTGGCAACCCCCCCATGGCTCCTAAAGGCACAGAAGTGGTCCTGGCACCCTGGATTCGGGCAGAGCATTTCCACTGATCCACCACCCTCATGTGGCCCTTCCCAGGGCCTGTCTGGGCTCAGGGATTGCGCTCATTAAGACAAAAAACGGGGTATTTTTTAACCGTGTTTCAGCAATAGCAACAAACTCATCAGCACAGGTTATCAGAAAAAGGTAAATACTGTGGGGCTCCTTTTTGCTTTGTGCCTACTGGGTATTGCTTATCCTACACTAAAGAATACATGGCAAAAAGAATGAAACACAATTTTTCACTACTAGTGTGGATTAAACCCTAATAATATCTTCAGCTAAGCGATCATTAATGGGTATTATGAATGGTTAACTGTCTCAAGGGAAGTGTTAAAATATAAGGTAGTAATCTTTGGGAAAGGGCTGAAAATGTACTTTATTTGCACTTTAATTGGGACTTACTAAAAATGAGAATGGAAATGCCCAGGTAATTACATCAGTCACTGAGCTGTGGCTTTACTAAAATGTCAAGTGTTGGCAGTGTGCAGCTAAAAGCTGGTGTCATTGGCCTCTGCTGGAAATGTGTCCATCGAACAAACAAACCAGTTTGGCTCCTAAATCAAAAGTTTCTGTGTGGGTGAGCCTTGGTATTAGATGTTCCCTAAGGTACCTCTCCAC
>JAHREE010000251.1:840042-856736 GCA_033628505.1 Tringa tobata | reverse complement strand
CCAGAGAAGCTGTGGCTGCCCCATCCCTGGAGGGGTTCAAGGCCAGGTTGGAGGGGGCTTGGAGCCACCTGGTGTGGTGGGAGGTGTCCCTGCCCATTGCAGGGGGATTGGAGTAGGTGATCTTTAAGGTCCCTTCCAACACAAACCATTCTATGATTCCATGATTCTATTGCTTGCCTGAAGGAGATGTCTCTTAAGGGGCTTTTCCATAGTCAAACAGCTCCATAGCCTCAGTGTTGCTCCTAAGATTCAGCAAATATCGGGATCAAAAAGAGCAAAAATATCCCCCAGGCTTGGTTCTGTGACAGGCTGCCCTGGGGCTTTTTCTTCTTAACCATTTCTTTCTCTGCCTCCTCCTTTCCCTTCCTGAAGTGTTGTTGCTGGTGAAGATGTAGCAAAACGAGAGTTTACAGAATCTTTATCTCAGAAATACACAGCCCTAAGGTCATGCAGAAAACCTTGCTTGGACTCAAGACAGAACCTCATTTCTCTGAGTTTTTTTCTGTCTCTTTCTCTCCCTTGTGGAATTAAAATAATGAAAAGCCAAATAAAGGCATCAAAACGTAAAACATCGGGAAGAACCAACCAGTTAACAAGTCCTAAGGCTGATACAGCTGTTTCACGATGGTTGTGTCTGGGGACTCCCCTGGAAACGATGTGCTCTGGGCTTTGCCAGCCTCATCCAGCCTTCCCTGCCTTGAATGATTTGGGAGATCTCATGTAACGTTAAAAGATTTCACTGTATGTGCTCTGAGTGCTAAATCACTGCGAGGCAGTGGTCAAATAATGAACTGTCAGTACGAAGAAAAAATGAGGGGAAGCCATCTTGCTAACCAAGAAGTCAGTGGGATCTTTTCCCACCGCCTTCCACGGGAAATCCTACACTTTTAGCTTTGCACATCCCTTTCTCGACTGGTTTTTGACTGCCCTGCTGTGTGGGAAGTGGCCATCCCTTGCTCTTGTCCCCCACAGGTCACCCGGGTTCATGGGTGTTGCTGTACACGTACTGGTGTGCAGTACTTGGACGGTAATAGACACCTGCAAACTGAATATGCACATGAATTAGCCTAGCAAATTACCCCACACAAGGAGCACACTTTCATTAATTCACAGCAGAACCAGAAATACTGGAGTGGTTGCTTCTAGAGTTGCCAGGGCACACCTGGATTTAGCCTGTATCACAATTTGCCTTTAATGACACATCCTGCAGCCAGGAGAGACCACTGAGGTCTCTGACCCCTCTGCTCTACATAAATGAATTTGCACACTGATTATTTCCCAAAATCTTCAATTCTTTGCATAATTAGAGCTGCTGGTGCTTTATCTCCAGTTTGAGTCCGTTTTGGATTTTCTTCCAGTCTTCAGATCATTCTGCCCTCGTGATCTAAACTGTATTTTTAATAGATGAGATCATTTGCTTCCTGCTCTGTGCTTTTTTTTTTCTACAGGGATGCTCTGAAACTTGCTGAAGGCTTGGGTCGGGGCTGGAGAGCACCTTCCTCACTTCATTCAACTCCTAAAAATACAGCATCCAATCGATGTTAGTTATCTACCCTGGCTTTGCAGTTGGGAGAGAGGAGAGAAGTACCTGGTAGACAATTTTCCTTCCCTAAAATAAGTGTCAAAGATACATGGGATAAATCACCCTTTCGCTGACGTTGGTCTCTCTCCAGGGGGGATGAGGAAAGTTGGGCTGCCTGGTGAAGCCTTGGAGGACCTAACTCATGGTGAAGGGAAAGGAGAACCTGGTGGCCCTTTCCATTTGCAGGCTGCAGATCCGTGATGGTCTCTGTTGCTGCCTTCCTGAGCATTGCAGAAATCAGTGGAGCTGCTTTTCCCCTACCCTGCCGACACCAGTACGATGAACAAAGAGGCGTGTGGCTCTGGGAGCAGGTTGGTCCTGCTTCTCAGAGATGCTCGGCGCGTTTCCCGGTGTGTGTTTTACAGGAGCTGTCAGCAGTTGGCACTTCATAAAATCATCGTGGTCCTTCTTCATCGTGCGCTGATGCTCTCAGGCAGAAGGGGGAGCCCATACATTACTTTCTGTGTGTAATCATCTCCAAATAGTGATACAAAGCCATCGGATCAGTAGGTTCCCCTGAACATGAGAGCTTCTGTTCCGAGAGCTGATGTAACAGGCGCGTACAACTAGGGGAAGGCAGGCTTGTAGAGCCCAGATTAGTGTTATCTGTTCCTTTGCAACAATGAGAAATCAAGGAAGATTTGAATTCTAAACAACTTTATCATGTGTCATCACACTAGTTCAAATGCTAGAAAACAGAATTTAATTAAGAACGCGTTAAACAAACAAAAATACAGAGCGAAAACAGAGCCTCTAGAAATAGAATAAGTCATAGCTGCATGACATTTATTTTTGTTAATTTACTTACACACCCACTGGGAAACCAAGTCAGTCATCTGTATGGTACTGCTATGGTTATTCGTATAGAACCAGTACATCAGATGTTTCCTAAGGATGCACGTGAATGTTAAACTCTTAAACAAGCTTTGGCCTTTTGCAGGGGACTTCTACCAGGTTGAGCAACTAAATAAAGGCACTGAGTGGTCTTTTTTATCACTGCCCAAATCCTCTTCACATCCTTTCTCAGTGCAGAAGCTCCCAGGCGTGCCATGTCCTTCAGTCACAGCTCCTTCTCCACCCTATAACCAATGTTGGTCCATGCATGTACACCCAGGGAAACCTGTAACTCATTTTTCCTCTCAGGACCTTTGCAGTTCATTCCCTGGGATGGGTTTCTTGTAATTTTTCCTCTGAGAAAGGGTTTGGTTGCTCTTTCTGCTGAGCTTGAAAGCAAGTAGGTTCTGTTACTCATGGCTTTAACACCATCTGTGCTGTCCTTTAGTGGCATTACCCACCTGCTGGCTGCATTTAATACTTTGGAGGATCGAGCAAGCAACAATTTTGGCCCTAAAACTTGTGACTGCATGAAGTTATATTAATATAAGCTCAGGTTAGGTTTAACCCACACCGTATGTACGAGGGGGGTTTTTTCCACCTGGTTAACTGATGCTGTGTTGGATTTCATATACACGATTGCGTTTTACTAGCTTAGGTAGGTAGATTTATTAGTCAGAACTGTGGTTTTATCCCATTCTCCTTGCTCTGTGAATGAAACTGCATAGATGCATAGATGCAGTTACACTGTAAAAGCAGTCCTTTTACTCATGTAGCTCCTTGTGTTCAAGGAACTGGCTAATGAACACCCAATATGGGTTAAGATAACTTAGACTGGAAATGCTCACACAATCTGGTATCTCTGAACTTCCATGAGCTTTGAAGACGAACTTCATCACCAGCTTCACATTGTGCAGGCTTTCAGTCTCAGACAGTGCCCAGGTCTGTCCTGCCCTTGCCAAAGGCAACATCAGGGAGCTTCTAAGGGGGATTAAATGATCCCTGGGAGGAAGGAACTGAGGTTTTCTTCCCTGCTTGATGTCCTTGCAAGAAGGACAGAAGGATGGAGCCAAAAGGGAACCCCCAGGACCATGCCCAGGGGCTGCTCTGAATGTGGTGTGCAGCTCAGAGCGCCCTGGGTGGGTGCTCTGCCCCCTTCAATGGATAAGACAGGCAGGAGTTCATGGCAGCCAAAATCCCCAGAGGATCAAGAGGTTGCAGAGAAATGGCCAATCAAGAATTTGGTGTTTTCCAAGGGGTAAATAGTGCTGCTGAGATCGGTGATGAGGAAAAATCATGCCACTAAAAAAAAATAATTGTAGATCTGAGGAATTAAATTGATTTCATAGCTTCCATTTAAATGAAGAAGTGCAAGTTGTGCTGCAGAAATGCAATGACAATGTACCTCTGGAAAGAGTGAAACTCTTAGGAGATATCAATTCTATGTCAGAAATTTGGATTATAATAAGGGATTCGAGACTGTGGAATTAATACGCAGTTTTGGAGAGTTAAAGAGATCTCAGGTCCTACTGGGAGCTGAAGATGGACGTCTGAGCTGATAGAAGATTCCTTAAAAGTAGAAGTGAGAATCTGGAGAATAGAGAACATAATCTGCCCAAGAATACATATTGAATTCTTATTACATATGACTTGGATGCTGGGGTACAAATTAACTTTTATTTGAGACTGCAGTACAAGCTTTGCCAAGAAAACCCCCACCCTGTAGAAGAGGGACAGGTTTCAGACTACGTGGTGGAGAAATCCTTCTGTGTTGGTGTTTCTGCAGCTGATGTAAAGATAAAGTGCAAATTGTTTCAGGAAATGGTGTGTCAGTTCAAAGGCTGAAAGTCTGTCAGAGTCTGTTGCACTGATAGGGATTATGCAGAGGAACTGGAATTCAGGGAGATACAGAAAACAAAAAATATAAATAAAAGGCAGCCTTACATGTAAGCATAGAAGTAGCAAAGGAAAAGCCAAATTTTGAAAAGAAAAATGCCACAAATAAAAGTTGAAGATAGAAAACTTTAATATAAAGGAGCTCCGTCGAACAGCAAGACTGTGATCCTGAAAAGTGTGCTGGTTAGTGGTTTGATGGAAAGCAAAACAAATTTTCCCATAAGAATTAATGTAATAGAGCAATTGAAATGCACGGGGACATTATACAGCAGCTTAAAATCATTCCCATCCAAACCCCATCCCTGAACAAAAGCACAAGATGATAGTGTCGGTGTGATACTTAAATAACATAATATTGAATTACTTAAAATGTTGTACTGCAGATGACTGTATCTTTGTGGGTATTTTAATGCAAACAAACAGAATACTAGAAAAAAAATTTGTATCCACCAAAATAATTTGGTGGCAGGAGGGTGAAGGACAGAAAAATAGTCTAATGACGGCAGTTAGCAGAGCAGGGTATCAAATGATTGACAGTGAATTTGCAAAACATGGGGTAGGTAAGTGATGGAGAGTAGGGTATTACTGTGCTATTAAAGACCTTCCTCTTTCTTTCAGGAGAAATTTGAAAAGTTGTAGCACGGAAAAAAAACACACAGAAGAGCAGAGGCTTGTGTTGGAAAAATAAATGTATTTAAGAAATCTGTAGGCTCTTGGTCTGGATTGACATAAATTTATTTGCTTATGCTGTTAGAAAATGCATGTCAGTTCTGGATTAGGAACAGAGATGCTGGGGATTCACATCAACATCGTGAGAAAATGTAAAAACTATACTGTGAGGGGACTGCGCACTTTAAAGGCCTTACAGCCTTAGAATAATGTATATATGATGTTAAAATATAGGTAAATAGAGCAGTAGCCCATACAGAAGTTACTTCTCACTCCGGCAAGGTAGGTACTAGACCAGGGTAGACGTCTACATGCCAAGAATGGCTGTCCTGGAGGAGGCTGAAGGTCCACCTAGCCCAGGATTCTGTCTCATGGTGATAAGTGGTTGCTCTGCTTTATCTGGGGTTGCCAGCAGTGCTTCCCAGCCAGGAGTCTCCAGCTGGAGCTGCACTTCCCTGTTACACTGCTCCTGGGGGTGTCTTAGGAGCTAATTTCTTGGATGACCTTGGATTCCAGCCTCATGGCAGGTGTGTCCCACAGCTGGGGTGTTGGGGACCAGTTGGGCTTGGGTTACTGTCCCGAGGGAGAGACAAGGAGAAAAGGAGGCTGAGGGGACACCTTCTCACTCTCTCCAACTCCCTGAAAGGAGGGTGTAGCCAGGGGGGTCGGTCTCTTCTCCCAAGGAACAAGTGATGGGACAAGAAGAAATGGCCTCAAGTTGTGCCAGGGGAGGTTCAGGTTGGAGATTAGGAAAAATTTCTTCCCTGTAAGGGTTGTCAAGCCTTGGAAGAGGCTGCCCAGGGCAGTGTTGGAGTCACCATCCCTGGAGGGATTTAAAAGACATGTAGATGTGGTGCTGAGGGACATGGTTTACTGGTAACTTAGTAATACAAGTTTAGTGGTTGGACTTGATAATCCTAAAGGTCTGTTCCAACCAAAACAATTCTATGATTCTATGAGGACTGTGGCTGAGCTCCCTCAACAGAGCATCACTGGATACAGGTGCTGAAGCAGACCAGCATGTTTCCCCATGGGTTTTTGGGGCACCAGGACATCCTGCAACACTGGATGCACTGCCACACCGGTGTCACGAGCCATTTGGGGTCAAGGTCGCAGGCGCTTTGGGGGTGCTCCTATTCTCCTTGACCCCTTGGGTAGGCAGCACTGCCTCTATGCTGTCCCCGCTCCTACCTTTCCTCTCAAGTGCTAAGAAGTTGCTAAGCAACCTCAATCCATCTAGCAACCAGCAGCATCACCACCACGAGGATACTGCGGCCTCGATGCTTGGGTACCATTTTGTCCTGCAGCAGCTAGTGCACCTGGGAAAGCCTCATCCTTCCCCCTCCTCCCCAGCTGAGAGTGACCCCAGGGATGTCCACAACTTTGCACAAATGTGCAGGGGTACCAACAGATAAAAATTGGAATGACCTGGTCTTTCTATGAAGAATTGGAATGACCTGGTCTTTCTTTGGGGTCATTTTGGCATGGTGTGGATATTCATCAGCATGAGCAATAGGGGATATTTGCAGATCCAGCTCCCTGCTGGCACCCAGGGGTTGGGTGATGCCATGTGGGGTGGTGGGGAGTGCATGAGGACCGGGTGGGTGCTGGGAAGAGGACCACCTTGCTTGACTCCCCACAAACCCTCCACCATGGGCTGTTCTTGTAGGCAGATGGACCTTACCTGATGTAGCTGAGATGTTTGATATGCCATCCAGGCTTTTCAGCTTTACCACCCTAAACATGTGGCTGACCTGGCAAGTCTTCATTGCTGAGACTTTTTTCTTTTCCATAGAAAGTGAAAAGCTTAACTACAGGGATATAGTCACGGATATTTATAGCAGCCTTCTTAAAAACTAGAAAATCATTGCTATCTTTCTCTATTTTGAAAAAAATTGCTCATATTTCTCCTTCTGCTGGCTCCTTCCAGCAGCGCAGCTTCTCGGTGCTGTCAGAGGGGTATCGTGCAAAGGCACGCATGAGTGTTAAAGGAATGGCTGTATTGATGGGGACAGCGTGACGGTGAACCAGACAGACCTTTGGGTGCGGTTTCCTTTGGGCGTCGTTGCATCGGTCCATCCTTGCCAAACTCCTGCCTCTCCTTCGCGCAGAGTTTCGAGTGGCTCCTTCTTCCCAAGGGCTGCGGGGATTTTCCGAGCCCCGCTGTGGGACGGCGCTGGCGGCTCCACCGGCACCGCACCCTCCCTCTAGTGGCTGCCGCACCGCAACGCCGGGAGATGCTCCGCGCGTTCCCGCTCCTCTCTGCTCAGGGACGGACAGCGGGGCCAAAATCGGATCTCCTGCCAGAGGTCCACGGTTCCTGCGGGCTCGGAAGCCAAGCCCCACAGCATGTGCTCCACTTCTGCTGTCCCCCAGCTGCCTTGCACGGGGTTCGGCATGCCATTCCTGCCGTTCCTTGATTTGGGTGGGCTATTTGCGATGCGGGATTTGTCCTCCTGAACGGGCAGAGAGGGGTGTGAGTGGGAAGAGCCGTGTCAGGCTTCCCATCTGGGTCCCACCACGTGTCTGGTCAAGGGCGCTTCTCCTTCTTGTGGGTTCTGTACTGCTAACATTTTGGATTCATCCAGACCAGACATGCCAGGGTGAAAGCCGGCTTTATTTTAAATCTCATTACAGTTCCTCTGTGTTTCATCATCCTGCAGGCACGCTATTTGCTGCAGCATCACTCCTTGCAGCAGGAGGGATTGCAGTGAAAGCCTCCGCGGCTGGTGGGAAAGGAAAAGTGCTGCCATCCAGCACGCAGGGCCCCCATCGACATCTCTGCTTCTCCATCACCATGCAGCTCCACCAACATAACTGTATGTGCAGCCATTCTTGGGGTTAAACTACCAGATCTTGTACCAAAAGCATATGGTAGCATTTTTCTGGGCAACTGGGAGATGCTGCATAGATTTTGGGAAGAGAAGGCTAACGCAGGGGTGCAAGATTGCGTCTCCTCCTGGCTCAGGTACAACCAGAACAGCACATCTGGCACATACATCCAAGTATGAACACATCTGCTGGGGGCTACTGGTGCATGAATGGTCCCCAAGAGGTGCGTGTGGTACTGTTCATCTCAGAGGGCCGTTGATCCAGACCCCTCAAAGGAGAAACCCAGGCTCTGAAAACCCAGGATGACTATTTAACCGTAAACACCACTAACCCTTCTCTGATGGTTTGAACAAAACCCGTCCAGACTGAATGGAGCAATCAGACTTGGTACCTGTCCACAAACCCGCTCTCCCAACAAGCAGAAGATGTGTCTGTGCTGATAAATGCCAAGAATGATGTCTGGCTCCTGAAAACTTTTTAGGAGTTGTCTTTTATCATCATGGATCTTCCTCGAATTATTTCTGTTCCAGTCTCAGTCTCAGGGCCGTTCCTCCGGCTAATTAAAGGACAACCATTTGTAACTACTGACCAAATTTTTCAGCACTCATCAAGTTACTTTGCATTTCACTCAGCTTGACTATTAAAATAAACTGGGCAATCTCCCAGTTATTGCTGACTCTCAGGCACCGGCACAAAGCTGTGCTCGAGCGTCTCTTGCTGCAGGGAACTCATAGATTTTAAAAAAATTGCCTCCCTGCTGTTTCTTATGAGAGATTTCTCTATTTAACATCAAGAAAAAAATTAAGCTCAAAATGAGCCAAACTTCTCTGCTCTGGGTACCTCTGCCTGGCACAGAGCAGGTGGGGCAAAGCCCACGTACCAGTTCCCCTAAAGCTACATCTGTACTAGTTAGTTATTAACCCATAAACTAACCAGTGCCAGGAGGAGGGTATTAAACTCTTTCCCTTTCTGACAGGGCAGCTGCATCCCAATTATCAGTGGGGACCAGTCCCACCCTGTGCTGCCCCTGGCGGGGATGGGGGATTTCCTATCCGTAAATTAATTTGCTATTCAGTCACTATATTTATTATATATTTTATATCTAGATTCATATACTGATATTCATTTATATCCGTACGAAAAGGAGTTTCTTGTGATTTCCCTTCTGCTGCTGCTCGTGGAGCCTCTGTGGCATCTCCCAGGCTTTCCCTGCTGTGACGATGAGGGGAAACCTAAAAAAGCCAACCAGAGAGGCAGAGGTTATCCCTTGAATCCAGGAGCTGGGATGAGCTGAGGTTCAGGGTGTTTGGGGTGTGAGACAGAACATAAATATAAAAAAATTCGGATTAACTCTGAGTATCTCTAGCTTAACACTGAAAGAGGTCAATAGCAACACATTTCCCACCTTCTCATGGTCACAGAGGAACCCCACTGCCTTCCTTCGTGGCCTCCATCACCAGGGATGCTGATACCACCCAACGCTGGCTGCATGGATGGGCGGGTTATTTCCCTATGCTGCAACCAGGTATTTATAGGCAGCAGATCCAGGCAGTAATTAGGCCATAGGATAATTTCAATTTCCACTGGGACCGCTGAGCCCTGCTAGAGGGGAGCAGGAGATCTTTGCTGGAAGGGAACCAAACCTCCTTCTAGGTACTTTGCTCCTCAGGTGGAGCAGAAGACGCCAGCCTGGTGTGTCCAGTGATAATCCCTACGTGCTTGTCCCTCTTGAAGGTCATCGGGGGCATATAACGGGTAGAGAATAGCTCCTTTTATGCCATGTGAGATATTTATATAGATAAGGGCTGCCGGTCGCTGGGAAGCTGCCCAAGACTTTAATGGTTTAATTGCTGTTTCCTGTATGTTCCCCTCTCTGTTGTTCATCACAGATGACAATTGTGGTTTCGTGTCCGTGGGGCTGGGGCTGGGTCTCCCTGGGAATCTCATCTCCTTGTGCAATTACTGCTCCTGGATATCTCCGCCGGTCTGGGTACATCCTTGAAGTCTCCCCCCAGTTAAGATCATCCATGGGGGCCTTATTTCCTAGCGGGAACTCCTACAAGATGGTGTTGGTCCCTTTTTTTTTCCCTGAGGCACGAGGGAGGGATGGAGGGCAGATTTGGGCATCCTTGCAATAACCCATTAAACACGCTGTGCACGATGGGGTGAGACCGGGATGGACACGGAGCACGACAAAAACCAGGGGAGGACTGGAAGATGAGCCAGTTTCGGGTACCCTGGTACTCACTGGTGGTGCCACAGAGCCGCATTAGTGTAAAGCAGGGCACAATTAGACCTTTTAAGACTTGCGTGTGCGAGCAGATAAATACACCATTTGCTCCACCCTGATATTGATCCTGAAATAAAACCATGCCGCCCTCCGCTCCCAGTTCCATTATCTCCAACCCCAACTGCCCAAAAATCACAGCCAGAAACCCCCACATCACAAAATTGGCTGGAAGTTCCTGATCGTATTTTTAGTACTCTTTCTAATGTGCTTTGAATTTGCCTTCTGGTTTTTTAGCTGCTGGAGTAAATTCAGCTCATCCCTCGAACCTTTTGAAAAATTGAGGTTTTTAAAAAATCACTTGCCTCCAGGGCCTTGGGCTTTAAGAAAAACAACATATATGTATGTATATGTATTCCTACATATATTTATACCTACATAAAATGAGATGCGTGGTAAAATTACATGAGCTGGCAGCACAACTGCCCTGTCACAAAAATCTCTTTGAAAGGGTGACAAACCACCTACGCTAAATGCACGGTGCTTTGTCTGCCCAGGACTGAGATGAGAGGGCAAACGTTGGCCCAGATGAATGGAGCCCTGTCAGCCCTGATCCTTCATGTCACCCACCGCTGGGTTTCACACGTGCACCCCCTCCCCTCGCCCTGAAACCTTTAGGTAGCCCTTCCTTAATTTGGACTGGACTAGGGCCAAGGGTTGGATGTTTGCTTTAAATCACAGAGGTCTTCTCTGCCGTGCTTTAAAAGCTGATCCTGGGCTGAAGTCGTGCCAGGATGAGTTTTACCAGTGATAGGAGGGAGAACCTGATAAAAAATATTATAAATCTTTCAGACCTTAAAAAAAACAAACAAACAAAAAAAAAAAAAAAAGAAGAAAGTATTTTCTCCCAAGGGCATTTTAACAAAGAGAGTTGTCCTGGCATTGAGTTGGTGCCCACTACGCATCCCCGCTCCCTCCTCGGGTTAATTCATCTCTTGGCACTTTTTTCCTCCAAAGCTGCCATCGGTGCTGTCTGTCTCTTGGTAAATCTGCTGGGAAAAGATGCTGGGGAAGCGTGTGCAGGCACTTGTGAGTGTGGGGATGCTGCCACCGCTGCCGCGGGCGCTGCCGACCCCGTGGGGAGCTGCTCGAGAGGCTGATCTTTGGGGAAAGGCTGCAGCATCAGGACCACCGCTGGGTAATTCCACCCCAGAGACCTGCTCTCCCGCCCGCCGTGGCATCGCAGGAAGGCTCTGAGCCCTCATATTTAATGCAGAAGGAGCACCGGGATGATCTTTTTATAGGTAGTGCTCTCAGGCTTCATTTTTGAAAAATTCTTAGGGAATAAGGGCTTTGAAATTAGGGGTTGGGTCCCCAGGTTGGTGGGAGAGGTCCTTAGGACCAATGTCTGGAGCTAGAGCTTTGCTGGAACCCATTTCTCACCCTGGGCACCAGGGACACGTCTGCTCAGCCAGGCAGGGAGCGGGGATGGAGGGATGGATTCAAGCTCCTTTCTTAGCAGAGTGCACCTCCAGCTTCCCCTTCCTTGAAACTGAGGAAAATCTTTCTTATTAAACTCTGCTTTTACACAATTAGGTTTTGTTCTAAAAGAATTGGGGTCTGGAGATGTGGACTATATTCTCTGTTTTGCCAGTGATGTGCTGAGTGAGGGGTTTTTCCTCTGCTGAAAACATCTGTAGTCCTCCCCGTGCCTTGCTGGATTTGGTCACCAGGTTGGAGGTCCACTTGCACCATCTGACTTCAGGGGATTAAACCCAAGGACCGTCCCTTTTACCTCTCCAGAGACCGTATTGCCCTTTCTTCTCTGCTGATTTTCATCTCGCTAATTTTTAAGAGCAAGCCTTGAATCAGTGGGTTTTAACCCCTGGCCCATGGATGGCTACCAGCCTGGACTATGCTGCAAGCCAACTATTATTATATAGATATTTTCAACACTGTACAAATGAGGCAAGAAAGCAAGAGAGGGGAATTAGGAGTTAATTTTACTGGCGTTTCGGATGTTGCCTGTCTTTTCCTTGGGCTGCAAGTGATGGCAATGGTACAGGAAGAGTCTTTGGGATTTTAATGCTAATTTACAGGTTAGCTAGACTCGTGGACCAATGTTGGTTGGAATGAGACCTTTGGATACCGCTTGGTCCAGCCCCAGAAGCTTTGCTGGTCTTTAGGTATTTTTTTAAAGTCATTTAGTGTTTTTTCCAAGAACGGTGGGAAATACTGGGGTCAAACCCACCCCCTTGTCCCAGGGTGAGATCAAGTATTTCACAGAATCACAGAATCACAAAATCTTCTAGGTTGGAAGGGACCTTAAAGATCATCTTGTCCAACCGTCAACCTAATTCTGACGAAAAATAAACACCCACAACAAACGAAAAGCAACACCATTTCCTTATGTCATTCCCACCAGACATTTTTCTAACCTGGCATTAAAACCCCCCAGGAGTGGAGAGTCCACCCCAGTTGCGGGCAATCCATCCCCACGCTCAACTAACCTCTTGAGAGGAACCTTTCCTTATAGCAGAATAAGAAAAACTCACAGTATCTAATGAATCAAGCAACATTTATTTCCCTGACAGTCTTGGTAACCGAATCCTGGTTTTGGCTGGGCTATCAGCATCGTTAACTCTGTGCTAACGAGGGTAGTGTTAAGAGGAAGCTGCACTGGGGAGTGTGTATGGAGAGAGGATGGAGAGGTAAATCCAGGTCCCTCTTAGATACAGAGATAATCACTGCTATATGGCCCTTTCCCACGGCGTATCACAGCCCATCACATCACCCCATGTTGAGCAACGCAGGGCATTTGCCTTCTCTCCGGGAAAATCTGAGCAGCTAAATTCCTCCCTGTACAGCAGAACTCAAAGTGGTAGGGGAAAGGAGAAGAATATGCAATATAATAGGCCACGATATGGTGCTATCTATAAATATTTTACCAGGAAAGGTATACGACTGGTATTTTGAACAAATCCCCAGCCACAGTTTTAATAAAGTGCCTTTAGCATGCCACTCTGCCGTGTTTAAATCTAATTCCAGTTGTCAGTCAAATCGCTGTATGTTATTAACCTATGGGCATAATTGCCTATTCCAAGCCTGCAGCTCTAAGAGGCTTTATGTATGATTGTAATAAATGAAATAACTTTTATGATTCCAACTCACAGTTGAACACATTGACATTGAAAATTACACATGCATACGCATTACTTTTGTCTTTCCCCATATAAGATATTATCGGTGCGATTCCGACTGCGGAGGAAGACCCGTGGTGGCAGGGAAACGACTGAGCTGTGCATTAGCTCATCTCTGCAGCTGGTGCCACATGGAAACACTTCAGCCCATCTTGGTTTAAAATATAAAGCCTCCATCCACATAAGCAAACGTTCATAAAATTGCCACCGTGTACATCACTGATGGAGAAATTCTCCTAGGCTCCCGTGGCCAAAGTGATTTATATCAGATACAGGCGTTGATGGCTGCTGTCTCTCCAACCCCAACCTCCTCCCTCTCTCCCCCCACCGTCGTATTTTGTGCCTGTGAAGTGATGCTGAAGGGGAATTTGGTTTGTTGCTTTATTTTTTATTTGTCACCATCAGGGCAAAGGTGAACATGAAATGCAAAGGGCAAAGTCTGTGCTTCCCAGCCCTTTTGTGCTGCCGAAAACCCATGGCACAAGCGGGACGGTAGTGAAGGATCACCAACCACCACCAGAGGACGTGGGTGCTGTGAGCAGCAGGTCTCAAAAAGCACCATCTGAGCCTCTCTTGGGTGCCACCAGGCTTTACAAGAAGTTATGTCCCCCTCTGCCAGCAGTAATCTGTGCTGGGAGCATCTCTCCTGGCAGTGCTGGACACCTTGGCCTCTCTCACGTGTCCAGACCGTTTTCATATTCATAGGTGGGGGAACATCTTTCTTCATTCCAGCCATCTGAAAGGCACGTGGACAGTATCCACTGGCCTGCTGAATGGCTTCCCAGATGGGCAGAGAGACTGGTATCTCCAGAGGGTGGTTTATCTCAGAGACGAGGGATAGCTGACCATCAGTGATGGACATTCACACGATGTGATGCACAGGCACAAGAGGACCCTTGGGCAGCTGAGATTTGGTAGAGTGAATCCCACCTCTGCAACTCCTCTACCTCTACCAGGCTGCTGAATAGATGTTGAGACACTTGGAAAACACTTGTTGAGGACCAGACCCTGCTTAAAATACTGCAAGGGATAGCAGGAGCATCCTGCGCTGTGCCTCCAGCCTGTCCCCAACTGCCTAAATATGTTCAGAAGAGAGACAGCAAGAGGAGGACAAATCCTCTAGGCAGGTTGCTCAGAGTTTGCCTTGGGCACGGGGAGAGGTTGTGCTTGCTGGCCACCTCCAGTGACCAACCACTAAGGCATTTTATCCTCTTGCTATCCTGCACTTTGGCTGAAAGGGTCCCAAAACACCCAGGGAAAGACTCTTCTCACTTAGAATCACAGAATGGTCAGAGTTGGAAGGGATCTTAAAGATCATTTAGTTCCAGCTCCCCTGCCCTGGGCAGGGACACCTCCCACCAGACCAGGTTGCTCCAAGCCCCCTCCAGCCTGGCCTTGAACCCCTCCAGGGATGGGGCAGCCACAGTTTCACTGGGCAACTTGAAAGCCCTGTGTCCTGGCTGCAGGGCAGGAAAGGTCCAAGCTCCTGATTTTAGTGCTGTGACAGGCTCACGTCCCAAAATCAGGATGTTTCCGCTGACTGATATGCTGGACATCTTAGGGACTGGGGGTTCTGGGGTCAGTGTGTAGGTTCACATGACACCACTCAACTCTTTCCTGGCATTGGTAGTGATTAAAGGACTGTGATTTCACCGGGTATTATGTCACCACTAGACCTTTGGCTGAGGGTCCAGATAGTTTCTGAATGTTCTGTGCCTCCTGAACTCCTCCTACCAAACTCTTGCCCCCCGACCCATCTGATCTTGTTGAGGAGGTCAGGGTCCGCCCCTCCGACTGGGCAATAGGAGGGAATCCCTCTTCTTCACTCATCCCCTGGTATATGAGACCTCTTGCTTCAGAGCAGCCCCATTCCCACCTTAGGACTCGGCCGTGTCTCCCTTTCCCCTCTGGGTGGTGTTTTTCAGCTCTGAGCTTTGGTTGCAGAGCGGAGCACGCCGAAAGGGCTATAGGTACCGGGGTACCATGGTGGCATCACCGCCCCGTCATCGTGGCATGACTTGGGACTGCACCACCGTGCAAGAGCCACAGTAACGGCGTGTCCCCCGTCATCATCAGCCAGGCAGCAAAGGCTGGACCCTCCTCCCAGCCTCCGTGCTGGGCAAAGCTCATGGGCTTTGCTCGTTTGGTTGCTCATCACCCACAGGTTTGGAGCAAACTTGGTCACACCGGTGCGTTGGGTCCCCACGCTCCTTAAGCGCGACTCCCGATTGGAATTAATCTAATTACCGGTCCGATTCTGGGCATTTTGGGTGGTGGGAAAATATACATTTTGAGGGGCTGCTCCGAGATGTCTTAAGAGGAGAAATGGGATGGCCTCAGTGTGTCGGAGCATCATCAAAGTGCCGTCCCCGCTCCTCTGGGCGCCGCGTGCCACTTCGCTACTTGACCCCTTAATTTCCAGCAGTGATGTCACCGAAATCCCTGTTTGTGGTCTCGCTGGCGGTCTAAATTTAGAGCGTTTGAGATGATTTGTGACTCTGTTGCTGGGGGGAGGCGGGGAAGGGGGAGGAATGACATGTGAGTCCTGTGTCATTGAGGCTCGTTGGGGCTTTGAAGACGGTGTGCGGAGGTGACGGTGCTGTCCAGGAAGAGCAGAAGGGAAAAAAAAAAATACGGGACTCTTGATCCTTTTTATAGTCTAAGCAATTTAATTGAGCTCGTTGCTTAGCTAAGACATTAAGAAAGGATTTTCCCCTCGAATCCTGATTAGATTTCCCAATAAAATGCCCACTTTGACTGCTGCTGCTAGGAGATGTGCTGGTTTGCGGTTCAAAGAGACACACAGCGTAAAAATAAACCGAAAAAAAGGAGCTGGGTGCAGTGGGGATGTGGAGGAAAAGACCTTTCTGCATGGAGACCATCATCCTTCATGGGGCTGGGTGAAAGGCAGAGCCGGACGGGGCTGGGAGTTGATGGAGAGCCGGGAAATGAGGGAAATAGAGGAATTTCCCACATCTTCCTTTCCGCCTCCCCGCCGGAGCCAGAGCATCTCGAGTCAAACGGGCGCTGCAGTGGCGAGCGAATCGGTCAGGGGGTGGGCGTGCAGAAATAAAAACGGCATAAAATCTGGGATGGAAGGCTCTGCGCACCCCGCTTCTCCGCTCCATCCCTCCCTTTCCTCTCCCTGGTGGTGGGTACCCCAGGGTCCCTCTCCCCAGCCCCTTCCAGCACACGACCTTGGGGCCAGACGCCTGAAGGTTATTTGGGGGCATCTCTGTGTTAATCAAACATTCCCACAAGCCGCTTAATTCCCACCCCCCCCTCCTATAATCCAACTGGGGATGGAGCCTGGCAGGTTTCTAGCCGTTATGTTTACATCGGACTGCGGGTGGAGGGAGGAAGGAGGGGACAGGGAGAAGAGGGGGGGGGAACTGACGTGCTCGGAATAAAATTGTGCCACCTCCTCCTCCATCCCTCAGCGAAAAAAAAATCA
>JAHREE010000251.1:810740-826078 GCA_033628505.1 Tringa tobata | reverse complement strand
GCTGCGCGGCGAGGACGCAGCCATGAGGCAGAAGACGACGATTATATCATAACGTAATGCCTAGATGAAAAATGTCATAACCATTTGTCACCAAATGCCCCGCGCGCCGAGATGAAGCAAACAGTATGAGACTGACAGGGCTGATGAAAAACAGCACTTAAGCTAATTTTTTTTTCCTGCTAAACTCTGTTGTGCACTATGCAAATATGATTGCGAAAGTGGGACATTATCAACACTTTAACGCTAGTTAACTTTCGGAGATGATACTCAGAGCAATCAACATAAACTTAGCATACAGTAACTTAAATAACAAAAATGTTTCGCCGCTCGGCGCTGACATTTGGTTGCAGCCGGTGTGTAACGCCGTGTGATGGATTGCGCCGTGCCTGCGAACAAATTAAAAATACATTGCTTCAGATCACTGGTGGCAGTAGCGGAGAGGAACTGGTTTTAAACCGGAATGGCAATAATAGCAATTATATACCAATCTGGCCTGAATCATCTCGCCCCGCGAGCAGTTATTGATTATTAATAGGATAATATTTGCACCAGCCCGCCTCAGACCGCATCCCTCATCCCGCTGGCTCCTGCAAGCAGGAACCGACCCGCTCCCGACGGATCCACGGTCCGGCAGCGGGCGCTTGCCACCTCTTAAATTTATCAAGGTCCTCAACAGCCTGTTTTTTTCCCTAAAGGTCCAATTCCTAACGCCACCTGATCACGTGAGAATCGCATCCTTCCTTTCCTTTTTTTTTTTTTTTTTTCACACCCCCCCGCCCCCATCCTCCGGAAAATAAATGTCTCTTTATCCATCAGAGCTCGGCACTGCGAACCCTAAAGGTCATCCTTCCAAAGAAAGGAAGAATAACCCGCAATTTGCTATTTTTAAAAGCTCCCGGCGGTGGGAGAGGTGGCGTATGAAAAGATGAACTGATTTACAGGAGAGGACCGGGGCGCGCATCTCCCTCGTTAGCATTCGCCCCTTTCCCCGCAGCAACGGGGAATAATCATCATACCTTAATACCTCCCAGCGGGGCTCAAAGGAGCTGGAAAAATAGGATTTAGGGTGCGTGCTCGGGGCCGGGGTAGGGGTGAGGGGGGAGGATGGGGGAAAGAAAACCAACCCCACGCTGCAGCTGAACCCACGGAGAAAAAGTTGAAGCTGAATTTTATGTCGCGGTGTTATTGATTGGGATGTTAACGAAGCCGGGAGCGCAGGGGGAGGAGGGAGGTTGGACGGCAGCCAGTTGTCGCTGCCGGTCCAGGCCTGGAAGGATGCCTGCTCAGATACGGCAAAAAAAACCCCCAAACCCCTCCCCGTCCTAGGTCTTCCCAGGGCTTCTTCAAAAAAACCTTAATTAAGACTCGCACACTGAGTAAAGTACAGGGAATTAGCCCTGTTTTGCATAAGCAGAATTGAGGCGTGGGGAGGAGAAGCACCTTAATGAGGGTGGCCCGGGGAGCCCACCGAGAACCGAGCCCCGTCTTCACGGTCTGGGCCCTCCTCTTTGGCTGTGCCTCGCCTGGTCTTCTCCTTAATCAAACCGCCAGAGATCCTTTCCAGTTCATTAAAGAAATGCAACAATTCACAGCAAACACTAGAGACTGGAGGAACAAACGGCACCTTTTCCAAAACTCAGGAGACACGCCAACAGGCACAGTTGGTGCAGGGACTGGAGAGATGAGCAGAGGACCAGTCTTCCACGGGAGGTCTGGCCAAGGAAATAAATATATCCAAGGGAAAGTCTTCCATTCTTGTCTCAAGGGGTGCCTGGCTGCAGAGAGGCACCAAAGGGCAGGGTTTTCCCCCTTTTTGAGACTAGGGAAGGCACTTTATCGGTGAAGGAACCAAAGAGGACCTTCTTGGATTTGATGGATCAGCCCTGAGTTTACCCCAGCCCCGTGGAGCATGGTCTAGGCTTGCTGCTGACCGCGTCGCACCAGAGAGCTTCAAAAACCCTAGCTACCCTCTTCTGCATGACTTAATTTATTACAAAATAATAAAATGGGCTTCGACTCTTTGATGGAGGGGAAGAGCGAGGCTTAGACATCACCCAGGCCTCTCTGCTCATGGTGGGGTGGGATTCACCTCTCCAAACTTCAGCTGTTTTGTTGCCCAGTGCCAAGACCTGCTCCAAGGCCCCTCTGAAGATGGCAGCAGTTTGGGGGCACCAAGGAAAGGCTGGGATTGCTCATGCCCCCCCGTGGTCACAGCTCCCCCACCCCAAACATGTGGTCTCATGGCCAAGCAAAAAGGCTCCGGCACAGGTTTATTTATTAGTAAATGAATAGTTAAATGCTACAATTTATCCCCAAAAGTCTGCGTATCTGCTCTGGTCCTGCCAGGGGTGGATGAGAGATGGGAAACAGAGCGGTCCAGCTTTTTCAGGTTGGGGATGGGACATTTTTGGTTCATTAGCCTGTGCTGCTCCAGCAGATCAGCTCGATGCTTTACCGTGTTTCAGCTCCTTCGTTCTGCTGGAAGGACATCACCAAGGCAGCCACCAAAGCCAGGGTCTTGTAACCCCCAAGGCAGCTCTTTCCACCTTCTCCCGCGTCCGGAGTCTCCCTGGACTCCACCTGCCTGCAGCTCCACAGCTCCGAAGGGATGTCTGACCCCAGGAAGATCACCTCGCCGTGGCAGAAAGCCTTCTCCTGTCGCCGTGGCTGCTCTGGAGGGGAGCTGAGGTCAGGCGGCGCGTTGCTGTTTGAGGAGAGAGCTCTCCTCGTTCTCACCCAACGCAAAGGCACTTCACCGCTGAATTTCTGAAGCTGTAACAAGCCCAGTCCCAGTCCCCGGCTGCCTCTCACGGCCATCAGCAAGTCCTGGAGTGAGAGCATAAATGCACTTGTTCTGCCTTCCTGAGAGCAAGGAAACTGTCTCAACAAAGAGGATGAAATATTTCTCGTGGCTTTCCGTAAATGAAGGGAGAGAAAGCAGGGCAGACGGCAGATACTTGAACCTCTCCACCTGACGATTCGTTGCCTACAAGAGCCTCGCGGGGCCGCTGGGACAAGGCTTTTCTGCCCCAGATGAACCCTCTTCTTTATCATCTCTGCCCAGATTCCCTTTTCTGCTCTTCCAGCTCTCCTGGTTTCATAATAAACAGCGGCCGGGTCTGTGAAGGGTGAGCGAGAACAGCTCCCCGGGACCTCTTGCTCTGCTCTCTGTTGTACCCCCAAAACCCATGTCCCTCTCTGTGGTGGATTTTTGTGTTGCCAGCAGCAGCGGGATGCAGGGGACCACCACCACTCCCCTCAAATACCAGGAGTCGTGTTATTGGGGTTTGCCTTGGACCTCATTTTCAACAAGGCAGAGATTTGGGCACGATGGAACTGTCCTCCACCAAAGTGACGTCTGCCCTGAAGAACCTCTTTTCAAAGTCCCTTTCTGTACTTGAAATAGAGGCCAAGAAAATGTCCCAGTCGCTGTCACATCATCTCAAATCACTGCTGGTTTTTTTTTTTTCTTTTTTTTTTTCCTTTCACTTCGAGCTACCAGCATCAGCTCTCGTCCTGTGTTTTATACATGGTCAGCAAGAGACAATCTCTTTCATAATAGGGCAGGAGCACATCCAATTAAACGGGCAAACAATATTACATTTTCCTATTACTTGGCGGAGAACATCCTTTCTGGTAAAGAGAAGCCCAGAGGTTATAGAAATTTTAAGGATTTCTTTTTCAAACTCTTGCATGGCTGAATCTGTGATCTCAATTTGAATCAGCCGGTACCTGCTGTTTGGGCTGTTTGTTGTGAGATGTCACCAGCGACGGCAGAGCCAGAAAAGCTGTAACACAATAGACTCAAAAAGACCTGAGGTCAAGGGCAATAAAGTTTAAAATATAATCTCTGCTTGCTCGGAGATATTTTTGCACATATATATCCTGAAAAGAAAACTCAGAAGAGTAATGCTTTCAAATGCAATCTGAAGAAAGTCACAGGGAAAAAGGCAATATATTTTGTAATGAATTCGTTTAAGCAGCTCAGGTGATATTGTTGATTTGCTGCTCCCCGGATTGTAATTTATTAGAAATTGCTTCTGATGTTTACAGGATGCATAAAGAGTAGTTCAATGTAAATAAGGTGCTGCTGTATGTTTAAGTGTCCCTTCTGGTGAATTAAATAACTTTGTGAAAAGACTTCTTGCATATATTTATGCCACTTCCTACTTCAATGTCATCTTGGCTCAATTAACCGGAGAAGAAAAACCAGATCGCCTGTGAATATTTTACCATTCTTGACGGACCTGCGCTTCAGTATGGTTTGGAAACCCTCAAATCGCCCCGAGTGCTCCGTTGCTCCACCGATGCCTTCAACCTTAGCACCCTGGGGACCCGGGGGCTGCTTTTTTCTGGGAAAAGAGACGAGATGCCACCGCGTGAAGCAGAAATGGTTCCCTCCCCGGCCCCCTCCCTCGACCACTGCGCCAGCGTGAAAAGTGCTGAGCCCAGCAGAGGAAAAGCTTCTGCTGCCAAACGGAAAGGGGGGGACCACGGCACGTACCCTCTGCAAGACACAGCACGTGATAGTGTTCCGGAGCCGCCTTTTCCGCGGAGTGATTTGCTTCATACGAAGATTGCTTCCAACGCAGAGATAAATCTGAAAATCTATATACAACCATCCCCAATTGATCAGACAAATCTTGCATAGCCAAGGCTCGTCAGAAGGAGTTGTAACGCACAGATTCCTTAAAGCGTCTTGAAATTAATGGCAGGATCTCTCCCAGAGCTATAATTTTTTTCGGAGCGCTTAAAGGGGGTTATGCAGACATAATTCAGCCGGATCGAACAGTCTAATCTGAGATTTACATGATTGGTAATGCTTGCTTCTCTGGGAATCAATTCTAGCGGTGCAAGAAGGAGCTCTGAGACGCGCAGCCTTCGTGCGAAGTACATTAATTCTTTCCAACAGGTTTTTTCCTCCCCCATTTGTTTGTGGAGAGGGATTTCGCGTTGCACCCAACAAACCCGGCAGAGCAAATCTGTTTATTTAACCAATTTACAGCCAAACTTTAAATACCAGAACTTGCTTCTGCTGTTACCCGTGCCCTCCTGGTAACGCAGAAACGCCTTGCAAGCCCCCAGCCAGCTATTATAGCACGGCATCCCGTTTTCCTCCCAGCAACAGTGCCATTTCCCTCAACCCAAGCCCTTGGTCTACGGTGATCACCCTCCTCTCAACACTAGAGGCTCAGCACAAGACATATATGCTTTGTGGGGTTCAAAACATAGATTTCTTTGACCCATTTTCCGGTGTCACTGCAATGTTGCAGAAAGCCTTCTTCAGGGCAGCAGGTGTTTAACCTTCTCCTTGTGCTTTACTTGCCCGGAAGGATTTGGGCACATATGGGAAGCTGAATTTCTTCCTTCTTCAATCTCAGTTTCCTGGGTGGGATTTCCATCCCCAGGAGGTGTTTCAGCAGCAGGCCCATGGCATGGCTTGCAAGCTGGACAAGAAGCGTGAGCGTTCTCCAAGAGGAGTGTGTCAGAGGAAGCTCTACAATGGAAAGAGAAATCACAAGGTGGCGAAGGGGGGAAACACTGAAAATACAGAAAATGGGAGAAGCGTTTCTAAGCTAGAAGAAAAAGTAGAGTCACCCAGCTACGGTCTGGCATCTCCTCTTCTGCTGGTCCAGCAGGAGTGGCAACACGGCTCTGCGTGCTCTGCACAGGGGTGGGCACGTTTGGTTGGGACAAAGTGCCAAGCGTTTTGGGTTTGCTTTGGGTTTGTGATGGGTTAAGAGCAGGTGGATGAGCAGCTGCCCCTGCTCCGCTGATCTGGGGGAATTCATTATGCCCGGGAAGCCTGATCACGTCGGAGTTTGAAATGATGCTAAAAAGACATCATGGGGTTTCCTGCTGATTGTCCCCCATAGTTCCACATCAGCTGAATTCAAAGAAACCCCCTTATAGCTACAAAGCTTTAAACTCTGCTTCAGGTCATCTGGAAATGGAAATCTCTTTTCTTTCTGCCTCTTCCAGCCTCTGTGTCCATATGCTGAGTTTGGCTGTCAGAATTCAATCACCAGTGCTGGTTCCTGAAGCAGAAGAGACTCTAATTTATTCTTCCTTCTGTATCCAGGCAAAGAGATGTTTGTGACACAAGCCGAGTGAGAATTAGGCTTATTCATATTTTCATTTTTCTGAGCAGAAGCGTAATGTTCCTTAGGTTTGATCTTGCAAAATGCTGGTTGCTTTGGCCCTGGTCCACGTCCGGAAATCATGCATGGTAACTCCTGGCAGGTCTGGGGGACGTTTGCAATGTGCATATAAATTCTGGAAAATATATGATGTGTTGCTAAGACTAAGATGTCTAAGATGCCACTGAGATGTGTTTGCTGGGTCAAAACCTGAGCAGGAGCTGCGTCCAACCAAGGAAGGACCGTGCCCATGAACACTGTTGTGCTTGTGGAAGAAGGAACGCCAAAGTTAATCATGTGGTGGTGAAGAAAGAGGAAGGCAGATGCTTGCTGCTGTTGATGCTAATGAGCTTACACAACCTCGTTCATCTGAAATTAGTGCTCTTTTGTGACTTTGTAAATGCCTTGTAGTGACACAGAAAGGAAAAGTGGTGCCAACCCAACAGGATGGGGAAATGTGCTTGGTCCTTGTCTCTCCAAGTCCTCACCTTCTGTGTGCAGCATTTCTCCTGCTAATGAACCCACATTTAATGGCAAGAGGCATCATCTTTTTGCAGCTCAAGCTCTCATAGAACCTCTTAGATTTGGCTTTTCTGATTCTCTGGTGGGGCAGGACAGAAGAAAGCAGAGAGGAGATCAGAGAGGGAAAGAGCTCATTAGCAGACAGAGTCTTCCTGCTCTCTCCTTTCTTCTAAAGTCTGACGAATGCTACAAATAGGAGCAGAAAATCAGAAATCAGCTCTGAGAAAGCTGTTAATACCTTGGAGTTAGGGTGGGATCCTGCCATCCCACAGCTGAACTGTGGCACCGAGGAACACGGACCTGCAAATGAAGACTCCCCTGTTACACTGTGCTGGTTCAGTTGAGCTGAGTGTGTCAGCAGGCAGCACCCAGAGTTTAATATTTATAACATGTTTTGACCAGCAATATATTCAGCCTATTTTTTAAGCTATGAGGTTCTGCACGGAGGGACATCTCACGGCTCTGAGCCCTAATGAAAGCTCCTGGAGGCAGCTGGAAGAGCTTTACAGCTGGTGTCCACGCTTGAAGGAGAAGGTTTCCAGCCTTGCTTTGGTTTTCCAGCAGCTGGGAGGACACCCAGGGCTGGGGGTGGGATATTGTGTGGTTCTTGGGGTGGGAGAGGACACGGCATTGAGCTATGGATATGGGATGCCTGGGAATGGCGTGAGCTTGGCCAGAGTGGGACTGGCTGCAAAGGCATCAGGTGTATTCACCTATGTTTACTCTGGTTTATGTTGTCTTGGAAAATGCTTTCGCTGCTGCTTTAGGAGGAAATTCTTCTGGCAGCAGTTCTCAACCACAGGCCAGTTTATTTACACAAAGAAGGATTCGGATAATGAGAAAACACCATTGTGAGCCCAAATTAGCGTCAAATCAAGTTTTTAAAGCAGGAAATCACTTTCCAGCAAACAAACTAGTTAAAATTCAGGTTCTAATGAGAGACCAGAAGGAAAATCTATAGCAAGAGAAGCTGAAACCTGTCTTGTTTGGATTATGTGATTAGAAGTTTTACTATTTTCAGTGTCACTAATCTGAAAAAGTAAGCAATGTCAGCAGAAAATTAGTCAATGTGGGAGGAAAATTTGGTGAGTATTTTGGGTTTTATTTCTGCATTGAAAATCAGTTGTTAGCTGAACAACACACAGGGAAATTCAAGCAGTTGATGTTTCACTTCTTCTGTTGCACGCAGAGCTGGTAGAAATCAGTGGCTTTTTGGAAAGGAATTTGCGTGGGACATGACAGCAGTTCCTTTCACATGAATCCTAATGTCCAAATACAGATTTTTCTTTATATAATCGAAATTCTGGGGGCCTGAGAATTGTTCATAATTAAGTACGTGAAAGAGAACTGGCTGGTAATGAGGAGGCTTTACTTCCTGTCTACAAACAAGCCTCACCTAGATGAGATTTGTGCCTACACAGGTCTTTACAAGCACCTGTGCATTATTTGAAATGTAAATAGGATATCCCTGACTGCTCAGATAGCTAACGGGAGGCTGAGAGCAGCCTGTGAGATGCTCAAATTCAGGGATAAGCCGGAAGATGTAGACACAGGTCTCCTGGCTTTCTGTCTCATGCCATCCCATACAGTGTGCAGCAAAGGGCAAGAATTTCGGAGGTTGCTTTTCAAATGCTAAGTCACCCCATTTTCACCTCCATGTAACTTGCACAGCAGCTGATGTGACTGAGCTGAAGCCAATTTCGGGGAAAACTCATGCGAAGGGGAACAGATCTAACGCAATAACAGGTTAGGATGGGTTTTGAGATCAGAGCTCCTGATTCATATTTATACTTAATTCTTTCCCATCCCGGTAACAATGTCAAACAGCCTTAAAATGACTGTGCAGTATCAAATTCTTCCCTGATTTCCCCAGGGGTGCAGAGGTCTCTGAGGACAAGCCCCATGAGTGGCTGTGTTGAGCAAGGGCTAAAGAAGAGCCTGGGGGATTTAGGCTTTATCTTGCAAATAGTATTTCAATGCGTCACCCAGAATGAACCACTGCTGAGGGGTCAGTGGTTTCCTCAGCAAACCTCAGGAACAGGTGAAAGAGTGGGCAGGGCTTGGAGCATCGTTCAGATGGACTTTTAAAATAGCAATCCCCGTAATAGGATTAAACGGGGCCGACCAATGGGGGCAAAGGCTTGAAGAGATTACGGGAGGCATGCGAGAGGAAGGATTAGCAGGAGATACAACAAAAACGGAAGCCAGGAGAGTGCACTTAGAGCTAAGGGCAAGTGGAGCCACGCGCCAGGCAGGCTTGAGGTTAGTTCACCTCTCCACCCCTGCTCCAGGACAGCCTGGACTCTCCATCCACAAGAATGGTCCCTGCACTATGCCTCGAGATGTCCCATTGTCACTTGGACACCAGCTCATGCCCTACGCTGGTAGCAACGTGGTGCAGGGCTCCTGGGGCTGATGGCCGCTGGGAGCATGGACAGTTGTATGAACCAAAAATATATTGTTTAAGGCCACTGCTCTTCTACTTTGCAGTCATGGAGTGAGTGCTGTCTCCACTGCTTTTAGCTTTCTCATCCCAGAATGCCCCAACTAGTGTGACAGCAAATTCAGACACCAGAAATAGGCGTCTGAGTGTGGCCCCAGATTCATCCTTTTGCCTTCTGAAAAATGAATGTGTTAATATGTCTGTTCCCCACATGATACTTTTACAAAACTGGGTAGAAAATATCTTTTCATAGAATCACAGAACAGTTTGGGTTGGAAGGGACCTTAAAGACCATCCAGTTTTAACCCTCCAGCCACGGGCAGGGACACCTCCCAAAGGACCAGGTTGCTCCAAGCCCCCTCCAACCTGGCCTTGAACCCCTCCAGGGATGGGGCAGCCACAGCTTCTCTGGGCAGCCTGGGCCAGGCTCTCACCACCCTCAAAGTGAAGAATTTCTTCCTGAGATCTCATCCCAATCTCCCTACTTTCAGTTCAAAACCGCCCCCCCTCGTCCTACCCCCTTTCCCCAGCCTGCCTCAGGAGATAGTAGTACCCACAGCGGAATAATCTCAGACCTGTGAATTTACATTCTCTCATGGTTATGTTTTAGCCACAGACACTCATGTGAGTGTGTCCTACATGCTGCATATGCTGTGCTTTAATACCATGGTCTTGGTGACTTCGCTGGTTTAAGCTGGGTGAGATCTGAGCTGCTGACAGTCCACACCATCACCCCTCATCAGACTTTTCACCACACAAACACGAGGCCACGCTGTGTGACTTGAGGCAACATCAAATACTGCTTGTTTCCTGTAGAAGATGGAGGTTTGTGCTCTTGGAAACCACAGGGCGGGAGTCAAGGGCCTCTTTCAAACTTAAGGACATTTTTGCAGTTTCTTGGCTTTGTAAGTTGAAATATAGCTTCCAATAAGCAGAAATCCCACTATTTTTAACTTAGATCCTTCCCAGTAAGCTGGGGACAGTGTGCTCCTCTCCCATGTCTCTGAAGTGTCCTCCCTCTCCAGTGTCCCCAGGGCTGTCAGGGCAGCCTGACTGCACCCCTCTGCCCCCAACCTGCACCAGAACCATCTGATCCTTTCAAAATCATATTTCCCTTCGTTGACCTAAATGCATCATCTATATATTTGTCCACCTGACTGAGACCTTACTGGTGACACGACTGTCAGGGCGATGGCTACCTCTTGGCGTGCAAAATAGCAAGCAGATCCTCTGGAATGTCTTCATTAATGGCAACAAGGACGGTGCGCACCAAAGTGCTTTACATGAGCCAATTTTCATGATGGATGGAGGAATGCTATGGAGAGCAGGGTTTTGGTACTGCTCTGTGTTTGTTAAATAGACCTCCTGAGCAGGGACACGTGGGTTTGTGTGTGCAAAGTACAATCGAAGTGGTGTGTGACCCTGCACACAGCAAGGTACTGCTGCTGCCGGCGCCGGCTCCTGCTCCCACCCCTGGTGCTGCTGGGGAATGGCATCAAATAAAAAGTTGTTGCCTTTCACACACACCTCTTCACCTTTCTTTTCCCCGGAGAATGCACTCGAGACACTTCCTTACTGCTGAGAGGCCACAGCTCTCCAAAAATTGTTGGTTACCATGACCTGCTGTCATTAAGAGCGCCGCTTTTTGCTGTTCTGGCCGGTAATTGATAGCTGCTCCAGCCCTGGACTGCACGTTCTGGGGTGTCACTGATAATACAGTGCAAAACATTTTTTTTAAAAATCTATTTCATCTCCAGGCCTCTGCTTATTCTGCCCTTAGATGTTTTCCCAATGTAGCTGTTTCCAATGGAAAACGAAATGGTTGCACCTACAAGGAACCTCAGCGTGGATGCAGATATAATGGCAATTTATATGGAATAGTTCCTCTTTTTCGTGTGTGTGTGATGTGCCATCAGTCTAAAGCCTGTTTATACGACAGAATTTTATATGTTATAAAAAATTGCAGTTTTCTGCACATAGTGTGCAGCAAACACACCGTGTACAGGGATCAAATGATCATATATTTCTAATTCACACATGCAAGTGGCTCTTAGGCCATTTAGAAGTTGGACTTCGGCTTCAAACTAGGAGTTCAGGTCTCCACTGGAGAGAAAGGTTCACTTCCAGAGGGCAGGTTTTGTGACCTACCACAGGGTGGGATGAGCTGGCCTCTGGCAGTGCCTGTCTTCTGCATGGGAAAGCTTCATCGGACAAGGGGCAATGGTTTCATACTGAAATGAGGGAGATTGAGATTAGATCTCAGGAAGAAATTCTTTCTCCTGAGGGTGGTGACAGCCTGGCCCAGGCTGCCCAGAGAAGCTGTGGCTGCCCCATCTCTGGAGGGGTTCAAGGCCAGATTGGAGGGGGCTTGGAGCAACCTGGTCTGGTGGGAGGTGTCCCTGCCCGTGGCTGGAGGGTTGGAACTAGATGATCTTTAAGGTCCTTTCCCACCCAAACCATTCTGTGATTCTATGATTCATTCCAAGGGAGGGTCTTTGACAACCACCAGCTTCTTAGGTCATGAGTCATTTCTTTTTAGCCATCTAAAGAAAAGGTGAGAACAAACCCATGAGGCTACTTGGTACTTTTGGGGAAACCCTGGAAAAGCCCTGTATGATCAGGTGCTGTGGAGCTGCTATGGGCATGGAGCAAACACCCAAGGCGTCCTGCAGACCGTCCGTCAGCCGTGCTGCTCTCAAGGTGAAGGGGTTCGAGCATGAAGGCAGCTGATTCTTGAGCTCCTTTGAGTAAATCCATGATCTCTCATGCACTGAGCAATCCCTGTGTCATCCTCCTGGGCAGTTGCAGAGACAGCTTTACGGGTCTGCTGAGGTCACGTCCGAATATCCTGAGTAATCTTCATGAGTGACAGAGAAATGCACGTGTGTCTTGGTAAACAGCTGCAAGGGACAGTTACCATAATTTCAGGTGTATATCTGATTTCGAACCTCACCTTGTCATGCAAAGTGTGAGCAAGACTGACTCAGCCAAAGTGCTGTCACTAAGATTGCATTTATTATATATATGTGTGTAAGATTAAGGACCTGAGGCAAATATCCATGGAAAATATTTATGTTGGTAAAAAACCCATCAACTCTACTCTTCGAGGAAGAGACTGGGAAAAAAAAGAAATGGAAACTGACTGTGAAAAAACCTCCCAAATGAATCTCTTTCTTGTGCTGTAAAAAAAACCTTGAATACCCATTGAAAGAATGGTATAGGTTTATGTATTTTTTTGTTTGCTTCCTTTTAAAATTTCTTGGGAAATATGTCTTTGAGCATTTCTGACAAGCTCTGAAAATCAACTTAGCCAAACAATGCTTAGCTCAGCCATCTACAGAGATATGAGATACGGCAGGATTCCTTCATCTAGACCCAATTTTTTAATTTTTCAGCTAATTCTATCCAGACTCCTTTTCTGACCCATTAATATAAAACATGACCTTTGGTCTTCTTCTGGATAGGAGCTATCACTGCAAGAAGCAGAGACTACCCTTCACTAGCAGTCACAACAGCTTGTATTCCTCCTAACACATTTTTAACATCTCACAAAAAGTCACTTATTCCAGCTGTTTTTCTGCGAGCCCACTGCTCCTTCTTGGATGCAGTCAGGAGTCCCAAGATGAGGTATCCAAACCTCAGGTAAACACATAACGCTGATGAGTTGTGGGAGGTGAAGATGAAGTAGAGTCATACCCACACGAGGTGCTCTGTGGAGTTGGGTGCTGGACCTGCTGCTTCTCAAAGCCTCAGCTGCTCCATCGCTTTTGGAGACAAAAGGACCTCTTGAAGGGAAGAGCTCTATGGGTGAACACTGATATCCTTCCTAAGGATGCATTCAGAAAATGTCAATTTGAGGGAAGCGAAGAGGAAGAGAGCTCCAAGAGGAGAACACCAGCTTTTGGAAGCTCCTGATCTGCTGACTCCCTTCTCTGGATGTCCTGAATCTAGCCAAAATTGGGAGCAGGGCCATGCACACATATCACAGCCATACACTCTATCCTGGCCCTGCTCATGGCAGGGAAGAAAGGGTTTCTGCACCGTGTGGGTCTCCAGCTGCTGGGTTGGGTTGAGGACCACTGGCAGCCTCCACAGCCCATGACTGCTCTGAATTTCAGAGGGTGATTTCCCCAAGCACTTGTCATCTGTGACTGCATTTTCCTTGCAGGCTATTAGATAGGGAAGGGTCTGTAACATATAATAAGAGCTTGATGAAGGCTGAAGGGCAGTCACGTTTTTACTGACTCTCATTTAAATTTAATTTAAATTTAATTTAAGCATTAGTCCGTGGCCCATAAGCAAACAGATCCAACTGATGCTGCCTCTTGTTTCACCCGAGTTCGAGTTTTAGCCGGAGAGGTGGCAAGTGGCCCTGGATGGCCGGAGGGGTTGCCAACGTTGGTGAAGCTCTGGCAGATCGAGGGCCTCCCGTTGCTGCTGACACGTGGGTGACCACACGCGGCTGCGCTGAGATGCTTATCGGTAGATGCTGTTAAAGCCGGCTGTAGCGTAATCTTCTTGGCAACTCTGGGCTGGGGGCATGAGATGTCACGCAACCCTTCACCGCTCGAGGAGACGCATCTACAAGTTGGCTGACCATGGATGCAGCTGGCCAGCCCTCGTGGTACGCTGCGGGTTATTTTTGGAGGCAAAGCCGTGGAAAAACGCTGAGGACTCTTGTTTTGATCGCTGCCGCTGTCCCTTGATGGCCTCGCCGAGTTCTGCCTTGCATCCACAAACGCTATCCCATATTCAGAAAGTGTGATGATGATTTCTGCTGTGTCTGTCTTGCTTAGAGCCCCACAGAGGTGGCTTGTCCTACTCCATACTTGGTGCGGATCCTCACTCACATCTTGGAGGCTTCTTAACTCTTATCCTACAGACTTACTGGTCTACCTGCCCAACATCAGATCTCTTCCACCACTGCTGACGTGCTGCAAGGCAGTTGATGTGGCTAGGAGCCTCCCCTGAAATCAGAATTCCAAGTACTAACGCTTTATTCCCCCCTCCCAAATAATCCTGAAGCACCCCAGACCCACACAGCGGTGCAATCTAAGTGGACTGCAGAGCAGTAGAGGAGGTGACCTGAATAATGTAGCACGGTGACTTTATGGCAGAGATTTTTGGCTACCCCTTTACTGGTAAGTTCATTCCTGAACCTGGGAGCCAACTGGCAGAGTTGTGTCATGTCCATAATATCAGAGTCCCCAAAACCAGGGGGACACATCCCAACTGCCTTTTGGGATTGGCACTCGTCCTGCTGTGCCGAGCAAGCCCATCTTCTGCCACTGTAAGGTCTACCTGTCTAGAGGTGGGGTTTGAGTTTTCTGTCTGCATCTTGCAGGTATCGTTCCTGAATTCCTGTGCTGTCCCCTACGGCTGGGATTTGTGTCTTTCTGACTCAAAGATCTCTTCAATGCACTTTTCATGTCACTGCCGCCTCTATATATGGCTATACTTCAGACACATCCCAGAATATCAATATAGCAAAAAAGAAGAAAAAAGGAGCTGAGAAGGCACACATCTATTAATGACTTTAAAAACCTTTTTTGAGGACTGCAGTTGGATTTTTTTTTTTAGTATAGACCCACTCCTTTGGGACCTACCCATGGTATAAACTTGTGCTGTTCCAGTCTAACATCTGAAATAAATCTAAAGTTGAGGTAATGCTTTTGAGCTCAGTCTCACAAAACACTGAGTACCATCCCCACCTGAAACGATTCTGTTTCTTTATTCCACCTCAGGGTGCAACAGAGGATCTTACTGACCTTTTTTATAGGGCTGAACACTATGTTCCCATCTTCATGTTGCTCCTGTTGTGAACCTTGAAGGTGTCTCTGACACTTCACTTCTCTCTCATGAAAAACACAGGTTACAAGATCTTCCTGAATAGCCTCTTCTTATAAATAAATAATTTTTTTTCACAAAATTCCTGTGAAATGTGGCAAGTAAAGTACTTTCACCTCTCTACTGAAGTGTGTATCATATTATCTGTACTAACATTAATGTATAACTTACATACAGCAAAAACCTCTCAAAACGTATCAAGGGTTTTCTCAGTGCCTTCCATAACACTCAAATGAGTCTGTCGCATTTTCAAGGGGAAAGGCCTGACCAACCCCAATGTTAGTGCTCGTGTTTCTCAAAGCAGCCCAATCGAGTTCAGTGCCACTTGACTCTGCTCTTCCATCACCCACAAGCTCGTGTGGATACGGGGCCTCCGTCTCCATCGC
>JAHREE010000251.1:770578-801057 GCA_033628505.1 Tringa tobata | reverse complement strand
GCAGGCCTACACCGGCCTACAGCTGGCAGTGAGCCTCCATGATGGTGGTGCTCCAGAACACGTTGTCCCATTTCTTGCCATGAGAGGCATTAAAGTTTGACCTACATGTATTTTTCTTGCTGATACAATATAATAATGCCCTTAAAAGGACCTCCCCGTATCCTCTGGACTACCAAACCTTTCCGTTTTGGGAGCTTGTTAAACTTTTTAAGAACCACAGTTACACATTGTCTCCTTCCTCAGAAAAGGGAACTTATTTCTCTTTATTTTTCTTGCTCCACTTTGCTGTGGCCCAGAAAGAGGATACTCACTGGGCTCTTGTGTGATTTACAAGGGGTTGTCCTGGCACTGTGGCTTGGAGAAGCGATGGGAGGATTTTGCAGCTCCATCCGAAGCTCCTAGGCTGTTCATGGAGGGGACAGTATTTGGATTTATCGTCCTGTGCAAACTGCTTGGAAGGAGCGCTACTTCTCCTCCACAAGGCTGGTGGGAGGCACATCATCTTCCCCTCCGCATAGTTGCTGGCGAAGCTGTGAAATTAATGTGGCCATATGGAAGTAGGCTGCAGATCTTGACTATCTAACACACTCCAGGTTCCAAAATCATGCTCCTGACACAACGCAACCAGAGGCTGCTCCAAACCCAAGGCTTGTGGCAAAAAGCCAATCTTGTTCCTCTACATCAACCAAGGTACCCTTAGGTGTGAAAGATAAAGGTCTCTAGCAATTTATAACCGCTAATGTTCTGGCTCCGAAAAGATCATGGAAGACATTTTATTTTCTGTTTATTCTTCCTGACTTGAAGTGAATCAACTTTTGAGCTCACACCATGTGACGGTGGCAGTGGCGCATGTGTTTTCTGTGCCAAGAGAGAGTATCCAGGCAACTAGACCAGATATCAAAATCTTGTCAGATTTCTCCCACCCTGTATTTTGTCTGTCTTACGGCCCTTATTACCACTGAATTTAGGACCCGTTGATCTCTAATGAATTTAATCTCACGGCTGCCTTTTGCAGGCAGGGCGATGCCTCCATTCTGCAGATGGAGATTGGAGACAGGAAGAGCTGTGTAGGAAACCTGGCTGAAGTAGGGATTGAAGTGGGAAGTCCCAGGTCATCAACTAGTAACAGAGACCCTTGTTGAAAGGTGGAAACAGTCCTGAATGTGAAGGGTTCAAGCCAAGAAAAGGAAAATTAACAACAAAGTGGTGGTGTCTTACTGGAGCGTAGAAGAATTTGGGCTAAAAGGGGCCTTAGGAGGTCTCTGGTCCAACCCTCTCCTCAAAGCAGGGTCAGCCCCGGATTTAGAGCAGGTTGCTCATCCAGTTGCATCTTGACAACATCCAAGGACCTTTGTGCCCTTTGCCCACAGTCTGAAGCCCTTCTGCATTCTGAGCCCAGCAGCTCCCTACAAGTATAACCCAAGACAGGGACCAAACTCACTGGACAGAGGCTTCTGCTTTTTTTTTGCTGAAACCAATGATTTCTAGTCCCAGTAACAACATATGGATCCCTACGTATGAGTCAGAAGTAGGACCTAATCTACCTACTGTCGGCACCCAATCTACACCTAAATTTTGCTCCTGTCCTGAAACACATCTACTTGTTCCCTGCTCAGGGTGGAGAGGCAGGTACTCTGAAGACCTCTGCAAGAAGATCCATAGCTTCTCTGCACTCGTTACCCATCCCTGGGCAGGAAAACCAGATCAATTCACCTGTCATTGTAATTCCTCCCCTGTGAGTGAGAAGCAAAACCCAAATCCTACGGCTTTAACTTTTCGTGCTTATCCTTTTTGTTCCTGCCTTTTGTTCAGCACTTCATTGTCAAGAGGAGAAATTGAGGAAGACAGGCATCATTTCGGGTATGACCAAACAGCCAGAATGAAAACGGAATACCTGACTTTTTTTTTTCCCCCAAGTCATTAGGAATGTGGAAGTCAGTTGTGGACATTGTCCTGGCAGAACGGTGGATGGATACTGAACTCAATTAGACTTTACATAAGCGTGGAATTTTGAGACCCCAAAATTATTTGTTATGTTGCAGAGATTCACGTCTCTTTCCGGCCCTATGAGGGAAAGAATAAAGTTTCTTCTGTTTTATGTTTAAAGAAATGTTGTTGATGACCCAACAATCTCAGAATGATTCCTGGGGGAGAAATCAGGAAAATCATATGCATTTTTAATTCCTTGTCATTTTAGTTTAATGTCCTCAGGTTTTATTTCTTTAGCAACTCTTCTTAAATGCACTTATTCCAAAGCCTATGTCCTAATTAAAAAGCACAGTGCCCTGAAATAAGAGATGGCATGCATGAGTGTCCTAAATAAAGAAAAATAAATAAATAAGGGGCCTGTTAAATTTTCTACATAATGTCCACGAACGAGGAAGCATCCCCCTCTTCTTTTTTGACCTATGGATATCATTAATATGGACTGTTCCAGCACAATGAACTGGAAAGAATGGTAATATTTTTAATTTCCTCTCTTCGGCAGAAATAGTTGCTTTACCATATTAATGTCCGCATGGGTAATACACTGCCTTCTGCCTGACATGAAATGGGACTTTATCTTGGATTTTGTGGGTATGTCAGAACAGAGTCTGATTACTTGGGGAAACAATGTTCATGCTGCAAATTCTAATGAATCTTCCAGAGACGGCTCACAGAAGCTCTTCCCAAGCGACCAAGAGCAAACAACGGCTCAAAATTCCCGTAGGCAGCTCGGCCACCTTCAGCTATAAACCCAGGCACTTGGCTGACAAATCCACAGTTGTCCCTATTTGGTAGGAAAAATTTGATTTTCAGTAAGTTACCGGCGAAATTCAGCTTTCATGAGCTGGACCCAGGGCCCAAGTTTATCCAGATTTGATGCTGTTTTTCCTAAGAACAGTTTATAGAGAACTGAGTGTCATACTAATGAGTTAGAAATCAGATATTAGAACAGCTTTCATTGACTGGTGACCCGGCAACTGGGCATGAGCCAAAGGTGAGAAGCAGAACAGACTCAGAAGTTTGCAAGGGAACCTGCTCGTTCTCTCAAGCCTTTCATTTTCCTGCTTAAATTTATTTGGCTAATAATCTTACTGAAGAAACACAAGAATAACAACAAAATCAATAACCCATTTCTCTTTTCCAAAGAGTTTGCTAGTTTGCTGCTTTGTGGGCTGTGTGGTCCCATCTGATGCACGTGCTGTTTGGTACAGGACTGAAAGTGTCTGGTCTAATTCTTCTCTCTGCACTTTGTATTTTCAAAATTGAGGATAAAAACAGCTTGGAGTGTAGTTTATATGCAGAAAGTCACACTGTAAGTAACACATTGCAATTTTTCAGCCCCCTGTGGACACATTATGTTTGATCTTTCTTTGTTATATTTAAAAAAAAATAAGGAAGATTTATCCAAGGAACTATTTAGGCTGGAAAAAAAGCCTTTTGCTGCCCCACAGTTTCAGTGGAGCAGAAAAAAATGAAAGAACAAGTACATTGCTTCCACGTAAGCCAGGGTGGGGGATTTGTGGTAGCGTCCCAAAGGAAGAGTTGCCCGAGGTGGGCCTCATGTTCCTGTGATGCCTCCAAGCAAAGGCATGGATACAACAAGGATGAACCCCAAACCCTGGACTGAAGCCACCCCAAACAGACATGGTAAATGCCAAACATGATCCAGGGCAGGAGCTTGGGCTGGTAATTGCTCCAGTGCTCCTCGTGTGCTTTCTGCTGCTGCAGAAATAAAGACAAGGAGAAGGGGAGAAGAAAGTTGGATTTGGGTTTTGTTTTTTTTGCAACTACATAGAAAATACAATGACGAGACAACAGGAGAGTGTGCACTTGTGAAAGGCTGTTCTGGAGCAAATGTAGCTTGGTACCCAGGAAGAGGACTGGAAGAAATAGGCTTTATTTGGTGGAGGAAGATTTAGGTTAGATATTAGGAAAGCTGTTCCAGTCTAAAAGGGGAAGAAGACCTTTACCAAGAAGGTCTTGAAAAAAATAAAATGCATCAGTATGACTGTGACTTCTTCAACATGAGCAGTTTGGGCATGAAAAAGGAACTTCACAGACATAATACGAGTCATGTCACGCTTCATCCAGGTCCTAGCTCTAGGGGGCCACTCTCCCATATTCTTCTGTTGGTGTGTGGCCTAGGAGAGGTCCCTCAGAGCCCTCGTTGGGTTGAAGAGATGAGTCAAATATCGGTCAGGAGTGGGCTGAGACTACTTCATGCCATCTCAGTGCAAGGGGAGGCTGAATGCTGGCTGGGAGAGCCTCTGGAGGTCCGTCCATCCGTCCGTCTATCCATCCATCTGGCTCCCAGCCCTGGGAGCAGCACCGAGTGTCCCCCCTCGCCGCCCGGCCGAGGCACAAAGCTCGGGAGATCTAACACGAGCACGCAGGAGGGGGCACGGCTGCGAGCATAAATGATCAAAGGGCAGAGCAGGCTGATGTGCATAAAGACGCTGTGATACAGCAGAAGAGATCCCCTCTAGCCCTCGCCGATGCTAATGCATATATTTACCTCCTGATTGACTTCATAATTAATTGACTACACGGGGCAGATCCTTCTCTCACCCCCTTTGCTCTAAATAGGGCTACAGAAGCCTGCAGAGTGGCAGGGGAGTAAAACCGAGCCGCACGAGGGATGAATGAGACCTTTTGTCTTTATTTTCTCTGAAAGTACATAAAAGCCATAAGGAGCCTGTGAGGAGGGCAAAAATGTATTTATTTCAATCCCCAAATGCAGCAGGAGAAAGTCAGCGTACGGAAGGGCTTAGGCTGTAGTTAAAAAGAAGAGGGGGTTGTATTTTTGACTCTAAGGTGGATATATTTTAAAAAAATATGGTAGAAAGGTAAGGGAAATTAATACTTCCATCCCAACCAGAACAAGAAGAAGGAGCATTTGTTATGCAAATCTTTTCATTATTGCAAATCCTGAGTGCTGATAAGAGATAAGCGTTGTTCTAGCTTTATTTCAAGTAGCTCCTGCACAAACGCGGGTCCGTGATTATATTGCTGCGAAAGAAAGAAACAAACACACACATTTTCCCTGTACATTTATTTCTGTTACTGGAACATGAATTCTGGAGCCCGCCTGAAAAGGCGTTTGGTCCATTGAGGCTTGTTCATTTTACTGCTTTGTTTTCTGCTAAGGTGACATCTGCTCCTGAATGACCTTAGCATCTTTTCTCTCCGCAGCCTGGCCCGGGTGGCCGTCCCTTTTATGCGCATACATTAATGTTCGGGTGAATCGCAGCTTCATGAGGTCTGTTCTTTATCCTTTTCATTTCCACTAATCCCGGAGTCTGCGGGGAAACAAAGGGCTGGATCCTCGCGGTGTAAACGGCCAGACCCGACTGTAGGGATTTACATCCGCTACGGCGCGACACCGGTTATCTCCAAAACCCATTCCCCACTTTGCCATCTCCACCATCAAATTCCTTCTCCCTGTTGATAATTTATTGCTTTTTTTTTTTTTAATTTTTTTTTTTTGTCTGCTTAGGAGGCAGCTGTAAAATTTCCTTCCAGGGGTGGACGCCCGGAGCAGCTCCCATCCTGGGTACCCCGATTGGACATGTCCCCGCTGCAGCACGAGGGAGGTTGGTGGTGGGTGGAAGGGTTGATGGCACCAGAATGGCGTGGGATGCCGCTTTCTTCCCCATCACTGCCCCAAGGTCCTCCATGTTTTTGCAGCCCCCAGTGCAGGATCTTCCCCCGACTACTGCTGCGTTCCATGGAAATCAATGAGGTTTGCTCATCCCTGCATTTAGCTGAGACACAGCTATCTGTCTGCCTGGCTATTAAATTACTTTTCCACGTGACAATGGAGCTTCCAAAGTTTGCGGTATAATTTCAGTCTCCATATGCATCTCTTTGAGCCATTTTTTCCCCCTCTCCCATTGTTTCACCGCTCTCTCCCCACGCAGAGCCCCGGTGTTGCACCAGGAATATTGCACCTGCCCCATCTCCCTTTGTCTGGCACCTTTGTTTTTCGCATCACCACCAAACGAAATCAATTTTATAACTGATTTCTCTGACCTGGCACCAGAATGACATGCCTACAGTTTCTGCTACAAATTCTCCTTGCTGTCTGTAATAAGTTACTTAACCATTCCATTATTTCATGCCAGATCCCGGTGGGTTTTAGCTGCACAAGACATCTTTCTGATGAAATTGGCACCAGCTTTTAAAAAATCCAAATCAATTATATCTCCTGGGCCCCGCTCGAGACTTTAAAAGAGGTTAGTTAGGCAGGGTCTTCATTTTACACATCTGGGTGGAAAATGCAGAGGCATTTTTTCCCTCCGCCTGTGCGTACCAAGCGGCTCACATCATTGTTTCTTCCATAAAATTGTTTCTCGTTGGGAGAGTCGGGAGCTCACTCAGGGAGGAAATTTGGCTGGTATGTATGGCAAGACTCCAATGGCTTTAATGAATGCAATGTTGATCACTTGAACAACAGGATCAGCAATATGGCACGGATGCGATAGCCCTTTTTTCCAGTCCTGGTTATAAAGTACCAGATAACACCGTTGTGGCAGAGGGCAACTCCCAACAGAGGGGAAGAATTATGGTCTGGGTGTTAGATCTGGTTTCTTCTCCCATCTTCTACCTAGCAAGACTTTGTACCTGGAGCTGGTCCAATTTTTTTTTCCATTCAAAGTCATATTGAAATCCAATATTACCTATCTTGGCAAGTTTTCTGGTAAGGAAACAATTAATCCCAAAGAACTTCTTAAACAACAGTTTCACTAAATTCCTCAATCTTCTCAACCAAGTCTTACTTTAACTATTTTCAAAATGAATACTAAAATGTTCCTTTATGGAAAGGAAAAAAAAAACAACTGCCTCACTTCTTTGAGGTCACATCGTTATGCAAAAACCCACATGTGCACAACTTCCCACCTTTTTAAAAAATCAAACCTAAATTTGACTTGTTCTAAGTACCTAATGGGAGCTGCAATTTCTTGCTAATTATATAATTACTCCAGATTGTTATGTAGCGCTGGCAATTAAACACTCGAAATACTTTTAGCTTGAAGAAAGTCATTGCGTAATTCCAGGGGCTGGGTGCGAGCGGAGCCGCGTTGGCTGCTGCTCCCTTTCCCCCCGTGACTTCACGTCCCCAGCCGCTGGCGCAGACGCAACGCTGAGTTCCTGAGCGGCCGCAAACGGGCACAGCTCGGCCAACCTTGGCACATCACTTCAGAGCACCCGAAGGCCAAGATCGGTGTGGTGTAAGGGCTTCACATGAAAACAATACCTTTTTTTATACAAACAGGCTGAGGGGAGACCTTCTCGCTCTCTACAACGCCCTGAAAGGAGGGTGTAGCCAGGGCGGGTCGGTCTCTTCTCCCAAGGAACAGGCGAAAGGACATGAAGAAATGGCCTCAAGTTGTGCCAGGGGAGGTTTAGGATGGATATTGGGAAAAATTTCTTCACTGAAATGGTTGTCAAGCCTCGGAAGAGGCTGCCCAGGGAAGTGGTGGAGTCACCAGCCCTGGAGGTATTTAAATGATGGGCAGATGTGGTGCTGAGGGACATGGTTTAGTGGTAGATGTGGCAGTGTTGGGTATGGTTGGACTTGATGATCTTAAAGGTCTCTTCGGACCCAAATGATTCTAAATGGATGTGTATATGTACACACACACACATATATGTATTATATTCTGGTTTTAGAAGACTTTTTTCTTTTCAGAGGCTAGCAGGGCCATGCCCAAAGGAGCATCTCAGCATCAGAGACCCCAGGGGACCTCCATGTCACACTGTCTGGTGTGGTCCTAGTCCTGGGTCTTTGCAGTGGCTATTTTCATGGCAAATGTTTGCCTAGACTGTGGCATCTCCCGTGCAGCCGCAGTGGCAGCTCAAGCATAGCCCGATGGCTATTCACCACCTCCTTCTGCACGCCTGGACCAGGGCCCCGCAGTTACATGTCTGACCAACACGGAAAGAAAAATGTCCTTGTCCCCAATATCTCAGTGTAAAGTCCCTTGACACCTACTGCTTTTAATTCAGGTGACAGTTCTGTCTCTGAAGTCCTCACAGTCCCCGCTCTCTGTGCCAAGACACAAAAGATGCATTAGTCTTCAGTCCTATATTTTAACTCCTTCCTTCATAATAGCAATGAGAATTATAAAGAAGCCTGGAGCATCTTTTACATCTGGTCCCAGAGCGGTGGAGACCAGTGAGCAGCGATGCTGACCCTGAGGCTACTTTGCTTCAGAAGCTTTGCCAGATCCCATCCCCCCCATGCCACCATCATGTGAATTTACTCCCTCTCTCCTCTGGGAAGCTAAAACTCAGCCAACCCCCTTCTGGGCCTGGAGGCTTGACCAGTGGGCCCGCTTTTGGAAGGTGCCTTGATTTGAGGACCCTTGAAGCCCACCCTTGAAGCCTTGCTGTGATGCTCTCCCATATGCAATGTAGGGACCACAAGAAGGCTTTGAGGAGATAACTGGAGATCTTCCATCCCAAGCTCATTGCACTGATGGAAATATTTGGCTTGGCTTGGCTACAGCAGACTTTGGTTAGTCCCTGAATTGTACATATATATGTGTGTATGTACACACTGCTATATAGTATTATATAATTCTCTGTACCACTGGTCATTCCAGGGCTCTGTCTTGCTGCCCTGATGCAAATAAAACCCTCACTGAAGTAGACGTGGCTTTTACTTGCATGAAAACCAACAAGTTTGCTAGAAAGCATTTCCATCCCAGCCCAGCTAGTGCAAATCGACCTGGAAAAGATACCTCTGTCATGGAGATGATCTGAGATGGTCTGGTTTGACTTGACAGCAAAAAAAAAAATAAATAAAAGAAAATCCAACCTCTTTCAATTTCCTTGCCCCTCCTAAGCCGGGGGCAGTCCTCTGTTTAGTCATTCCTGGGGCTGAAACCAGCATGGAATGCTAAATGGATTAATTAGTACTACATCACTCTAAATTTAGACAGCTTCCTTTCAGAATTAGATTTCTTCAGGTTTATGCCATTACGTTTCTTAAATGTACATTCTCAATCACATTAGCAATTATGAATACATTACATTTATTTTCTTTTTGAAATATTTTACTGTTGTACCTTAGGATATAAAATACACACACTGTCCTATCCAGGCAGAAATGTGAGGTCACTACTACTCACTATATTATTGCAAATCTCATGTTTTTAAAGATAATCCTGAGACGCCTCCCCAGGAACTATCAAGTATCTCCTTGTAGGAGAAAACCAACTTCATGCACATTTTTATCTCCTGGAGTTGTAGAGATGTTCTTGAAGAAAATGGAGCACCTGCAAAAAACAGGAGGTGAATAAAAACATTTTTTTTTGCCATTCAAACTAAATCTCTCTTTACCGAAGGTAGTGATGCAATTCTGGGAACTAATCTCATGACTTTGGAAGTTAACGTTGCTGAAAATGATATAAACTGATATAACAACCAAACAATCAAACAAAAACTCTCACGGGGAAGGAACCTGGAGCAAGTACACCATATTAGAAGCAAAGTTAGGGCAGTTCCTGTGGCATAAGCTTTGCAGTTCTGGTCTTGCACTGGAGAGTTTTTCTCTGCTCTCCTTTACACGTGAAGACAACTGTGGACAGCAGGAACAGAGGTGTTATATACTAAATTTAGTCAAGGTAAAAGGCACATTAGGTTTGCACTGTAAACTCTCTTGAAGAGTTTGAGAATTTTGAGTACAAAAGGAACTTTTTCAGAAGCGTTCAGCATCTGGCTCCACATGTGGAATCAGATTTTCAAACCAGGCAGGGGTATATCAAATACAAGTTACGCACACTTTGAACATCTGAACTTGTTGAGCTCTCCTGGCAGATCTGGTCATGGTCATTCTATTTATGTAAATGGGTTATTCCGTAGAAAATCTGGTGATTAAGAGAAATAGTGGCAGAAACATATTGAAAATCTGGGAAACTATTGTAGAAAGTGAGGGTAGGCAGCAATGTATTAAAAATAAAAATGAGACTATTTCACATTCCCTAGTATTATGAAAAGTGCAAAATGAAACAATAGCTGTTAGCTTGGCACATCGAAAAAATCCAAGTGTATCGTGATGACTTGTAGATGTGGTAGGAGATATGGTGTGCAGCAGATCAGTTTGTGGTGTTACAGTAGTGAGCAAATTCAAAAGGGATTTCAGGCCAAAGGGAACTTGAACATTTTTTTGGGACCAGCAGCATTAACAGCAATGACAGGAGCAAGAGTGAAGAATTTACAAGATTTGCACACATAGCAGGAGAACTAAACCTGATTCAAATAAAATGCCAAGGCAGTTTACTGAGAAAGATGTTTGTGCTTTAGGGAGCTCATTTTTACCAGTTTGTAAATTAATAGTGACTGAGAGACACAAATGCTTCACAAGTGGTGACGGTAAAGCTAGAAAATGGAAAGACAACAGCTCAGCAGCCCCTTGAGAGACAGCCAGCACAGGCAAATCCTGCCTGAGTAATCCGGTGGCCTTCCATGATGGAGTGACAGCATCAGTGGACAAGGGAAGATCTATGGATGTCATCTACCTGGACTTCTGTGAGGACTCTGATATGGTGCCCCACAACTTTCTTCCCTCTACGTTACGATAAGCAGACCCTGTGTTAAATACTGTCCCGGTGCAGCCTGGAGGAGCCATCTCTGGGGCTGCAGTGGGACACACGGGGCCACGGTGGGGTTGTTGGGAGCAGGTACAGCACCCTGATATAGCCCAAGGCTGGGAGAAGGATGCCCAGGATTGCAGGGGTCAGAGCTGCTTTATGCACGGATCCGTGTCCGAGGGTCCTGCATGGATCCATCTGTCCTGGCTCCCCCATCAAAGGGCTGCTTCTCCCAGGGGAAAGGGGAGAGGGGAGTCACCCCGCCATGATTGCCTGCACCACTGGTGCTGACTCAGTCCTGTGAATGTCTTGGTGCCCTTCAGACCCTGGTGGATCTGATTTGGGGCTCAGCAGTGCTTTTGCACCACTTTGGTGCCATTCCTGGTGCCCCCTGGTTCCCCAACCCATGCAGGCACGGAGAGGCTCTGAGTAAAAGACTTTTAATGAAAAAAAACCTGAGAACAAAAACATTCCTTAAATCTAAAACAACATTAAGACCCCTTCCCGTTCCCTCCCAACCCCCAAAATATCGAACCCCTGAAAAAAGCCTTATCCCACCTTCCCACCCCAACTCTGAATGCAGGAGCCTGGCTCTTGCGGCCATTTTTTAGTGAGGAGCCATTCTGCTGCTGCTTCTCTCTCTTGTCCAGCCTGATGTTCTGGGATATGCAGTCCTCGGGTGGTCGTAGAACTATCCCTGAACCCTGATGTGGTTCTTTAGGATTCATCTTGATGGTGTTGATGGGTTCCCTGATGATGCCTTACTCCATGGGTACATCAGTACCCAGGGAGAGGTCACGTCCTGGGGGGATATCCTCCTCCATGGGCACATCCGTACCCAGGGAGAGGTCCCTTCCCAGGGGGATGTCCTCCTCCATGGGCACATCAGTACCCAGGGAGAGGTCCCTTCCCAGGGGGATGTCCTCTTCCATGGGCACATCAGTACCCAGGGAGAGGTCATTTCCCGGGGGGATGTCCTCTTCCATGGGCACATCAGTCCCCAAGGAGAGGTCATGTCCCGCGGGGATGTCCTCCATGGGTACATCTGTACCCAGGGAGAGGTCATATCCTGGGGGGATGTCCTCCTCCATGGGCACATCAGTACCCAGGGAGAGGTCCCGTCCCGAGGGGATGTCCTCCTCCATGGGCACATCAGTACCCAGGGAGAGGTCATGTCCCACAGGGATGTCCTCCTCCATGAGTACATCTGTGCCCAGGGAGAGGTCACCAGCTGGCAGGGTGCCCACATCCATTGAGATGTCATTTCCTGGGGGGCTGCCACTGCCCACAGGTGCCCCTAAGGAGTTGGCTGTGCTCGGCTGTCTGTACTGTGTGTACTGCCCATTGATGTCGTGGTAGCCGGGCAGGGATGGTTGCAGTCCTGGTGGGGCTGGGGCCACATCTCGAGGGTTGTAGGGCAGGAACAGCTGTTCTTGGCCCTGGGGGGCCCATTGGTGTTCCCAGGTCAGTGGGAGTCCGCAGTCCTGGTGTCCCAATGGGGCAGCACCTGCTGAAGGACCGCCACAGCTGATGGTGAAGATGGCTGGTGAAGGCAGGTGGGTGCTCTTGCACTCAACGCCAGAGCTGTGGGTGTTGAACAAGCAGCCTCCCCTCGGAGTTGTCTGCAGACCTGCACGGGTGAGAGGGAGATGTAGCGGGCTGGGAGCTGGGGGGAGTCTCCTGGGGCTGCACAGTGGGGAGGTGAAATGGGAGAGATGGCCCCACAACACTGGTAAATGATATGTAAATTCTATTGACTGGTCAGGCTTTGCCCAGGTGACAGCAGGTTTGGTCACTGCCCCCTCCTGAGCTCCTGTGCCACCAGTGCCAGGGGACAGGGGCGCTGGGGATGCTGGAGGTGCCATGGGGGGACAGAGGAGACATGGGAGCAAGGGGTGCTGGAGGTGTTGGCAGGGCCAGGAGGGTGGAGGTGCCGGGGCAGCTGGGGGTGCCATACCTGGTGGGGGTGCCAGGGGTGCAGGGAATGGCTGCCGCTCCTGCCCAGGCAGTTGGCAGAGGTTGGTTGATGCTGGAAGAGAGACATGAGCAAACGCTGGAGGTGACGTCCCCAGCTGGGGCAGGAGGGATGGAGCAGCAGGGGACTGAGAACGGGGAGGGAGAAGCCCAACGGGAGGAAGGGCTGTGAATTTCCCCAAAAGCGTGTCCGGGGTCGGGGTCAGTCCTTACCTCCGGCATCAAAGGTTTTGGGGAAGAGGGATGGGTGCAGTAGCTGTGGCATCGGGGTGGCCCAGGGCCCACAGGGTGGGTGCCACAGGACAGGCAGTGCCATGGTCAGTTCTGGCCGCTGGCGCGTCTGTTGTGTTTGGTGGGTGCGCGTTGTGTTTGAGCGTCTCCCGGGCAGGAATGTTGGGGCTCCCAGTGTTCTGTCCCCGCCCCCCTCGCCCCCCCAACAGCTTTGCCAGCTCTTCATGGGGAGAGGAAGGGTCGAGAAAAGAGTTAAAAGGGGAGTTAGAGTCAATGGCTCAATGTCCAACTGGGAACCAGAATCACTGAGTGGTGTCCCTCAAGGGTTCATGTTCGGACAATATCTTCACCAGTTGTCATGGTTTGAGAAAACCCTTAATAGTTTATTGTCATTTGGACAACTATTGTGTCACGTGATGACCCCTCCCCACCTGGAAAAGGGGAATCGGGGAAAGCAAGGAAACATGAGGATTGAGATGGAAATAGATTTAACAGGATAAGACTAAATTATTAATAATAACACTAAAGTACCAGTATTAATCTCGATACAAATAGAAGGTGTACAAGAATTATACCGAGCCCAGTCCATCAGTAGGACCCTGGGCACTCCCAGCAGGGGACAACAATGGTGTGACCCTGTGAGTGCACTTAGTTTGAGAGGAAGGGAAGGGCTCAGGGGTCCAGCTCCGAGACAAGGAGTTCTCTGGACTGCCTCCATCAAGGGAGAGAGAACTACGCAGCAAACTTTTCTAATTTCTACTGAGTGTGATGTTCATGGCATGAAACGATCCTGTTGTCCAGCCTGGGTCAAATGCCTAGGTCTTGTTCCTCCTCATCTAAATCTAGATTAAACATTTTACAAAATAATAGGGAGTAGGGATGTAGCAAAGGATTTAGGGATGCTCTTGTGAGGCCCTTTGGAGGCTGGGACAATATCAATGACCTGGGACAATATCAGCTTCCAGATTTTGCCCAAGAACAGGGAGGACCAACAAGGCTTGGTTGTTTGGACCAATGTAGAAGCTCTTGCTCTGCTTTATCTCACCTAACCTAAGGCCTTAACAACATGCTACAGGTGGGATTATCTCCTCCTATGAGACACTGTAGAAGTAATTCATACTGAGCAGCCAGCAATTTAATAACGTTTGTCAGCGGGCAGTCAGTGCCAAAAATGAGTGTTGCTTTTTGAGTAAATACAATGTCCTTGGACTTCTGTAAAGCATTTAAATTAGCACCATATAACACTACAATGTCAATGAAATCTCCTTTAAATGGATTCAGTACAGGAAGATCTCACAAAACTGTCCACAGAGGAGAATCACTGTCAAAAGGAGGGATGTTTATGAAAGTTTCACGTAGATCAAAACAAGGTCTGACACCTTTCCACATTTTTATTAGTCACTGAGAAATAAATATAGAAGCACTGCTGATGAACGGCCCAGGTATGCCTTAGATTTACTGCAGAATGGTAAATCACAATGAGGAAGGGACAGCTGTTTTTATTGTACCCTAATCCAAACTTAAATGTGTTAGCAACAAAAAAAACCACAAGATGAACCTACTAAAAGGCGAATGGCTCCTGGAAAGCAGTGGCTCCGGAGAGGTGTTAGAGTTTCAATAGATGGTGAGTGAGCAGGGGCTGTCATGGGATATACTGCTGTGATACTGCTGTGGGGGCACACAGAAGGGAGGGGTGAAGGGATCGGCTTCTCCCATCTAGGCCATCTAGGCCAACTCCCTTGCAATGAGCAGGGACATCTTCAACTAGACAAGGTTGCTCAGAGGCCTGTCCAACCTGACCTGGAATGTTTCTAGGGATGGGGCATCCAGCACCTCTCTGGGCAACCTGGGCCAGGGTTTCACCACCCTCAGTGTAAACAATTTCTTCCTTGTATCTAGTCTGAATCTCCCCTCTTTTAGTTTAAAGTCATTACCCTTTGTCCTATCACAACAGGCCCTGCAAAAAAGTTTGTCCCCATCCTTCCTATAGGCCCCTTTTAGGTACCAAAAGGCCGCAGTAAGGTCTCCCCGGAGCCTTCTCTTCTCCAGGCTGAACCCCCCCAACTCTCTCAGCCTGTCCTCCCAGCAGAGGGGCTCCAGCCCTCCCAGCATCTCCGGGGCCTCCTCTGGCCCCGCTCCAACAGCTCCATGTCTCTCCTGTGCCGTGCTAAATTGTCAGTGTGTTCCCTGGCATAGTTTTGGTCTGCGCCAGCAAACATTGACCCAAACCATCCCCAGGCACAGCAGAGGGTACAGCATGAACCAGGGGTCATTCCCAGAGAGCGATGTGGACACGGCCGCCCTTGTTTTGGGACAGTGAGCTTATCTGTACCACTTGGCCTCAGGGCAAAGGGCCGTTCTCTTGCCTTCGTTTAGTTTGTTCGTGTGAATGAAAGCGAGGGATTAATTTATGGAGCAAGGTCTGGGTCACAGGTCTCTCCCAGCAGCTCGATGAACATATGGCACGTTAGAGACCCATCGCAACAGCTTCAGCTGAAGGAGGTAGAAGCATCCCCTCCCCTAGAAGAGTCTAGAGTGGGGTCAGAAAGAAGGAAATGAGACGACAAACCTGCTCTGGGCAGGAAAGGCCTTGCTTGTCCATCCCACGTGCTGTGAATGCTCTGGTGGGTGGATGCACTGTAACAGCACTTGAAAAGAAAAATCCCTTTTTTTCTTGAAAGCAAAGCCTTGAGCACCTGGAGTAGGTGCATAACTGTGAAACCTGTAAGGAGGAAGGTCCTTATAAATTATACGCAGTAACAAGTGCCGTTACGATGCCACAGACAAGGCCGCAGAAGCTGGTGCTGCCCGTCCCAGCTCTGCTCCGCTGGAGGGGTATAAGCCATCGCGGCTCTCAGAAGACACAGCACATTAAGGTGCTGAGACAGCCCTTCCTCATGGCTTTATGGCATTGACACACACCAAGCCTCCTTGGAAAATCTACTTCCGATCCTAGAAAACTTAGTCACAGGTCTGTGGTCTAAGGAGGTTTTGGTCTGCAAGGAAATTAGTTCAGTGTGATTGTCCCAGCCATGTGTTTCAGATGTCTTTTGTCATAAAGCTGTATGTAAAGTATATATGGAAGTCAGTACATTTATATATTTATACAAATATTTATACGTGTTTTTACGTGACTGTATGTACCACATCTATATAAATTCATTTTCACCCAAAAAAATCATTGCAACTTTAAAGTTGTTTCACAGTAAAGAGTAAATAGGGAACTGTGCCCTTTCCATAAGATTTATTAAATCATAAACCTTCAGGATGCAGCAACTTTGCCATGGCTTCACCAGGCTCATACCCACCTTGCGACTAAGGTGAAGAAATAGAGCCCAACACCTTGTGAGAATCATGTATGTCACATGTTAAATGTACCCCAATAGTCTATTTTTTCCAGTCTTACACTTGCTGTTTTATATTTTCAGCTAATCTTTCTGGTCAACCTTAGCAAGGGTCAAAACCTTGTTTGTCACTTGAGATTCAATTTTCCATCTCTTTCTTACATCAGTGAGTGAATCTTTGATGTTCTCTCTGCAGCCATTGTGCCTTTCTGCAGCTTTATATTTGCCTTGATTGTACTATCCTGCGAACACAACTGTCTTGAAACAGAATAGCATTGATGCACAGACTGTCAGTCAGAGACAAGTCGGTCTTGTTCTTCTTTTAATCATGTGGGCTTTCCCCTTTCCAATTCTTGGTGACTTTCCTCCTACAGGAAATGAGTAGGATCTTCTGGCTCTGACTATTATAACATTTTACCACATGTGTTCTCTTTTGTTCCTAATTTCTCTTCAAAAGTGACTGCCTGGGTTGCTTTTCCCATGTTAACGCCAGTGAAAAAAATAGATTTTTATTTCTCCTTCAGCAGCTTGTGACAGATCTTGAAACCTGTACTCATTGTACAGTTAACCATTGTAGTATATATCTTTACTATTTCAGGCACCAATTAATTTTGTTTATCCTCTCAATGTCCCTTGCCTTTGCAAGAGAAAGGCTAATGCATTCTTGTCCCCACTTCATCGATGTGGTGTTTAGAGATTGATAGTCACCCAAGAGTGAGTATCATCCAATTCTTCTCACGGAGAATTGAAACTCACCCAAGAAAGCACCGGAGAGTCACTGCGATGCCACCAAACACACCCATGGCTCCGGGCACCCTCCTCGGGGGTTTCACCCCAAGATCTTCTCCCCTCATCGGTTGCCTCCGTAGGACTAACTAGAAAGCCACCCCAAATGAGGGCATCGTGTTACCCGCAATACTTTGCATGGTTGTAAGGTTTTAGCAGCTCATCATCTTGCCACTGTTGATAAGTGCACACATCACAGCGATAATCAAGGTAGAATTCTGCTTTTAATTATACCCTTTGCGACATGTTGAAATCAGCAGCATCGCACAGCCACGTCTGAATGCTCAAATGAGAAAGCTGGAAAAAGGTAAGCAAAAGGCATTTAGTAAAACTTTCCTGTTCTGATGGAGGTTGAGGAATTGAGTTTGGTTTTATGGAACTCTTGCTGAAGGCAAAATTTGGTCTTTTTGCTCTCTTTTCTTGCCTTTTCTAATTAATTTTTTATCTTCTCCTTCCACAGGACATGCTGGTTTAAAAAAAAAAAGAATTAATGTCAAAACTACTAAAAGCTAACTTTGAAAACCAAGCAATAATTCATTTAAAATCATCATCAAACCAATGCCTCTCCCTAGTGTTCTCCATAAACTCCTCAAAAATTAGGTGTTTCAACAAGAGCAGTTAATTATACAGACATAATGTGGAGCAAGACATTTATAAAATCCCCTAACGGCTGATCGAATGATCAGAGAATCACACAGCATTTGCAATTAAACATAGAAATATTCTGGATTTCTGGTTGTGAGTTGCACTGTCGGTGGTAATCTTACAGTGGCATATAATGAAACAGTTGTAAGAGCAAAGGAGCCCCCCTAGAAGATCAGGTGATGAAAAAACACATTGTGATTCTGGGATAATAGAAATCTGCACCGATTCTTCCTCAGTGTCAGGTGAATTAACTACTTCCTTCTTTCTATGCTTTCCTAATTTTCTCAATGAGACAATTGCATACTGTCAAACAACTTCTCACCTTAATCACAGAAAAAAAAATAATCCAGTAAGTATTTTTATATCCAGAAGAAACTTGGCATAGAGTAAAGGCATAAAATAAGGGAGTTGTCCCACTTGATAGGAAGCTATTTTGCAAGCAGAAATGTCTCTTTTCCTCAGAAAAACATGTGGCCTCGGTAATACCTGGGAAAATACTCATGTCTCTTTTGTGTTTCTTTGGTAGAGGATCCCACATATTCTCCATGCTTGGTCTATGAGTCCCATGTTAATGTCAACACAGATAAAAAGTGACTGTGAAATTTTGAGGAAAACTTCCTTTGTGAGCTCTGGAAGCCAACAGCCTTCCTTGTTTCTACAGGTTTGCGAAGAAGTTGAAAAGCTTTTACAATATCCTGTGGAGACACACAATTTGTATTCAGAACAGGCTTCAGAAGTGACAGCAAGATTTTCCATCGGAGATTTCCTCAATTAACCCCAAGACATGCAAATTGGCATTTTTACTAATATTCTCCAAGGTCTCCAGGCTTGTGATGAGCAGAGCGCTGTCTCTCATTAGCACACCTGTAAGAGCTTTGCAGCAAGCACACGCGCCTCCCAGCATCCCAATGTTTTCCAACTCAGTTTCCGAATCAGCAGCTCCACTCTCGTGGGAGGGAGAAGACGATGCCCAGAAGCCAACAGAGCTTTACGCTGGTCAAAAAACGTGCAGATTGACAATGCCACTGGCAGTCATCTCCAAAGACTTTTAGGAGTAGGGCTGAGAAAACATTTAGCCTCTTAAAACATGAGCAAATTGATATATGTATTTTCTGGGTTTATTTTAATCCGGATCAGTTTTGTGGTCTGGCTCAACCCATGGCCATCCAAATGTTTGGGGTCATATAAAGAGAGGAATGTTCTTGGCAAAGAACAGTCACAAGCCAGGGAAAGTGGGACAGCTTTGGTTAATATTATGGTGATTTGGAGTGTCCTTTGCAGGGCTGATCTGCTCAACGCCTTCCTTGTGTCTGAATTACACAAGGATTGGGGAAAAAATGGATTTCTGAGTCTTGCTGGTGGGCTCTGTTGGGAAGGAAGGTTTCAAGGCATAGCTGCAATCTCAAGGTCTCTGAAAATGCAGTGAATGTGGGTCTACCATAAGATGTCTGACTTCTCTACCCCCTCAAGTATTAAAGAAAAGCAGATTCTCTCCTTTTCTCCTTGTGCTTTCACAGGGTGTCTTTCCTCAGTGTTTAGAAGAAAGCTCCCTGAGTGTGTGGGAGCCCCCATCCTGCAAACCGCAAATGTATGGAAAAATCCTGCAGCACTGGAGGAGATCTCTCTGCTCCGGAGAGGAGCATGGCTTAAGACACATTTTCCATGGGGAAGTTCTGGATGATGTGTTGACCAGGCCTATGGGGCATGATGGAGAAGTTATGTGCAGGGGCAGCTAGAGGGGTGTCACCGGAGAAGGGAGACATCCAAAAGGTGGGAGAGGACTCCTCTGCCTATCCATTTTAAGGGACATTAAATGAAGAGCCAGAACAGCATTAGAAACAGGAGCTCCCACCCTCAAGGTAATGTCCTTTCCTTGCCACGGGCTCAAACTCAAGCTCCCAGCTGTGAAGTTGTTCTCTTGACCTCTAGCTCGTCCTTCCTGGCTGTACAGTGTCCTGGTGTGAATGTAAAAGATGGGAGTTGTCTGGAAACTGAATCCTGGCCAAGAACTGTGTGTCCTGGAGCGAAGGGTATGACTGAAGGTGAGAAAGACATAGTTAGAAGCAGTGAAGATCTCTTTGGACAATTCAGATCCTACTTCAGTGGGCACACAAACCAGGCAGTTGGGGCGTATGTTGCTGTGCTCCTCATATCAATGCAACCGGTATAAAAGACAAGACAGATGAACCGGACTCAACTGCTTTTGGGTGCAGATATGAACATAATAGGCATTGCAGCAAATTACCAGGGAGAAGACAATCGGGACACTATGAGAACAATCTCTAAATTATACAGGAGGGACAGAGTAATTTGCATTGTGGAGGAGTAGTGCCACAGTTAAAGAAAACAGAAGAGTCACATCAGATAAGGAAGATAACTGTATGGATAAATACCACCGATGCCAACAGACTGCAATACCACACCTAAGAGAAGGACTGTAACAGAGCTTGTCCAGGGTAGTGACACTGCCTGAGATGTCCTAAAGGAGACTAGAGATGCTGTGGGTGAACAAGATGCAATAAAAGTGGAAAAAATCACGTGCACTTGGCAAATATAATGTTGAAACGTGATGTTGAAGGTAAATTTGTAGATGCCTTTAGATTTTAGAACAAATACCTCTTGGAGATGTAGTCAGTGGAGAAGGAACTCCTGGTGCAGCCAAGGTTCACTGTGGTATTATCAAAAAGATGAGAAACAATAATCTTCTCAGATTCAGTATTGTCGTAGGAACAAGAAAGCCAAAAATATCATCAGCACAGCCTTGGATTTAAAAAGGAGCCCTATGAAAAATGAGGCAACTTGTTAAAAGGAAATTAGTACAAGCCATGACTGGGTGAAATGTTTGCAAGCAGCAGAGATATTGTTTAAAGACACTATATTAGAGGTTCAGAGAAAATACATAGAGTGTATCAAAAAGGACGTTTAAAAGACCAGAAGAAAGCCACTGTAATTAAAGATCAGAGCGAAGGAGGCTATTACAGGTAAGAAGACTTCATGTTCAAACAAGGAAAAAATAGAGAGCATAAATTCCATTAAAAAGGTAGAGTAAAAGATTTGAAGAGCAACTTTCTAAGACCATGAACACATTATCAATCCTTTTGCAAACAGGATTGGATTAAGAATCCTGCCAGGCAGCCTGAAGGGCCAACAGAGGACCAGGGTGTAAAATCAGTAACTTCAGATCCGCAGGCTGTAGCGTTAAAGAACACCAAAGGAACTTGAACCTGAACTGTCAGTGCAGAGGCAATCCCTAGTAATTATTCCAGAGCACGTTAAGTGCATGAAGTTGGGGAAGAGTCTACATGGGTTTGGCAGGCTGAAGTTTTACTTAACAAAACTGCTGGAGCTCTTCACCAGCACTAATTAGTCCGTTAATCTGGTTGTGTTGTGTATGGGACCTTTCAGAGACCCTTACCAGAGAGACGAGCAAAGCAAGTTGCCACGGGCGTGAGATGCTGTAAGAATCGAGTGTTTTTTCACTGATTAAAGGACAAGCAACAAAGCATTTTGCAGGAGAGGGGGATTGGTACCAGGATCCTGGTGCTGGGAGGTGGACTGCTGAACAAATCTGATGATGCAGATGATATACTTGCTGATATTATTGGATTATTCGAGGCCATGCGAAGGAAAACCTGTCGCAGAAACCTCATAGCACCGAGAGGCCGGATGATAAAATGGGAGCTGAGATTCAGCATCTGTCATGGCAAATTAAAGCACAGGGGGGAAAGCAACTCTAAATTTCTGACAAATACTGAAGTTGAGTGAGGTAGTGTCAGTGAAGATGTGATCTTAGAGCTACTGCAGACAGGGCCAAAAATGGGAGAAAACCCACTGCCCAGTAGGAAATAAAAAAGAAAAAATTCTTTCCCACCCTGCAAGTAACAAACTAAATGTTAGGAATCGTTAGGAAGTGAAAAAGAATAAAACAAATCCCATCATTTCCCATATTTAAAATCCCATCTGGGGAACTGCATCCAGTTTCTAGACTCCCCAATCAGCAAGAAAGATTCTGGGGAAGTGTCATGGTACATTTGCCTTATTCCCAAACTTCTCTACAAGTGTTTGTGAGTGGCCTCATCAGCAAGAGGAGACTCCTCGGAGGAGTCCCTGCAGCCTTGCCAGAGCCGGACCCAGGCTCCAATGAGCCTGGGTGGAGGCTGCAGAAGACCCTGATCCACAAATACCTTTGCAAGTCTTGACTCAGCCTGGTGTGTTGTATAAACTGGTATATGGGGGAAACAGTGAACTCAGTCAGAATCACAGAATCAAAGAATGATATGGGGTTGGAAGGGACCTCTGGAGATCATCTCCTCCAACCCCCTGCCAAAGCAGGTCCACCCAGAGCAGGTTGCACAGGAACGTGTCCAGGCGGGGTTTGAATGTCTCCAGAGAAGGAGACTCCACCACCTCTCTGGGCAGCCTGTGCCAGGGCTCTGCCACCCTCACAGGAAAGAAGTTCCTCCTCATCTTTAGATGGAACTTCTTATGTTCCAGTTTGTGCTCGTTCCCTCTTGTCCTGTCCCTGGGCACCACTGAGAAAAGACTGGCCCCATCCTCTTGACACCTTCCCTTTAGGTATTTATAAGCATTGATCAGAACCCCCTCAGCCTTCTCTTCTCCATCTCTGCTTGCACGTGTTAGCACTTGTCCTGCCTGCTGACATGTCTCTGTAGGTGGTCACGATTAGTAAAAGCATTCAAGATGGAACCTCACAGTGGATAAAGAGAAAAGCTGCTGCCAGGGCCCCTACAGTAGTTCTCAAACCTTCTCTCTTCCCCATCTGCCTTTTTAGCTGTCAGAGAACTCTGCATTTTCATCCGGCAGGTTGTGAAGGGCAGAGGGAGGAAGAGGAGGAGGAGCAGAAATGGTGGGTTTTGCAGGGGTTATTATTCTCTCTAGTGGCAAACTGGATTTGTCTTTGGGGAAAGGTGACTATTGCATGCTTTTGTGACACCAAGTTAGATCTTGGAATGTTTAAAATAATAGGGGAAATGCATTTCCCATTGACTTTTTGGGAGCAGCTTGCACATTTCTGCAAGCAGATGGTATGATGTATATTAAATTATCACTTATGTCGGGGGGCTTATTTTAAGGATGGAAGTGTCGTCTCTTGGTATTTGTGCCAGAACTGCTCATCCCCAAACCAGGATTTTTGTATCCTTCCAGCTATCCTGGAAAATATTTGAAGGAACATGCCCATCCCAAAGAGAGGTAAAAACCAGTATTATCTTGTTCTTCTTTTGCATCTTTTAATGGAAAGGGAAAGAATTTTAAAAAATCCCTTTTATAAAAGAAGAGTCCAAATTGGCATTAATTGAACTAAAGGCAAATGTCCCCTGGACTTCATTGTAAATCTCCTCCACTTGGGTGAAGGTTCGCGTTGACGAGCAGTGACAACATGAATAAGTAGTGCAAATATGACTAGTAAAGACCAAGAAGTCTAAAGCAAATGCTGAGTCATCAACAATATTTATAACCTCCCACACTCAGAATAGAAGATACCAAGGGACTGCAATTACAGAGATATGACAAATGTTGAATTTTTAATGACTCCAGCTGTAGGACACTTCATAGTCCAAGAACATTACTGCTGAAAGTCATAACCTTTGTTTAATCCATTTTCCATTGGTTGTCAGTTATGCTCTGCCCAGTTTGTCCATAAAAAATATTTCTATTGACTACCTTGAAAGTTATTCCCAGTTTTGCAGCTCTCCACATCCCATTTTCCACAGTTCCACTCCTCTCCTATAATTTGGTCCTATAACATTTGGTCCTATTTGGTTCTTCTGTGTTCTCTAACACTCATTTTGATGCCTTATACCGTACAATTGTCGAAGCACACTCTTCTGTGAATTATCTGTAGTTTAATCCCCTTCGCACCACTGTTTCTAAACTAAACTGGTAATTCTACCCCATCACCATGAAAAAATATATTCAATAAACAGCACCTGTACTGGGCTCATTATGGCTTTAGGACACTCTATCTCATTTGGAATGTAAGTTCTTGGGGGCCAAAAGAGGTGACAAAGTCCCACTGATTCCCCTGGGAGTTAAATATTTAGATACCAACAGAATTTCAATACTTGAGTATCTTTGATGATCTGGACCTGTGTCTTCCTGTAGGTAAAGCATAGCAATTCACTGCATAGCAATTCCAATAAAGAATGGAATCAAAAGTCAGTACATCCCGTGGATGATAAAGAAGATAATTTAATAGGCAGTCAGATATATTTTACATATGCTGCTAATTTATTTTCTTCCAAATAGAATATTACCTGGCATTTAATTTCCCTCAAGAATCCAGATGCTGTCAGGAAATGTCCTGATATTTTTGTTTAAAACCGAGAAGCATTTCAGGTGTCTCTTAATCCGTTTTGTTATGATTTCTCCAATGAAACTATCTCAAATATACAACCTTTCCATTTACATCAGCACCTGAGTGCATTTTGCCAAGCAATGACAGGCTGTGCTGCATATCTATTCCCAGAGGAGCCTTCTGTGTTGCAATTCAATAATCACTGTTATTGCTGGATGCCAGAGCAAAAATAAGATATCTGTGGTCAAAGCCCTGAAAATTCCTCATCACCTTTAATGAAACACCGGTTTGATTTTATCTTCACGCCCTTGCCGTATGCAGGGAGGGAGATGAGGAAACAGCTCAGTTTCATAAAGATCATCTTCTCGGGGCACGCTAATTGCCTGGTTTGTGGCAAGTGCCTGCTGCAGTGGAGGAAGGAGCCCACAAGAGGGCTCAGGGAAGCAGCCTGCATCCCTGGACCAGCATCCCTGGACCAGCATCCCTGGGAAGAGGCTGGGCAGGGCGAAGCAGGGCCCGGAGGGAAAGCTCATCCGCTCAGTCCCATTCACCGTTCTCCTTAAACTATCTCAGACAGGGCGAGCAAATTAACAAGCAGTCCACACAACACCAGCTTTTATTGCCGTGGATAGTATCATACATGTATTTTTAATCTTTTGCCTGTGTATTTCTTACAAACTTTATTAACAACAGGGAATGCTGCTGTATGGTAATGTACGATAGCACTTAAAGCTTATGAAGCTTCCTTTCACTTTTATAGTATCGGCACAGCAGGCTCTGCTGAGCACCACAGGAGCACATTTATAAAAAGCTTATTACAGTATATAGCACAAGAGTTGGGTGGTTTTTTTAGCCCTGTATGGGAAACCGGCACTATTAAATATGATGATTTCCTTTGGTAGGGCAGCGTAAACAACTCTGTCATTTGTTTTTATAAAGTCATCAGTGCCACTGCACACAACCAGCGCCGACTGACGAAGCCAAGGAATCTACCAGGCACCGTGCAATGCATTTAAAACCACCGGCGGAACATGTTTATGTTGCGCAATTTTCCACCAAAAAATGTAATTGATTCCATTAGCTTTTTTTTGTTTGTTTTTTATTGTGTGGTTTTTCTGTCAGATGAAAACAGAATCACAAAGGAAGCCACAATATTTTGACCAAGTGTATATCTATGCCTATAAGCAAAACGGGCTGCCGAAAATAGAGGCTAGGTGACATATAATACTTTTTCCACTGTCTCATTTATTACAAGTCAGCCTACTAGGCAAAAATACCCTTGCTTTATTTACAGAAGTGATTTTTTTTTTTTTCAGATATGGAAGATATTCCATGTTATCTGCAGAATTTATTATGGGAGATTATAAAGGAAATCCAGTTACACACCATTTATTTGTATTTGTAAGATAGATCACATCAGCACCTCCAGCAGAGCAGTGTGCTGTGCAGTTAGTGCCTTAGTGAAATTCTGCCCCAAAATATAGGGACAGTTTACATGTCATCATTGTTTATTACTTCACTATTGATAGTTTAAATACATAAAAATCCTTAATACAGTTTAGCCACTTGTATGGATTTGTGTGAATGTACTTAAGACTTTCAATGACTTGGAAGAACTTGAAAAAGGCAAATATTTTTGCAAATATGAGTTTGGGGTTCAGGAAGAAAAAAGGTCCCAGTAAAGGAGGGAGTAAATCTTGAGAACTATCAGATCAGTGAGGAAAATCTGGAGTGGGGAACGTGAAATACAAGTTAAGATGGGGAATATGAAGGATATTGTGCTAAATAAAATTTTGGAATGGCAATGTGTAATATGAGTTAAATCTTTATGGAGTTCAAATTCGCTTTAATATTCTGCAGTTTTTCCTAAGTAAATAAAGGAAAAAAAATTTGCCTAATTTCAGTTATAAAAAAAATAATAATCAGGCTATCTACTCCCAGCTACTCACCAGGGCACTTGATGTGAGTTGAATGAAATAAACCCCTCTGGAGAACAGTCCATCCTCTCTGCTCCGCTCTATTTGAAGATGGGATGAATTATGTTCTGAAGATGCTACTCCTCCTTTGTTTGCTACTGAAAACATTGATGCTGTCCTTCTAAACAGCTAAAGTTAGGAGATATCAGTCCCACTCAAAAGTATTTTTCTGTGCCCTCACCTGCGGTGATTTGTTTCTATTCATAAACTCCATCCCGCAAAACAACAGTTGAGAGGGATAAGAAGACAGAAATCCCAAAGTGAATTGTACAGGAAATATTTATTGAGAAATTTGTTACCAAAGTTACAGTTTTACCAAGAGAAGGGCTGTGTCACGATGGCTTCCAAGTAGTAAAATCAGTGTTAAAATTTCAGATTTTAGGCAGGGAAAGACGCTAATGACAATGCAACCTGTTGTGTGCAGCATTGGCCACTCAATGGACCCACTAATTTGCCCTCTCATAAATTGGAATCTGACCCCTGGGGAGGGATGGATCAGGAAGGGAAGCCCTAGGAGGAGGGGGAAGGGTTTGACCCTGAAAGAGGGGNGCCTGGCCCAGGTTGGCCAGAGAAGCTGTGGCTGCCCCATCCCTGGAGGGGTTCAAGGCCAGGTTGGAGGGGGCTTGGAGCAACCTGCTCTGGTGGGAGGTGTCCCTGCTCACTGCAGGGGGGTGGACTAGATGATCTTTAAGGTCCCTTCCCACCCAAACCATTCTATGATTTTATCTATGGTTTAGGTCTACATAAGCACAGGACACCTGTGACAGGCGAGATAGCCTGTCTCTTTGATAGCCACTGTAAACTGGAGTGAGTGAGCTCCTAAACTAGTGATCATTTCTCAGCTGAATTGCTCTTCTCACACTGCTGATGGTAGGACTTTTTTCAGCTCCACCCATATGGGTGCTGAAAGCCCCTTGAAATGCTCTACAGCATCAGAGATGGCTGTGTGGAGCTTGCAGATAGGGCACGACGTGTTTTGTGAGGTCAGTGCCAAGCTGGAGGAGCCCCTAAAGTGCAGGTGATGCTCCTCAGGGCATCACAAACAGTGCTACATGGTTAAGTGCAGGCAGTGAAACCAAGCCCTGCATCGACATTCAGTGACTATCGTGAGAGCTCAAAACTCGATTCACACAGAGACACTTGGGCAGCCACCAAAATGCAGGTGTCTGCAGCACCCTGGCTTGTGTGACCACGTGGGGACTGGATTTAAAGATGCATCTTGAAGCTCCAGTGAAGGAAAGAGAGAACCAAAGGTTCTACCTCCCAGTAGGAAAATTTGCATTGGCACATTTTTTTCCCCATAATTGCTTCAGTGCAGTGGAAAAATGAAGAACCCGTGTGAAGAGGCTGCTCGTATCCTGTGTTTTCGCCTTCTCCCTGGCACGTAGGGTAGACTCTGTTCTATTAAATTGCCCATTGTTTTTGACATCCCTCTGCAAATCCCAAATCACTGCATTATTCTGAGGTACAGTGCTGATGGCTCTTCTACGTCAGTTCCATTTTTAGTATAATTTGTGTAGCTTAATCTGTATCTAAACGCTCATCTAGATCCCAAATGGAAGGCGGATGAATGACTGATTAATCTTCCCGCCTCTCTCCAGAAACCGTCTCCTATAGATTGCTCTACTGTATTATCATCTCTGCTGCCCTTCTGGGGTAACAGATACAGCTGTTGATACAGGAATTCAGGTCTCTCATTTCCAAAAAGAATCATGGCACTTAAAGTCTCCGGTTCCCTTGACTGAAAAAACCTTAGAACCGGTTCCTGTCCTTTTGCTAAAGTTGGGAAAGCCGCGGGTTTGTTCTGACGAAAATATGTGCTTTTTCAGCATTCTCGTTACCTGACCAGACACTCGATGTGATTGCACTGAGGCAATCATCAGAAGGCCGGTGTGTTTACAGTGATGTCACGTCGGCATCGGTCCTGAGCTCCACTATTTGACATTTTTATCAATTATGGAGAAGAACATGGAAAATGATTTCCGACCACTAGCAGACGACCCAAAAACTGCAGGAGTGGCGGTGACAACGACGGGGGATTGGTACAAGGCTATACTAGTAATTTAAATGCTGCCAAGGACCCGGCATGGAACACAAATTTCTATATATCTGCCATAATTGTCTATGTATTTCTATACATTGGTAATAAATTCCTTGAGAGCCCTTGGGAATCACCTCTGAGGCTGGAAGGTCTGATACAGATTAGATCATTCATCTCATAGAGATGAACGCAAACCTAAGCTGGAATCGGGAAACCACATTCCATCGGCGCTTGCTTTGGGGTGACGTCCCACCTTGATCAAAATGAGAAAAAAATAATAATCAGGAAATTCGTCAGTTGAAAACCTGGAGAGGGTTCTGAGAAGCTCAATGCTAATTCTTAGAGAATTAGGAAAGAAACTTCCCAGAGATGAACTCCCAGAGCCCTGCTTGTCTTATCTCGAGGGATGACCCCACTCTACAGCAATAGGTGAGGACAAGAAAAACAGGATAAAAGAAATCTCCTCGTTCTGCGAGACACGAGCTAAGATTTAATGGGCGGGAGCTGAAGCTAACCTAAAAATAAGGTGCATATTTTTAACACTAATTAAGCGCTGAACAATCCACTGATGCCTGCGGAGGATCTTCTGTCACTGTATATTTTCAAATTGAAAACAAAAAAAAAGAAGAAAGAGATTGCTTTTCCAGGAGATGCCCACGGCAGCACAAACCTGGCTCCGTGATGGGTGCATCACCACGGAGGTGGTTACGTCGGGCTTTATCGATTTTACGACACAGCAAATTTTGCTAAGGGGTTTGAGAAAACTGTATCTACCCTAAACTACACAGATGAGCAAATTTAACTCTGAAGGAAAGTATTATTACACCTATAAATACCTAAAGGGTGGGTGTCAAGAGGATGGGGCCAGTCTTTTCTCAGCGGTGCCCAGTGACAGGACAAGAGGAAACGGGCACAAACTTGAATATAAGAAGTTCCACCTAAACATGAGGAGGAACTTCTTCACTTTGAAGGTGGCAGAGCCCTGGAAGAGGCTGCCCAGAGAGGTGGTGGAGTCTCCTTCTCTGGAGACATTCAAACCCCACCTGCATAAGTTCTTGTGCAACTTGTTTTAGGAGAACCTGCTTTGGCAGGGGGGTTGGAGGAGACGATCTCCAGAGGTCCCTTCCAACCCCATATCACTCTGTGATTCTGTAAATGTCACGCCCTGGAAAAAATTACACATTTTGAGCAAGCTCCTACGTCCAGATGACCAGGAATCTGTGTAGAGCCCTGGCTGAAAGGACAGAGGTGAGCCCACACCCCACATCCGTTTTCTTCCAGCTCTCTCCCGTGTCTCTCTTCTTCCCTCTTCACGCTGGTTTCCTGAAGATTTTTAGTACATCCTGTAAAATTGTTGTGCTGGGAAGACTGTGATTATTACATGGGAATGTGAGCACTGTGTAGGTGCCTGAATCTAGGCTTTTTTCTGATATACTTCTTAATTCGATCTGTGTGTTGGTACATATAAAGTCTATGTTTAAGTGTGAAGCCTAGTATGCTATAAATAAAAAGATCAGCGTAGAATCATAGAATGGTTTGGGTGGGAAGGGAACTTAGAGATCATCCAGTTCCAACACCCTGCCCTGGGCAGGGACACCTCCCACCAGACCAGGTTGCTCCAAGCCCCCTCCAACCTGGCCTTGAACCCCTCCAGGGATGGGGCAGCCACAGCTTCTCTGGCCAACCTGGGCCAGGCTCTCACCACCCTCACGGCAAAGAAGTTCTTCCTAATAACTAATCTCAAGATTTTTTGGGAAGTCACCAGAGCTCCTCTCCAGTCCCAACCTCAATAACCCTAACTGTATCAAAATTTAATCAAACTTGAAAAATTGGCCGCTTGGTCCAAGAAAAATCTTGGGCCTACTTGTGCTCAAAGAGGATGTTGTTCACCTTTCAAACACAGGACCAGTGAATCTGAAAGCAGAGATGGGATACTTCGTCTCTCAGGTTCCCAGCTGAATTTTTAATTTTAAAAAAAGTCTGACTCCTAAAACATGGATTTCCTGGTTCTCTACATTCTGCATCAGTCTGTTGTTGCATCACCTTCTCTCCTGTTCAGCCAAGAATCCAACTTTTTCAAAACCCTCCAGGTGAATTTTGCATTGAATTACTATCATTTCCCTTCCATAACTTCTTTGCTGCTTCTAACTTGTGCACTTTTCCCATACCCTGACATTCTCAGTGGAAGGCTCCTGCCCAGTTCACAAACCCCGTTTGCAGGGTTTTGTACAATTTTCCTTCTGTTTATTGACCATGACTATATCCATAGAATGAGCTTCAACTCTTTTAAAAACAAAACACCATTCTTCTAGTTTCTCTAAGTTTTCTCCACTAGAAACCTGGTGGTGTTCTACATTCAATATGCATTGTATTACCCCCCAAAGATACGGCGATATTTTCCACAAGTATTTATACTCTGTTTTTTTTCTGTATCTTTATTGCAAACATACAGTGCAGACACTGATCTCTGGAGATGTACATCAGTCGGAGTAGCTTCATACAAAAAGTACTCTGCAAGACCAGCATGATACTAAATGTAACATAGGGGAGTTCTGCATATATCATAACCAGAAAACTGCGGGG
>JAHREE010000251.1:551852-770396 GCA_033628505.1 Tringa tobata | reverse complement strand
CGCGGCCCGCCCTGATGGCAGCGGAGGTGGGGGGGGTGGTGGGGAGGGCGGTCAGGCGGCGGGGGCGGAGCCGCTCCCTCAGGCCACGCATGCGCAGGGCGGCGCGCGGGGGGGCGTGCGCAATGCGCATGCGCGGCGCTGGGGCTTGTGGGAGTGTCATGGCGGCGTGTCTGTGTCAGGAAGGTGGATATCAGCAGAGATTGTGAATGGAGCTGTCCTGTGTCGTCGTTTAAGCTGTAGAATGACTTTTCCTGTGCGCTCTTGTAACGGTCGGAATTAATCGATCGCTGGAGCAGCCAATAAGCACGTTTCTCTTGGCCATATCTGAGTTTTCTGTTTAATTTTTACCGAGGGCCACAGTAATCCTATTCAGGGTTTTAGACATATTTCCCTAACGCTTATATTTTCTGTTAAATACTCATAGAATAGCTGGGGTAAGAAGGGACCTTTAAAGGCCATCTAGGCAAACTCCCCTGCCATGAGCAGGAACATCTTCAACTAGACCAGAGCCCCATCCAGCATGATCTGGAATGTTTCCAGGGATGGGGCATCCACCACCTTTCTGGGCAACCCCGCCCAGCGTCTCGCCACTCTCAGCGTGAAAAATGTCTGCCTGTCTAGTTTGAATCTACCCTCTTTCAGTTTAAAGCTGAAACCCTTGTTCTATTGCAACAGGCCCTGCTAAAAAGTTTGTCCTCATCTTTCCTGTAGACTTCCCTTAAGCACTGAAAGACTGCAGTAAGGCATCCCCGGAGCCTTCTCCACACTGAATTCCCAGTCACTGATTGTCCTGAACTGGGACAGTGCAGAAAAGCTCTTGCAACCTTTTCTGCTGCAGCTTCCTGACTAACAGAGGCCACAAGGCCATCCAATCCTTGCAATTAATAGCTCACAGCTGAAACACATCAACTGGTTTCAATGCTCAGAATAAAAAGATCAGGGTTAAGCCTTCAGCTGTAAGGTGACATTAGAGAAACTATTTAAACACATGAAATATGTAAGTGCTGGTTGGAGAATAATGAATAATAAACTGGGTGTGGGCCCAGTGAAAGAAGTGTTTGAGACCATAGTAAAATCTTCCATTGTATAGATACTGGGTAAAATGCTGAAGGTAGCAAGAAGATAGCGGTGAAATTAAAGGTAGCAGGAAGAATATTCTGTCTGATGTGGAGAAAGGTAGATGCAAAGGAGGGGTGTGGAGATGTCGTTAGGACAATGGACTCTAGAGATAATACCAAGAGTAGCACATTGCCTAGATTAAAGTGGCACCTTCATGTTGCTTATTGATAAAAGCCTGGACAAAAGATATGCCAGGCCCATTTTATGCTCTGTAACACCACAGATAAAATAATTTTGTGCTGCTATACAAGAAATTTACATCATGGGTCCTTTCCAGCAGGGCTGAGGTTATCTTGCACTGGTGCAGAACTTGCACTTCTCCTGGTTGACCTTCGTGAGGTTTCTGTTGGCACAGACCTGAAATTCTTCAAGGTCTTGTTGGACTGAAGCTCTGCTGTTTGGCACATCCACTCTCACTCTCTGTTTAGCATTGCCCTCAAATTTGCTGATCGTGTTTTCTGTCGCATCATTCATGTTATTGTTTAAAGGTATTGAATGATACTGGCCCCAGCATCAGCCCCTGGGGTAACCTGCTACACACTAGATATCAGGATATTGATCGCTGCTCTGTGAGTCTGGTGGTCCTGCCAATTTTTGACGTGTCTAGTGCCTAGCCGCCTGCTCTTCAGCTGGTATTTTCTCAGCTTCCAAATGCAAATGCTGTAAGAGATGGTGTCAGAAGCCCTGCTAAAGTCAACATGTATTACATCCACTGCTTTGCCCTCATCTGCATAGCCAATCGTTTCAGTCTAAAAGGCAACCCGGCTCGTCGAGCATCATTTGCCTTTGATAAATGTGTTGACTATTCCTGATTACATTCTTGTTCTCTTTGTGTTTGGAAGTAATTTCTAAGAGGATATACTCCATGATCTTTCCTGGGACTGAGCCGAAGCAAAGCATCCTGTAGCTCCTCAGTCCAGGCTGTTAGTGTAGCCCGTATCTGTCATCAGAGATCTCCCCCAGTCACTGTGATTTTTCTAGATATCAGTATATCTAGATCTGTCAGAGTGTTCTGATCGTCAGACCAGCAAGCTTGCCTCCCAGCTCTGGAAAACCTCCATGTGGCTCCTTGGATTTCAACACATTTAGCTTGTCTAAGTGGTCATAACCCATTTTTCCTCACATTGTTTGCTGCTTTTCTTTCTGGCTGTACCAGTGCATGCAGAGGTTTTGGAGCAGTCTTTGTTTCTGAAGACAGGCAAAAGAGGTTTTAAGAACTTTAGTCTTTTCTGTACTACTTCTAGGTTGTCCTCTGTATTCATCAGTGCATCCAATTGTTATGAGCTTCTTTTTACTCTTGTAATTCTTGTGGAATCGTTTCTTATTGCCATTTATGTCCCTAGCTAGTTTTAACTCCAGCTTTGGCCTTTCTGATTTTGTGCCTAAATGCATAGTCAAGGCATTTTATATACCTCCTTTGTTCCTTGTTATTGTTTCACCTTCTTGTGTGCTGTCTCTGCATTTTAGTCCATTAAGCAGCTCTGTGTTTCTGATGAAGTTTCCAGTTTTTCTGCATGATATTTTGTTCCTTAGCTCTGATAGTTTTTGTCAAGATTTAGACCATCCTGAATGGCTCTTTCTCCCTTTGACAGCCTTTCAGGGGCATCTACCGAGCAATTCCCTAAATAAGCCAAAGTCTGAGCTCTGAAAGTCTGAAGTGCTAAATCTGCTGTTTACCTTTCTAGCCTTTTTTTTGGATCATTGTGTCATTTTGTGTCACTGCAGCTCTCTGCCATCTGCTGCTGCAATGCCACCACTTCTTCCCTGCTTCTGAGCAGCCAGTCAACAACTAGCCGTTACATCTGGTTGGTCCCTCTGGCACTTTTGGTGTGAAATTGTCATTAGTGCAGCTTCCTGAATTGCTTGCACAATTTGATGTTACCCTCCCAGCAGATGTTACATCCCAGCAGACGCCTGGGAACTGAAATCTCCTAGGGGGACCAGAGCCAGTGGTTGGGAGACTTCTGCTCACTCTTTTTGGAAAGCTTCATACACTCATTTCCTTTTGGTCAGGTGCTCTACAGCAGGCTCCAAACCACACCACCTCCAGTGTTTCCCCTCTGATCTTGTCTGGGAGACTCTCAGCAGATGTGGTTTCAGTTTCACACTGGAGCTCTGTGTTATCAAGGACCTCGTTTCAGTAGAGTGCAACTCCCCATCCTGTTCTTCTGGGCTAATCCCTCCTGCGTACCCTCTTCCCATCCATGACACTGCTTGAGTTGTGTGAGCTGTGCCAGGTCTCTGATTCTTGTCACATTATAGGTCTGTGACCACATTTGGACATCTGAGTCTTCTTCTTTGTGAACCAAACTCTGCCTTAGTGTGCAGACACTTGAGGAAAACATCTACCAGACTTTTCTTTTAAGTGGTAACTAGCATTGATCCTAATCTAGTGACATGAGTTGTCCACCATGTTCATTTTCAATGGTGTGGAAGGCCCTGAAACTCCTTCCTAGATGAAGAGCTGCAGAGCATTTAGCTTCCTATTGGTGCAGTCTCTTTGGAGATCTTGTTGATCTCCTGCTCCTCACTTCTTCTTGCAGCTCCTTCCCTTGTGCTGCAGCAACTAGATCTGCTAGAGTGCAGCTCTCAAAGGTGAGGCTGCTGCCACTGCTGCAATTCCCATGGAGGAGGATAAAATTATGCAATTAAACCTTGTATATTGTATGGATTTCTGTGAAGTGACTGGAAGTAGTTGATCTGTGATACAAAGGGTTCTGTTTGTAGTAGTTGGTTAAATAGGGATAAGATACCATACTGTGAGCTGAAAACAATACAAACATTGGTAAGATTCACTTACTGTTTTGTAATCAAGTTGGATTTATCTCATCTTCAACAAATTTCGTAGTCTGGTTATTAAAGTCTGTTGTGCTGTTTTGTTTCCTTGCAGTAGTGCTGCTCCATTCATTTTTGAAAATTATTTCTTTCATATGATTTCTCTTTAATGGTGCAATAGAATCTTGTGCTTTTTAGTAAAATCCCATACTATTTATTGCTTTTACCTTTCTAATATAAGGCTAGTTCTCAGATTTAATTTTAGTTGCATTACTGGTGAAACATGGCTGTGTTTTATGAGTATGTGAGTATATATTGCTTACTGTATTTAATTGACTATTTTATTTTATGATAGTGGTAGAAGCACTATTCAAGGAGCCTTAATAATGTAGAGGGAACTTCCTGTGCAAGACATTGTATAATAACATATATATATGCACACACACTATTTTTTTCTTCTAGATGGCCTGAGATAGCAGAATATAGTAAATTAAAATAATGTTTTGTCCCACTGGTCTCACTGAACACTGTCAGGGAATATCTCTATCTCTGTGGTCTCAGCTATGTTCCAGGCAGAGGTACTTGCATTGTAAAATAAACATCTGGAGTGGGTTTACTTTTTTGAGGCGGTAAAGGTACAGCTCATGAGTAGACAGTCTTAACGTTTGTTTAAACCTATTAAGCCTCTTAGCTTTATAGATTAATACAGCAATAATTACAAATATGGAGGAGGTCATGGTGAACTTTAGTCTGACCTTCTGTATGAAAAAGAGCACAGCAGTTCCATGAATTAATTCTTGCTTGAACCAGATCATGCTCTTTAAAGAAAACATTGATTAAAAATGTCATTTGACAGAGGATCCACTGCAAAATTTCATAAATTGTTCCAGTATTTCACAACTGTCTCCATTAAAAAGGTGCATATTTTGAATCACTTTGTTAGGTTTGAACTTCCAACCATTACAGCCTGGCAGAGTTTTCTTCATGAAGATGAAAACCATGTTAGTATGTATTTTCTGCTTTTCATGAAGTACATTTATAGCATAATTAAATTGCTGGTTCACCCATTTTTTAAAAAAGCACAGACTTTAGCCAAACATAAACCAAATTAAGTGAATTTTTATTCTGTCAGCAGAAGGCATATTTTCAATCATTTATTAATTTTTGTTTCTTTTCTTTAAACTGTCATGAATTACTTAAGGTCTTTCTTGAATTCTGGATATCAGAAGTAGATACAGAATTTTCCTAGTGATAGTGTCAACTGCAGTCTTGTTCCTACTCAGTATTTTCCTGTTTATGTATGAAAGCATAGCTAACATTTTGGGTTGAGGTGTTGCACTTGTGTTTAAGTGATTAACTCCTGCATACCTAAGAGATTTCCAAGTCATTGGTATAGTGTCTGGTTCTATTTTTAACCTTATGAATTGATCTGCATTCACTTCAACTATTTGATTTAGTTCCAAGCCTGTATATTTTACATTAAACTCATACAATATGAATTTATTCTGTGTGGAATTACTGCTTCAACTTGACACACTGAACTCCAGAAAAAGTTGCAGGGAATGTTTTTGCTGAGACACCTGTAGAAGAATGTGGCTACTGAGCATAGGAAACTGGGATTTTGATAGGTTTCTAGCCTCACCCTCATTGTTTTGTTATGATTGTTAGATGTAGCAGGAATATTTCAGCTTTAGCGGCCATAATATTGTTAAAACAGATACATGATCTTTGAGTGAAAGAGTCTCTGCCTAAATTCAGTGAAGCTGGCACATGGTGCACAGGAGGATGTTATCAGTGAGTATAAAATGACTGATGGGAAGGAGTAAAGGAAATGGAGACAGAGTCTTCTCGGTGGTGCCCCATGGACGGACAAGATTCAACAAGCACAAACTAAAATGCAGGAAATTCTCTTTTAACATAAGAAGAAAACTTTTTTTTTTTTCTTCGAGGTTGGTAGAAGAGTGGAACCAGTTGCCCTGAGAAGCTTTAGCTTCTCCATCCGTGGAGAATAGTCCAAACCTGATGGGGGACAGTCCTGAGCAACCTACTCTCAGCAGGGCAGTTGGACTAGGTTATCTTCAGAGATCCCTTCCAACTTCAGCTGTGCCGTGACTCTATAAATCCTCTTAGCTGTAGCAGTGGTGGTATCAGCAATGTCCATCTTTTCTTGGATACTCCAGCAGTTACAGAATTCCCGGAGGATCCTGATGATCCTCCTCTGTTGGGAGGCTGAAGTGACATCCTAAGCAGAAGTTCGACAGCAGGGTTCACTTGCTCTTCCTTCAGAGACATACTTCTTTCCATTAAAGTTATGCAGAACATAAACAGGTATTTTATGGGAACTACTTTACTCTTCCTGTTCTGTTCCCTGTCTGCTGAAGTAGCACTTGCTTTTCACAGGGTATATTCAGATTGGATTCCACCCCAGTTGACTGTATATGCATGAAGAAGAGTATACTTTAGATTCTTACAGAGAGTTAGTTTCACAAGAGATTTTTAAATGAGACAATTTTAGCTATCATATGTCCCGTTAGGAAATGTTCAGTTTATTTCTAATTTGCATTTGGTTGTACATCTTTTGAAGATTAATAGTTTCCAAACACAATGATCATTCAGAAGCAGAAATAACCCTTTAAGTTGTTTTGCAAACAAGCCTGTTTGTTTTAGTGGAATTTCTGTCTATGCTAATCTTTTTTTACCATTCTTAAAGCAACTAACAGAAATTATTGTTCTCAGACTAGTGGTCTGTGGTCTGGTCTTCTCATTTGTCTCATTCCCTGCCCTTGGAGGAGGTGGCTGGCCAGCCTGCATCTGCTCCCATGGGCACATAGAAAGATGCTGAGACTAAAAGACTGTAACTTTTCTTATCTATGTTCGTGGCCTGGTACAAAGATGCCTGTGAGCATGGGCATTAGATCAGCTGGTAGTTTTTTCAACAGCTTGAATCTGTGTCATCATTAAAGTTTGAATTGTGCTGACTTGTAATAATACAGGCTCAGCGCACTGACAGAGCATACTGGATATCACTGGACTGGGATCACGGGACAACTTATTTAAATCATCGGTATTTTCCTGCCAAGGGCAAATGGCAAAACAGAGAACTGCTGAATGGGACAGTCTGATACCTTGATACTTGGGAATTAGTGTGTCATGGAAATCTCCGTGTTTTTGTAGTCTCTTTGGACTGTGCAGAATTAGGAAAAAAAAGAAATCTGATACCTTATGCTTATTCTGTGCCTAAATCTGTATGCAGTGTTAGGTTGAGAAGTTTTGAACAGATTTTCCCTGATATGCTGACAGTTTGCCAAATTGTGCAAGGTGCAAGATTTTGCAACAGAATTGCAAAATAAAATGTAAGCTTAAAGTTTTGTAAGATATTTTTTCAGCAGAACATAAGGAATAATATGAAAAATATTAGATATTTTTCCTTTAATTATTTAAAATATTGTTAATCATGGGCAAATATAAAACTTTTTTTTTCAGACATGAAATTAATATCTCTATATTGTAGGTCTAAAATAGACATTCTTGAGTGAGATTATGACTCAAAGCCTACAAAGGAAATAGTTTCTTTTAAGGTTTAGAAGCACTAATTTCTTAAAGTTTTCCAGCACTTTATTTACCTGAAACAGTGTTTTACATAAAGAGTTAACTAGTTACCCATTTTTACTGAAGTTTATATGGAATATGGGCCAAAAAATGTGAGATCTGACTTCCACTGGAGTACAGTTCAGGAGCATGTTGAGTAATGATGTCAGATGTGGTCTAGCGTTTCTCAATTTTCAATTTACCTTTCTAGTTCAGAAGAGTTAATTACTTATTTCTTTATTCTAATAGACAATCTCTGCGTCAAATACGCTCAAGCCATCCATTTCCATAAATTATTAAATTTCATTACAATTTTACTGCGTATGCCCAGAATCAAATCAGAAAGCATGCAAAACAGAGTATGTTTCCTTGTGGAAGCATGTCACCCCCAGTAATTGTGTATTATCTGAAAGACAACTTCTGAAATCTGTGCTTACAACATCTTTACAGGTAGGTGTGAGAGGAAATTTGCTTGGAAATCCTGCCTGTAATAACATTCCGTGGCTTTTTCTTTCTCCTTTTTTTTTTTTTCTTTTGCACCTTGTCAGGTATTTATATTTAAACACCAAACAGCTCGTTTTCCAGCCAAGTGTACAACTATAAATATTGTGCTGTCATTGGAAAAACAGGAATTACTTTTTAAGCACCCATTCCATTTACATTTTGGAAGGTGTTGCGAGGAGAAGCAAAGGTTAAGGCAATCTAAGGGGATTTTTTTTGTTGTTGTTTGTGTGTGCTTTTTTGCTGTTGGCAGCTGGAAAACAACAACAAAAAGGAAGTTACATGCACACACCATGCTTGATAGATTAAAAGCGTACAGGAAATATGTTTACAGAGCTGCACATCCAGCTGTCAAATGCTGCTCCCCAGGTAACACCACCCTGATGAAAAAACCCTGCTCTGCCTTATCACCTCTGATGCATTGCAATAAAAAGGGCTACGTCATTCATCACTAAGCCCTCTCCAAAAAAAAAAAAATAATAAATATCTCTTGTTGGAGTCCCTGGAGTTCCTGGCGGACTATTTAGCATGCGGCTCACAGTCGGGTGTGTGCGCTGGCATGAAGCAGCGCTGCACAAAGCTGTACCCCCAGGACTGCGGCGGGGCGGGTGCGGAGGAAGCTCTCTCCGGGGTTTCTCCTGGCAACAGCGCAGGTTGCTGGGAAACAGAATTACTTAAATGGGGAGAAACTTTACCCAACTGGCAGCCTCTTGAATGCAAATAAGGCTTGAAGGAGACTTCTCTTGCTGATACCGTAATTTCCCTCTCCGAAATGAAAAATGAATCCAGAGGTTCTTTATTCAGAGGATTATGTGTGGATGCTGCTCTGAGGAATCATTCGAAGTTGTGTAATAAAAGAGGATAATTATTTCTAGTAAAAGGTAGCGGTGTGGTACACAGGATTCAATAGCTTCTCGTTGCTGCAGTTTTGAAAAGGGATATAATGTCTGAATTTGCCAAATTTGTGTTTTTAAATAAACCTGTCCATTACGAGAATTAAACACAAAGGTTATATTTACACAGGTCATTTTTTTCAGTACAGAATATTTTATATTATTTTGTGTGAATCCTGGGATACGTTGGACTTCTTTGGTTAATTGTGTCCATTTATCTGTAGTGCAATTTTTGCATGAATGACATTGACCTGCCATTTAGGTAATTTTGTGATTTTTGACTCAGAACGAGAAGCATCTCACTGTCTTGACTCACTTGGTCTCCACGCTACTATTTAAAAGCCTTTTGTGCTTGGGTGCTCAAGATCCATAGAATCATCAAATTATTTAGGTGGGAAGGGATCTTTAAATGGCATCTCTTCCAACCCCCATGCCACGGGCAGGGACATTTTCAACTAGATCAGGTTGCTCAGAGCACCATCCACCATGATCTGGAATGTTTCCAGGGATGGGGCATCCACCACCTATCCAGGCAACCTGGGCCAGGGTTTTACCACTCTCAGTGTAAAAAGTGTCTTCCTTGTATCTAGTCTGAATGTCTCCTCTTTCAGTTTAAAGCATCATCCCGTGGCCTTCTCTTCTCCAGGCTGCACACCCCCAACTCTCTCAGCAGCAGAGGGTGTTCCTGCCCTCTGATCATTTTTGTGGCCCTAATCAGTGCACAATCTTCCAGGGGCCCATTGACCTGTATTTACGTTATGTAGCTGTTTGATGTTGGTTAAATCATCGATGTGTCTGTCCCAGTCTTCCATTTGGAAGGGTTTTCCAGTAGTGAACTGCTTTGAGTATTTATAATGTTCTTTTAATTTTAAGCCTATTATTTGTTGTCCTTCTTATCTCTTTTTGCATCTATGTAGTCATTTAGCATCTCTCCATTTTCTTTTATTTCCTTGATGAGAGGAGAGAGAGTGATCCCATCCTTCTCCTGTGTTCTGCTAAAGAGTAAAGCTGTTTTATTCTCATTCCATAAAATAGGTTACTTTAAAAAAATGTACCATACTCGTACTTTTCAGCACAGTAGAGCTCTGCTATATATGGTATTCTTAAAGAAAAGGGTAACTGCTATGGAGACTCATTCAAACTCGACATGATTATGATTTACGTTATGGTTACGTGGACAGATTAGCTCAGTGTAAGCCAGGTGTGGATTTATAGCATAATAACCACTCCAGGTAACTGCCTACGTGGATGCCTTTGTTGTGCAATGAACGCAAAGTAATTTGTCTCGGTTTCATTGAAAGGTGAGCTATGTTACATTTACTCCAGGGTAAAAAATTGCAGTTACCACAAAGAGATGCTCTAATATGTTAAGAATTTTGTTTGTGTGAATCATTTTTATCTCCTCTGTTTTTTTCCCAGAACAGCACAACCAAAATTAATTGAGGGAATAATGTTATTTAATGACCTATCCCTGTAGTTGGTATTTAGTGGAAAGCCTTGAATTTTTTTTCTTGCCCAAAGAGTTATGCTGGTTGCCCTGAGTCAAAAGCTCACTTCAAATGCCATTTCACAGCATGATAATTTTTATCCCTTCTTTTCTTTGATTTTCTTGCTTAAGGTTTGTATACAACATTTTCAATAATAAAAAAAAGGATTTCCAAAGTCAGGTTATGCTAAATGAGAGTTAAGTTGTTCATGTATGGAAGTGTAGAAGTGCAGCAGCTTTAGTTCTCCCAGAGCCCTCAGGAAGTTCAGTAGGAAAACTCCTCATACTTTAGTTGTTTTGAAAGAAGATAAGTGCAGAATAGACCTTATTATATTAGGTCTACCTAATATATTAGGTTACCATAAGGCAGATTTAAGGTTGTTTGAATGTTTTAGCTATTAACCTCTGTGTCTTAGTCCTTTTGTGTTTCTTTGATGTGTAGTATTTACTTTGAATTTTTTTGGCTTAAAACGCTTCTGTGGTTTAATTAACGTCTTCCTATCAAATTTATATCTTCAAGTTACAGTGGTGTACATTGCCTTATTGTCAGTTTTACGAAATTTTTATTAAATTTATTTTTACTTTGCCATCGTTGAATTTTTGGCTTGTAATTTGTTGTGTGATAGGCGTTGCTTTAGCTTTGCATGCTAATATTTTATTTATTATGTGTAGAATTTCAGTGGTGTGGATACATTTGTATATTGCTCTTATTTTGTTACTTCCAAAATTTTACGATACGTGTGAAACTTCCATTTAAATTTCTAGTACAATTAAAATAATACACATTAATAAGTCCTTAGTTCAAATAAGATAAAATCCTGTGCAATATATAATGATATTTATTGCAGTTTCTTATGTATTGCTCGTAGTTAATTCCTGTTGTAGATATGCAAAGTTGGAGTTAGTGGTACTTCATCTACCTGGGTGAAGAGATTATTTCGGTCTTAGTTTGGAAGATAAGATCTTATTTTCTGTTGAGAAATGTGGCCAAGTAGATTTTATCTGTATTATTACTGTAGTTTGGGCTTGATTTTTCAGGAATTTGACTTTCCAGGAGTCACCAACAATGTTTTAAGGACTGCCCAAATTTCAGGAATGGCTGAGAAGCAGAAATCTAGTGGAAACTAATTCTTTTGGTGTCCTTCATTGGGAGACAGAAAGCTCTATGCTCTCTTTGGGGGTAGAGATTTGGTGCTTGGGACACCAGCTGATACCTTCTGCTAGGAACCCAGTAAGAAAGTCGAAGTATCATGCAAGGGATGCTTGTTCTGATTAGACAGTGGAAGTGCTCATAGAAAGCTGAAGACTAGCAGCAAAAGATGCTGCATCCTGGGCATTTCTGTAATTGGAAAACGCTCAACTACCATTATGGGATGGTAGATGTTTTCTACAAAGCAGCTCTGGCCGTTGGGTAGGAGGAATGTTTCAGCATTGCGCCCTTGCTCTCAAAAGGGAAGAACAGGTTGGTTCTTGTTAACGGCAGCGCTGACTTTTCTACTTTCATTGAGGCATAATCTGGATGATATTGACGTTTTTCCAGAAGCCTGTTTCTGACATGCCCCATTCATCTTTTACTATTTACAGGCTCAGAAATGCACTTTTTGGTTCATCAAACATTCCACTCCTGAAAATTTCTTCCCAGAACCTGGTTATACATCTGTGGCTGCTTCAGTTGATGGACAGCAGGAATAGGAGTTGGGGAGGACAGTTGTAGATTAGCTGGATAAGGAAGGAGAGGGATGACTCCAGACAATCCTTGGGGACAGCAAAACAGAATGCAGAGACAGGGACTGGTACCTGCTATATTGCAGAGTCAGATCATAGGATAATCCAGGTTGGAAGGGACTTCAGGAGATCATAGATTTATGAGATCAGTAGATTGGCAGCTGATCTACTGGTCCTGTAGAGAAAAATGTCTGTATTCATCTGCTGCTTTCAGTGTGGGGCTTATACCTTAAAAAAGGACAAAATTTGAAATCATGGTATCAGTGGATGATTTCCTGAGATGTTTTAGCAAACTACAATAACATTTTTTCTAGGATTATCAGACGCAAAGTATCTGCATCAGAGATAACATTATGATATGTAGGGTCTATGGGGACTATTGTTTGCTTTCTTTTGTTTGTACTCTTCCTTAAAATTTCTTCTTTGCTAAATAGGGATGTGTGAATCTATTTTTGCACTTACCGGGGTCGACCTGTTGTATGATGGGGAGTGGAAATGAAATCTCATCTTAAAGAGGTTGCACTCAGGTGACTTTTAATAAAATAAACTGCTCACAGAGTAAAAATGCTTAATTTTATTAGTATCTTGAGTGACAATTTTCAAAGTTACTACTCAGAAAAGGTACAGGAAAGAGAAGAAATTAGCAGGCAAACTGAAGGGTGGATTCTTAAGCAGAACATACTAATATGTCATTATATGAAGAAAAGAAATATATTAATAAGATGACCCAGAGATATTTTTACAGTTGATTCTTAACATATTATTTTTTTTTTCCTTGAGTGATTGTAGGATGTTTTGACTCTCCTCCTATTTTTTATTATGTCTTCCATAAATCCAATCATAAATTAGAGTGACTTGGTTACAATTGCTCTGGAGTGCAGCAGCAACTTCTGAAATTAAGCAGTAGGACCAACAGTATCTGTTGGCCATGTTCCCTTCTTCAGAAGTGAAGCATTCTGCTTCACAAAAGTGTCTTCTGATACTGTCAGCAGCTGAACATGATTGCTGTTGAAAACGCTGTGTTGAGCAGTGAAGGGATTTGGGGTGGGACCTTGTGTCTTACTATTGAGTGGGTTAATGCATTTGTTTTCTTACCAAGTTGTCTACATTTTTTGCTATTTGATGTAATTTGGTCTCTTGTGCCATTCTTTGTCATCAAATTGCTTTTCAAACCACCTGAAAGATGTTTTCTTTTACTGGAGTAGGATAGCATCCCACTCGGGAAAAGCTGGGTTCAGACTCTAATGCTGAGAACCCAGCATGAGGAAAAGCTTTCCTGTGAGGGTGGCAGAGCCCTGGAAGAGGCTGCCCAGAGAGGGTGTGGGATCTCCTTCTCTGGAGACATTCAAACCCCACCTGGACACGTTCCTGTCCAGCCTGCTGTGGGTGACCCTGCTTTGGCAGGGGGTTGGACTAAATCATCTCCAGAGGTCCCTTCCAACCCCATACCATTCTGTGATTCTGTGGTTGCAGCCTATTTCTGTGCCAGTGAATGGAACTGTGTCAGGACCCCAGCCCTGTAGATGCAGATAACTCAGGTCATCTCTGTGAAATTGTTAGATCCTGGATCTGCCTTTGCCCTGGTCAACCAGTAAGTTCCTCTTGAAATGCCTAGACATGGTTCAGGAGTTAGCATGAGCCGGGGACTGTTTCCAGTTGCCAGTTTGACGCAGCCATCGTTTTTCAGAGTGTATGAGTATGGTGTCGCTGTGCCTGGGCTGATGACACAGGTCCAGACGATGGAATCTGTGGTCACGAAGTAGCCATCAGCAGGACTTAGTACCTCCCCAGTCTCTGGTGGTGCAGAATTGCAGACTTTGAGACTTGCCCTCTTGCATTTAAATAACTAAATTCAAGTCCTCATTAAGGAGTCATCCTTGTGTTGAGCATTTCACACACCAATTAAGACCTACTCAGTGTTTGATTTAATTTACAACAATTAAAAGCTTTATGAGTGAGAGAAAAAAACAGAGCATCAAATATGTATCCTGTATGTGTGGATATCTGTGCACTGTCATTTCTGGGTACTACTGTTGTAAAAATATGTCACTGTAGTTTTATTAATTATAATGGAGTTGGAAAATGAGTAAAAAATTTTTCTCTCTGGGCTGATGACTGGATGTAGATGAGGAATTCTGAGACGTTAATCTCTCTAGAGCCATTTAAAATACTTAATTTGTGAAAATTTAATTGTTGAAGAGAACGTTGAGCACAAAATAAAGTACTTTGTACCTGATTTTACAAGAAAGCCCTTGCTTAGTGCAGAACAAAGAATATGTTCTTATTCCTCACACATGGACTGACAATTATGAGAGGGTAACCTGACCGTATTTTGGATACATTATCTTAGTTGTCTGATTTTTCAAAGCATCCTTTTTCATAATCACTGAAGATATTTGAGAGTTTCTACCTACTTCATTACAAGTCTATTTTCACTCTACCCAAGTTAAGTCTAAGTGGATTTCATTATGAGTAGCTACTTCTACCTAAAGTGCTATGCAGATATTTTTCACGTTGCACTCTGTAATCGCTTTTCTAAATGACAGTGACAAATGCCTGTGAAGACGGGCTCCTAACATTTTGATTTTTGTATCTGTTTTTCTCCTGAGAACTAAAAGGAAATGATAGGCAGTTAAGGCTACAGATGGGGTTTAAACTTCCACACGGCACTTCATGTATATAATGCATGTAGCTAAAGTGTTCGGGGTGGTACTGGACGAAGAGAATAGGAAAACATTTTATCCTACGAATGCAAATTCACTTTGATATACTCAGAAAAAAAACAAGACCTCAAAAAAAAACGAAGGAGAACTTGTCTAGTGAAGACTGACTCATGTGTTTTGCAATTTCAGATTGGGGCGTAATGCCAGCAGATGATGAGTAGTTGAAGCGTATTCCCAGCGTGGAATATTTAGGAAGTTGTTGATAGCTTCCCTTAGAGTTTGGCCTTGCAATTTGTTTGTCTTGCAAAGCTGGAGAACTCCACTCAATGGTGTGACAGTGTGCCAGCCCTAAACTCACCGCACTGCGGCATGGTTCAGGCATGCAGATTGGATTTTCAACTGGATTCAACTGGAACAATCCATTTCTGGTGCTAATCCTTTTCCACAGCATCGCTCGGCTATTGCAGCCTCTCACAGAAAAGGCCACAGTCAGGCATACGTTTCGTTGTCAAAATGATAAATGATAACTGATAAATGAAGGTAGTAAGTGGTCAGCTGCCAAGGAATGGACAGTCCATCCTGTAGCAAAGTTAATTGGGTGCATACACAACTGTGCAAAACCAGCTGTTGTAGGTGGTCCCTGCTAAGGATGTCTCATCAGTCTATTGATTGGTCACCCTGGGAGTCTGGGGGACCTGAGGTGCACACAGAAGGGTCTTGCAGATCTAGTCCTTCATGTTCAGATTCTTCATGCATTTATAGGCCTTTGTTCTTGTTTTCCTGTGTATTTTTTCCATTTTTGTGGTTGAATCGGGAATGTACGCTTCAGCTGTTGTATGCTGCTTCTATGTGGCTGCAATATTCTTTTTTTTTACTTTTTCAACCATATTTTGTATCATGGAATCATAGAATAGTTTGGCTTGGAAGGGACCTTAAAGATCATCCAGTTCTGACCCCCCCTGCCATGGGCAGGCACACCTCCACCAGAACTGGTTACTCAAAGTCCAATCATTCTCCTTTTATATTGGTCTCTGTGTCATGGTTTCATTCACTCACTTATGGATTCTTAGAGCTTCACCAGTGTTTGGCTATTTAATAATAAATGAAAACCAGAAAAGTGGAGAGTCTTTAGGCAATTTGTTGTCATCATCTCTCCGTAAGAACAGCCCAGGTAAAAGTAGCCTTTTTTTTCTGTCATGTAATGTACTTTCACCCTTTAATAATAAATCAATAAAGCCTCTGGGTCCAAAATTAGACTCCTAAAAATCCTCTGGCTTGTTCTCAGAGGAACTGGCTTCACTTATCTCTAATGGGAATGCCCAGAAATGATAACAGGAGAGGGATAGCAGAAAGGCTAATAGAGTTACTTCTGACATGACAAACATGCCATGTTAAGAACGTGTTTATTCTTAAGAATAAAATGCTTTGGAGAATATCATGTGCGTGCTGCTTCTGAGCAATATTCTGCTATCAGGTGATGAGGATGAAGTGTTACACGGCTGTCATTGATCCATAGCACTTGGGTATTCTGTTAGGGAAGACAAAAAGGGAAATGAGAGGTAGACCTGACATTAAAGTAGCTATTTGGGGTTAAAATGTCTTGGGAAGTTTTCCAATGGATAAGGGCCCTTCTATGTGTACAAAAACTTGTTAACGTTTTTAATTTATATTATCTATATTTAGGCATGCATTTATTGTGTTTCATGAGAAAATGTAGACCTGTAAGTGTTTTTGCATTTTGTAAATCATTCTCTCATGTTAATTCTTCCCATAAAACTCGCCTGGTAGATTTGCCTTCCCTGCAAGCGAAGAAAATAAGCTGTGGTTAGATGTGGAAGGAGAGCTAGTCTTGTGGGTGATTTCTTTATTAGATTCCAAATATAACAGCTCATATAAATGAGTTGCTTCTAAGTTTTCCACTTGTGAGGTGGGAAATCATGCTCATTTGACAGGTATACTAGGACAGGTATCCAGGTATATTACTTTTGTGAGACACAGGTGCATTTAAGTGACATGGAAAAATATATGAATAAAGGAATTTTGAGTAAAGGCAGATTAAGAAGATATCAGGTGGCTTTTTTCGGGAGAATTTTAAATGAACAAATTGTTGAGGCATCAAGGTGAGATATATAAAAGATGGAAAGAAGAATTTGAATTGAGTGATGACCAAGGCAAAGATAAATATTATTTTTTTTCCTAATTCATAAAAGAAAGATCGAAATGCAAGATCTAAGAGATTGCAAAAGAATAAATCTGTGGATTTTTCTATGATCATGGGAATGTGGATGGTGTTGAAGGACAGACCTACATGTTGCTGTGTAATGGTGAACCTGTCAACAGTGAAGGTGGTCAAATTTGGACTAGAGATGGATAAGAGAACAATTAGAGAGAAATATGAAGAATTCAACTCTTCCTATATTTTGTGAACCGGACGACAATAGCATCAAAGAAATACCAGGAGGAGAATAGAAATAGGAGAATGTCCACAAGAAAAATGTTAGAGATAAAAAGTACTTGATAGAGTTACTAATAGAGCCTGATGTCATTGGAGTGGGTCAAGTAACCTGAGATTTGAGTACTGGGTCATTGCAGCCTCCCATGGAAAAGGCCACATTCTTAGTGCAAGAAGGAAAGAGGAAAGAAGTGACATCAGAACCGTGGGAAACCCAGATGACAATAAGGAGAAAAGCAAATTGGAGTAGGTAGTGGGGGAAGTGTAGTGGAAAATAGGCAGAGAACATGAAAAAACATCCCGAAATGCAAGGTGTGGAGAAAGTTTTGTGTTTTCTTCCTATCTGGACAATATTGGATTAAGTGGGACATGAGATTGATCTGGGCTGGAAACTTATTTATGGGAAGGAGATGAAATTGGTTGCATTGAAAGATTTTGACAGTTGAAATTGGAGGAAGATGCATCTTGGAAGGCGTCACTGAGAGTGGTGTAAGCAATTTCAGTGGAGTGGAGCAGAACTGCAATTACAGAGTATTTAAGAGAAGAGAGGGGGAATTAGGAGAGCTACAGTAAACTACACGTTTGAAAAAAATGCTTTAAGACAGGAAGACGGTAGTCATTTCTGCAAATGAGATCCACTGTATTTGGAGGATCGTGTATTGAGAGAGAAAATAAGGCTCTTCATCTTATTAGCAAGGCTCTTTTCAGGAAAGAGTTTGGCTGTTAGGGAATATATTTGTTTTTTCTTCCTCGCTTTCAGTAAGAGTAATGAAGGAATAGTTAAAATTGTTCATCTCTGTTGGAATTTTATATAGTTTTTGGAATACAGCTGGAATACTCTGTTGTCAATACATATACCTTTTGAAGGAAAACTAATTAAAAGATGAGTTTCTAATAGTGATTGCTGAAGTGGTGTAGCCATTCAGAGGTAATTCTACTGACAGTAATTTCTATGAGATGAATTTTCCATGTTGATGCCTGATGGTCTTTTCAGTAAAGGCAAACTGACATATTAGAGCTTTCTGTCAAATGCACAAAGAAAAGAAATAGAAAAATTATACATAGGTGTATTTTTTTTTCCCCAGTTAGCCTGTCATAATGGTGCTAGGTGCTAATTGAAATGATAGGATGTGCAATATTTTGAGGCATAAATGTGATTTTAAAGTTAATGATGCTGCTTCTGGAGTTGAGCAGCCATTGGGACAAACGTGGGTAGTTCTGCTGCAGTCGTTGGAAACGGGGCAAGGGGAACTTTGGGAGGATGTCTAATTTATCCATTTGTCTTAAGGTCAGATAATTAACCTATTTTTTAAAAAAAAATCAGTAGTTGAGATTACACAATTGCTTGCAGAATGTAGCAGTTGTTACCTTTAGAAAGTTTCTTCTTCAGGCTTAAGCTAAATCTTCAGTGTTTTGGTTTAACTTCTTTCATTTCTTGTCCTGTTCATGCTAGTTACATAGAACAATTTATATCCCCCCTTCTTTTTTTCTTCTTGATTAAGCAGCTGATTTGGTGCTGGTTTAGGACCTGAAATTTAGATATCTGCATGTGGGTACCCCAGTGTGCTCCGGGTGTGTGAGCTCCTGTTATATTCCATGGAGGTGAAGCTTGGAGAGCTTGGGTTATGGGCTACACAAATGGGTGGGGAGAGCAAGGGAAACAAAATTTTGTTGATAAATTTATTAGGAGAAGTATTGATTTAGCAACTGACTTGCCTTACTTGCTAACAAGTGTATCATGTGTATCTGATGCAAAGATGGAACAGGACAGATACAAATTAAATGATTTACAATTTGCCAGATAATCCCACCCAGCCATCTCAATGGGCATTAGGCTACTCTCCGAAGACATTTGGCAAATGTGGATCTTAAAGTGACACTTTTACAACTCCAAGGCTTTCTTAGGCTGAGAAACAAAGCATGCTCCTGTGTTCAACTGAGGAAGAATATTTTGCCTCTTTTTTTAGCCAAGTGAACTTTATCCCCAAAGGGAAGGTAAAGAAGAAGATGGCATCACTAAGTCCCAAATAACAACTTAGCCCCAAAACCTTTGGGGCTCTATATTGAATCTCTCATCAAGAAAACAGTAGTATCCATAAACTTATAAAATTAAACACTTTGGGAAGTGGGTTTTTTTCCCGATTAATCTATTTTCCTCATTAATGTAATGCATATGTTTTAAAAAATTGGCATTTTGCCATGGCAAATAGCTTGAAGATAAAAGCAGGTTTACTCCTGTCATTCTCCTCATATGAATTCTTGTTGTTTAGAATATCTTGAATGAAGTTCCAAAACACAATTTTCTATCCCTAAAGTCTTGCAATACGTCAAAAAATTTTCCACCGAAGCTAACTGTTAATGCTGAGCCATTTCTCCTATGAATGCCACAACGAGAACTTGTGCTTTTTAATTAACAGATGACATCATTGGCAACTGTGGAGATTGCTGAAGATTTTTTGTGTATTAGCTGGGATCAGATTTCTTATTAATTTTCAGCTGATTTTTAATAATGGTGGAAATGATAAGAACTGGTAGCTTTCAAGCTGGAGTTTAGAAAGTTAAAATGTGCGTGACTTTCGAATGTGATCTTAATTCAAATCTATACGTCTCCTGCTTCTGGCATCTTCCCATGATTCTCGGGAGGAGAGAAGGAAAACATATTATTTTAAGGAGTATTTGGTGCTTATTAAAATTGCACATACGCCCGCCTTCAAAAGAATCTTGATTTACTGCAGGTTGTTCATGTGTCGCATGCGGACATTTTTAGAGAACAGATTTCTTATCACTGTGAACAGTGAATGGCTTCCAGTGCTCCACGATCAGTGAGCAAAAATGTTATATCCATTGTAAAAGGTAGGAAACCATGAAATCTATAAAGCCGATTTGGCAGAAGAAGCGGTTGTTGGTGCCAAGATTTGGTTACTGACCCACAGTTTCCTGTTTTTAAAGATATTAATTGATTCGCAAAGAGCATCTTTTGGAAAACAAGAACTCAGACAGACTGGCACAGGCTGGAGCTCCGCCAAGACTGCTCGGGAAGGTTGCCATGCTGGGAGCGAGCGAGCGAGAGAGAGAGCGAGCGAGAGAGCCGAGGAAAGAAAAAAAGGCAAGACTTGGCACGGCTCAGTCAAATCAGCTTCTTTTGTCTGCTTTCTCGGCTTGAGCTTCAGGAAAGAAAACCGTCCTGGGGTACAGAAAAACTCAGAACTTTTTTGGTTTTCAAACTTAGATAGCTTTTTAAGTCTCTTGGGCTGTTTGAAAGTGGTGGTACATTAAATGATGTTCAGTTACCAGTGATAAGAGAAATAAAAGACTTCTTTAATGAAGCCTCCACAATGTCAGTTTATACATATGGGAAATACGATATTTGATTTTTTTTGTATGTCTGGTTAAACTATAAGGGAGCCGAGTAACTTGGAGGATTACAGAGGGAATACCTAAATAAATGGGAGAATTTTCATTTTTGGCAACAACAAAAAAGTTTTCATCGACACGAATATGCTTTAAAACCAAATCTGACCTCCTTCGGAATACGTTCAGAACGGGAACTTCAGCATTTCTCTCATATATGCTACAGATACGAACTTTTAATGGAACCTCCTTAAAGATTTCATCTGACCCAGCAACGAAATAAGAGTAGAGAGAAAGTTGTGACATCTTAATATCAAAGTAAGTATGTTCTTAAAGCAACAATATTTATTTTTGCTGCTTCCTGCTGTCCTAACTCCATCTCCCAGCTATTAGTGATAATACTGGAGACCAGCAGGGCAAGCCGAAGACACCCAGGCTACGCCTGAAGGGCAAAAAAAAAGAAACGAGAGTGTGGTTATTTTCCTACTGCTCTGAAAGATTCCTTCCAGTGCATCTTACTATAGAGCATGTGAAATTGCTGAATTTTCTACTTTTGGAGAAAATAAGAGATGGAAAAATATTGACTTCTGCCAAGTGAGGAATGTTTGAAGATGACAGAGCTGGATTTGAACTGATGACACTGGATATAGAAACTTCAGTTTGTAGTCACAGTACCTGTTTGCTGTAAATTGTGAAAAAAATCTGCTCTTTTCTCATACGTGGATTAAAAAAAATCTGTGACGACTGAAGCGTGGATGTCTTATGATTTCAATAAAATTAAGGACCTAAAAATCCATTGTTTGTTTTCTCCAAGTGTGCCTGGATTTTCAGTGAGACAGGTACCTTATTTCTGATTTCCTAGGAACAAATACTGGCACACTGCCTATTAGGCCTGGATGTGGTTGGATTATACTACTTCTGCTGTGACAATCAGCATTATTATTTCAGAGAGTAACTGTAAAGCATAAATTTGTATGGATCGTCTTCACTTATAGTAAGTATTACACTATCCTTAAAGAATAGATTGTTCAGCCTGTAAGATGTGTAATTTCTGACATGCTGCAGAAGGACATTTCCCTAATTCTTATATGCTGAAGGAAAGGAAGAAACAACGTTAATGAAAAGTATTTTAATAGGACTGTGTGTATTTTAACTATACATCAGGGCATTTTCATTCCTAGTCTACTAGAAGTAACTGGCCTTTTTGATTATCTTAAAGAACTTGAGTTACTTAATATTACACTGAATTGGTTTTGTAGCAAGATATGTCAGATTTTTACTACATCAGTGAACCTTTTGAAAGACACTGTAGTTAAATAGAGGATAAAATGCTGTTATGATTACTATTTGATGCACTGAAACCTTTTAATATGGTTTGTTAGTGATTTTTGAAGAAAGTGTCTCCATCAGATGATATTATTAAAATAGCAACCCTGTTTTGCTAAATCATTAAAAAATATATTCAACAGCTATGTGTTAGAACAGATAACCCGCAATAGGTTATAAATTGATACTCGTGAGGAAAGGAAATGTTTGCAGGAGTTCAGTCTTGCTTTCTGTGTGGTTAGGTTGTGTGTCGGTCATTCCTGCACAGGCAATAACATGTGATGGGATCGGGGAACAGAGAGATGTGCTGGATGTAAGTTTGCCATCACAACAGTGTAGTAAGTTTGTCCGTCTGGGTGCATATTCTGAACTGAATTTCCTATATTTCTTAGAAAGAGTGTGTAGTCTCAAAGCATATGCTGTTTGCTTTAGTCACGACATTTCAAAACACATTTTTAATGAGTGTCCCTATTAAAAATCAGAAAACAATGGAAAACATTTATCGTGGTGCCTCTAAGTGCAAACAAGCTCTGAATATTAGAATAAGCATATTTCTCTCCTGAGTACTTATAGAATTTCATAAATGATTTCTCAGGTTTTAAACATGATCAACATGTGGGTCCTTGCAATGCATTTACAAATAGAAATATTTGGACTAATGTTTGAACATATATTGACACTGAAGTTATTTTGAAAACCATTAGCACGATTTTGAAAATATAATTTATCTTTTAAATTTCTAGTCAGTACATTTTGTTTTCCTAAATGAGATATACACCACTGCAGATTTCTTTTGGCCTACATAATTAAAAAAATATTTTTTGTTTCTGCTAAACCCTCCGTTTTTAAAAGTTCATCTAAGTGCTTATTTTTTGGAAAATACCCCAACTTGGCAAGTTAAAATCAAAATTTGAATTGCGTGGTTTAAATGGTTGGTTCCAGAACGTTGATTGGATTGTGTGAAAATGTAATTTGTGAGTGTAATTTGACATGGTTTATCATATTTATATATTTAATTTACAAACTGTATAATAATTTGGAGTTTTCTGGATACTTTAATCAGATTATTCATTATCACTATTCATTTATGATCCTTAATTATTGGGTGAGTTTAATAACTTCATAAATGAGCAATTTGTGTTTAATTCTTAATGAGTCATTAATATATGTTTTGATTTGGGTTGTACAATTCCTTAAAGTGGCATATTTCAATGGGGAGGTAAGGATTAGGGTTTAGGATTTAACTTGATTTTTCTTATTAAACTACAGAGATACGAAATTATTTCACGTTGTGTTTGATCCTGTAATGGGCCTATGTCTGATCTCACTTGTATGTATTAATAATATATCAACCAAGGTTTACTCTTCTGTTTTTATTAGTATCAAAGTAGATTGAGATCAAAATGAGTCTGTAATGGCTTAGTTTGTGCCTTTTATATTTATACGTGTAAACCATCTTTAACACAGATTCATACAAAGGTTGAATGAGCGCTTACTATGAATCAATATGTTTATTGGGCAAGGAAGAGATATGCAGTTCTCAGTGACTATGGATTTTTCCTAAATATGGCTGTAGGATACTAATTTAAATGTTAAAATACAGTGTATGCAGATTTTGCATGTTATTTTGCATGCTGATATCCATGGAAAGTGCTAAAGATTGGCTTGATGTTCTATATATGATAGAACTCCATGTTCTGCCATTGCTGGGGTAAGCTCATCTTCTATATCCAGTATTTTTTTAAAAAGCTACATATAGATTTTTGGGCTCTTTCCATTTGCCATTTACCATTACTCCAGAATAATTGCTTATCTTGTAGCCTATTACATGTCAAGGTGTTTTCTCTTTGTATAGCAACATTTCTGGCACTGGTGTCATCATTTTAATTATTCCTTATAACTGTAGCATGTATTTCTTCAGATCTTTCTCCAGTTCACAACAAGATATATAAAACCATAAGCACATTTAATATTTTATCAGTAAGACTGGTCTAGCCTAAGGTGGGAAACTGTCTGAGAACAGGAAGAAGGCTGTAGTGTTCCCTTCTTTCTTACCATCTAGACCTTATCATAATTTAACATTGATGTTCATGAAATGAACTTGTTCGTGAAAACAGACACGGAGTTTATTTTAGTTAAAACTGTTTTTTCTGGTACTACATGTGCAAGTGCTGGTTAGATTCTCAGCACTGCAAATTGGTGTAGTGGGATTGACTTTGGTGGAATTCTGTTCCTTATTTGAGCTGGAGGTATAGGCCACCGTCTTTATCTGTGCAATAGAAATTTTGAGCAAAATCTATATAGCATTTTGAGCAGTGTAACTTAAAACAGCATGTAAGCAACTTTTGTAATCACTGTGGAGCAGTAAACACCTTTAGAAGGTGATTTATATGGTGGTCACATCAGCCCCGTGAATCACTCTCTTTATTGATCGTAAAAGTAACACAGGGCAGCCAGCTTAGTCTAAGACGTCTCACATTTAGTTGTCTAAATTTGAGGAAGATCAATCAAAGTGTTAATAAGATAATTTACAACAAAACAAAGTTTTAAAATAAAAAATGGCAGGGATTACTTGTGCAGACTTGTGCTCCACTACAGTGCAGTATTTGCTATATTCAATTTCAAGGTTAAAAAAATAGGAAAATAGGACAACAAATGAGAAGATGAAAATATTAATTTGTAATATTTTTAAGTTGGCTTAAGATAACCGTATTGTCTGCTATGTTCACATTTATTTTATAGATATAGAATAATCCACAGTTGCTTGGGGCCTAACGGATTCTGATAATGTGAAAATTATTGTAGAAATGGTAGAAGCCTGTCCTCTTGATAATTAGGAACATCCATATCTTTTCAGTTGTTTTCTTATAGTTAAGTTACACCCTGTATACATCTGTTTCTCTGAGTTACTTGAGCAGTTTCTCCATATCTGGTTGATGCTATGGAATTTTAAAATGTTTTTGTCTTCCCTGAAGCAGACAGGGACCACCCACTTCATGTAGTTGAAAGCATTAGTGGTCTTCACATTCTCTTGGGTGTTCCATGTGCTCTTATGTTCACAAAGTTGCCACTTATTGTGGCTAGAAAAATGAACAAAAATGAATTGGCTTCTGTGCATTTTCTCATCTAAGTCATGGAGATGTTGGAATGGAGACGTGGACTTGATTTGATGTTACTTCCATTACAAGGGGATCAAATATAGGTCTTGCAAGAAATTCCCATTATTACCCCTTCTTTACATTTGTTAAATCACCTATTTTTTTGTAAGTTTACCAAGATCAAGCAGAGCAAGGCTATAATTTCCTGTAGCTACCTTCGTTTTGTTGTCTTAGTATAATGAAGGTTAACTTTTCTGAGTCTGCTTTGGTTTTATACATTGTGAAGACAAAGACATGTGAACCTCATCTAGTATTTTAAACTGGAGAGTGACTTCTGTATTTTCTATCTCCTGATAAGAATGTAGTTCACTTCTGTACTTTTTCAGTGAAGTGAAAAGATATCCTTGAAGATGCTTGGTGACATTTCTTACATTTTCGGTATTCCTAAGTATCTTGGAATGGATTAATTTGACTTTTTTTTTCTAGTATTTCCATATACCATATAGTTTTCCCAGGTCCAAATGAGAGGATACTCTAGGCTCAATAGTTTTTCGAAGGGAGTCTATGAGTTTCCTTTTTATGAACTGTAAAATATCAGCTCACCAGAGGTTCACATTGATGCCCTAGTTCTTCTCCTGATAGGGGTGGATAGGAAAACAGCTTTTTAGGGAAGTAAGTTATATTCTCTGGGAGTTTAGGCGCCTGACAGCGGTATAAGTGGTACTTTAGACATCCAAGGCTGCCTGAGATACCTCCATGGAGCTGACGGACATAACACAGGGTATACAGGAGAACTGGGGTCTATTGGAGTTACGGCTGACACCAGGTGGAGGCCTCTGCAAAGGTGTTGGGCATTTGGAATTGCTTTCTTTTTCCTCATTTTACCAATGAGGACTAGAGACTTTCTGTAGAGATTGTTTTTCTGGCAAGTATTTGATTCCGAAAGTCAGATTGTGTAATGCAAAGGACCATGGCCCTACAAATGATGTAATCTGTCTCCTGAGTCACGACAAGAGAACTGGTGAGTACAGGGCCACCGTCCCTTGTGACATGTCCTCTTAGTCTTACATTTTGGCATCTTGACATCAGTCTTAACACTTTTGTTCAGAGCAGTGCACTAATTTGCATAGCTCCAGGTCTTTTTGCTTTCTCTCTCGAACCTGTCTTGTTTTCTCTAATCCCTGAAATTTTCAGTTCCGAGGTGACTGATTTAGTTTATTTTAGTTGCTTTAACTAATTCAGCTATGTCTCCATTCTTCCCTGTTTTTTAGGGGATTCAACACTGAAAAAAGAAGTGAAAAAATACTTTCTTTCTCAGAAAGGGACACAGGGTTACCAGGGCATCCTGGTACTACCTACCTGTTCCACATGAAGAGTTAAGGTTTAAGTTTGATCTTGTACTTCAGAGATCTCAAAAGGTAGATAAAGGTTGTTTGAGTTCACTGGGCTTGCTTTAGGATCATTGTACTCTGAAGCTGTTCTTTGCCACCCTCCAGAGATGTTTGTGGTTCCAGGGCACTTAGTGGTGTAATACCTGAGAGCACAAAAAGAAAATAGGGCTTGAAAAGTACATGTTAGTGTGTGTGTGAATTGGGATCACTGTGGCACAGGAAACTGCAGAAATAGTATAGCATAGCACCATGTTGCAGAAGAGGGGTGGACTCTCGTCTTCCCAAAGTATTTTGATTTAGCCAGGGCTTTTTGGAGCATAGGTTCTACCTGGGTAAAGGATGTGCTTCTTGGATGTGCTATATGGATGCGGTAGGAAATGTACTTTGTACAATTTCTGGCATAAATTAGACACCAAGAGGTGTTTATTTCTCCATGTTGGTAAGCTGGATGCTGAAGGGCAGCAAGATCTGTCTGTATTACGTGACCACTTGTGATCAATGTGACTGCTAATTTGCTTAGGGAAATAATCTGGCTGGCTCAGATGACTGTCCTGGTGTCATCTTTTCTTCCAAATTCTTATTCCTGCAGCCTATCTAAAAGACTTGGTTTGTTTGAAGTTGCAACCTCTGTATAGTATCAAATGTTAGGTTTTTAAAAACAGAAAGTATACAGCATTTGTAAGACACGGTTTGCCCTATGTGCTCTAACAACTTGATGAAGCATATTGATAAGAGGGAAATTGGAAAATAGTCATGAAGCTGGGATGTCATATTCACCTTACTCCTTATTTACTGGATGATACACCTGTGGAGGCTTTCAAGTTCACTATTTTCATAGATGTATGTTGCTGTAAGGAAATCAGTTTTGACAGATGTTTCAGACACTTCAGGAAGATTCTTATAAGGAGGTCGACAACTTAGGAGGTAATCAGAGCCCTAGAAGAGTCTCTCTAATACAGAGAGAATACATTTACTGAATTTGAAAGGAAACTGGAAAGTCTGAAGAAAGGTTTGTTTTGACTTCACTAAACTATAATGAGGAGATCTATAGCTGTCGTGCAGATCCTTAAGGAATTTAAGTATCTTGATTTAATATGCAGAAACTATCAAAGATATATTATCCTTACGTAAGACAGAGCAGGCCTGTCACAAGCAGTTAAAAAAGTCGATTGGTTTCCTGACTTTTTGAAATGTTTCAGGATATAGTTCTTCATGAAGAGCAGTGTGGGTGGCATGGAGTACCTGAGAGGAGGTGTGACTTCTATTTAGTCAGTAGGTTATCTCTGCTCCATACTGTGGATTGTCTCCGTGTTATGATACAGAATTATATATTTCTGCTGAGAGATGCAATTCAGAGTAGTGTATGTGATACTTTCTGGACAAGTGCAGAAGATGGGGATTCCATACTAGCAAGCTATTACTGGGATTATTAAGATATTTGAATATGACTTTGGTTTAATCTTCCATATAAATTAGTATTAGAAGAATGAGAGAAGAGGCATACAGGAAACATTGGCTTTGATGTGCTAGATTATATCAAATTAGATTGTTTCTTTGACCATCTTCTTAGATGATGCACTTAACACTTCTTGCTTTTTTCCTGATACATAACAAGGGTTTAGTCCCAGTTCCCCATCTGCAAAGTGCTAACTTTGGGTTTCAACACTGGTAGGTGTCCATTTGTATTGATTTTACAGAGCAAGCCCTTTTACATCTCAGCACAGCACTGAATGTACAGCGTAAGGGTGCTTATTGAGATAAAAGGCTCCTCGGTGGAGTTTGTTTTGGATGCCCCACAGCTGTGTTTTTTCCAGTCCTTAAGACAGGAATAAGAGTAGGGTCTAGTTTGCTTGTTCGTCTAATACATAGCCAAGTAAAAACAAAGAAGTCTCTGGAGTCCCTACTTCTACATAGATGGTACAGTGATATGATGTTTCCAATACTTATTTTCCACAGACTGTGATTTTGGTAATATGGGTCTCAGCCCATATTAAAACATCTGCAGAGACTCTGAAGAGAGGACAGACTGAGAGAAAAGCTGCATGTTCATGAGAAGTATATTCAGAAAAATCTGGCCAATTTGTTTGTACTATATTGATAGAAATTCGTGGAACTGAACACTATAGGATGGAAAGTTTTGCACTGAAGTACGCAATATGCAATGATGGATATTGATGGCCACATTGAAGGCTTGTTCAAAGAAGACCATGCTGTTTGCCCCTGAGTTTCTACTGTGTCCTTTTCCTTGTTGGAGTGCGTAGCGTTCTTCTATCCTTGGTTGTGAAATCCTTCTTCATTGTCTGCTGGGAGAGCGGTACTTTCTAATCTCCATGGGTGAGAAGGCAGGGAGCATTTCAAAGAAGAAAGAGAGGACCTCTTCTTTACTAGTAATTATTATTTTAAGACTTGCTACTTTCTGAAAAGTACTGAAAGTGCTGCAGCACGTTACTGCAAGTGCGTTGCTGTTTTAAAAGAAAACCAATGCTGTTTGCAAACAGAACCAATGCTGGCTTACATCTGCAGTTAAAAGAGGGCAGTGCTTTTATTACTTTGCCCATAGCTTTATCCAGTGAATGAGAAGGTTGGGAGAGTAATCCCATATGATTGACACCATGCCAACCTATCCATTTGTGGCGCTATCCAAGGAATTAATGCATGGGCACTTGGTAGCAAGCAGGGAATCCACCTTTATAATCTATAGGTAAGAGGTTTATGGTCCCCAGAAGACATGAAATTACATATAGATGCCTTTCTATTAGTTGTGCACAGTTGTGATGCATTTTAAGTACTTCAGATGTTTTATTCTGATGATATTATACTTACTGCTCTTACTTTCTGCTTGTGTGCCCCCACTGTAGTAACTTTTTATAAATGAGTTTATAAATGAGCCTGTTGTAATTCTTACTTTTTTCACTATGATTAAACTCGTTAAACTCATAGCATTGGTGAAATTTTGCATTTAAGGTGCATTGTGCTATTGTAGTAAGATACATTGTCCCAGTGTAATGTTTTTCCTTTCATATGGGTTCACGCTGTACAATAAAATTCCTTTTTTCTGCTAGAACACTTTTTCTGTGTAAATTCATCTGAAAGGGAAATGTTAAAAGCTGATACATTTGGGGTGAGGGAACCAGTTTTAGCAGAGAGACCAACGCGACTCCCTGCAATTCTGTCTCACTGTCTCTTCTTTAAAACTGTTGTGTTGCAGGAGGCTATTGTGGCACTTACTTTTATAGTTGGGAAGCATTTTTCTTGTTATTTAATTTAGATGCTGACATAATGAGTGCTCTGCTGTAATGAATATTTGATGTGTTTATGCTAATGTAAATGCCCAACTATCTTGCCAGTTCTCTTTCAACCTTTATAAATTTTTAGACAATTTTGAGAGCGATGCAGTTTGCCCACTGCATTTTGATGAAAAGGGGGAGTATTTTTACGGACACTCAGTTAACAACTTCTAGAATTCGTTTTCTTGTGGTCTTGGCTGTTCTTCAGTGAGATTTGAACTTGAAATAATCTCTTTAGACTCTCATGAAAGAACTGGGCCAGGATCAATATCTGCAGTGTAGGTATGTAGGACTCATTACTCCTGTTTTCCTTCGTAGTCAGCAGACAGAGACACTTCTAAGCAAATTTGTTCATTCTATAATACAATGCTCTTGGAGCCTCAGGTGGAATATTTTCTAGTAAAACACGGTTTCTTCTAATTAATTTCCTCGTAGAAGTGCTGAATTATGACTGAGGTGCTCATAAGCAGTGAGTTTGTAAATCCAAGGCTTTCTTTAGCTCTCTTAATCTGGAGCGGATAAATGTTCTTTAGAAATTACTAGCAGTATGCAGAATACTTTGTAGATACATCATTACACCAAACCCTTTCTGTGTGTGTGTCCTCTGGGTGATGCCATCAGGTCGCTCTGTCTCAGGAGACATTTCAGAAGAGGGTCTGTATGAGTCAGTGCGGCACGATCTCTCTGTTGTTTGCCCTGGTATTCCAGCAGGAGGGTACAATATGAAGTAATGCATGTTTTAAGATTTTGGCACTGCATTTCAAGAAAAATAGGGTCTAGTTGGAAATATCCCAGAGGACAGCAATGATAGCTATCGCAGATCTAGAAAATATAATCAGTGAGAAAGAAAATTTGTGTTGTTTAGCCTAAGGAAGAGAAGATTGAAGGAGAAGGTGATAACACTTTGCACTTCTGTAAAAGGCTGCTGTAAATCAGAATTGGTTTTCCATGCCTGTGGTGGCTCAAACAAGGCATACTGGGTTTAAAGTGTGTCAAAAGAGATTCATGTTAGATATTAGGGAAAGGTTCTGATGATATGGGTAGAACAGTACTGGAATAGATGATCTTTGGGACATCAGAACATGCAACTGTACCAATCTTTAAAATCATAGAATGGTTCATGTTGTAAGAGACCTTAAAGATCATTGGGTTCCAACTCCCCTGCCCTGGGCAGGGACACCTCCCATAAGACCAGGGTGCATCCATCCTGGTTTTGAACACTTCCAGGGATGGGGCATCCATCCCAAAATCAGGTTGAGCAAACAGCTATCAGAGATGACAAAATCCTACCTTGAGACAGACTGATGGACTACATTTTCTCTCCAGGACCTCCAAACCTATTTTTTTTTTAATGATTATTAGTACAATATATGAAAAAAGAGAGATTAAATGACCCAAACAGAAGGATGATGCTTTAACAAAGCAATGTAACATTTCTAGAACTACATTCCATCAGTTGACTTGCTTCCAGTTTGTTCTACTTTCAAAACTGATCCCTTTTGGTTAGCAAAGCTAACAAAATTTGAGTAACTAACAGAAAATCTGGATAGTAGTAACTGCTTGTGATGGAGGTGAGGCTGGAGCAGCTCCATGTCCTGAGGTCCTGTCAGGACCCTCCAGCAGTGAGGGTGATCCACGGAAGGGCTTGTTTGATATTTTAATTGTTTTTTTATTTTCTTAATTTTCTTCTTATAGTATTTTGAAGTTATAGTCTTCTATTAATATTCTGGAACAGGAAGGAGAGATGTGTTGTCTTAATCTTGCTCTTGTGAACTTTCAGCCTATTTTCTTACTCTGATTTTTGCATAAAAAAAGGAAAGTTACTATTACCACAGACAACCTCAGTGTTAGTATGTAGTATTTTCCCTTGGCTGGTTCATCCTCTGGGACCAGGTGCAATCCCACCGGCAGGAATTACGTGTGATATTACCGGAAAACATTACAGCTGCCCAAGTCTTGTAATGAAAGGGCACAGGGCTGTGCCCTGGAGTGGCCAGGCTTATATTTGCTTTGTGGATTCCTTTCTAAGGAACTAATTGAAACAAATCTTCTGGGTATTCAGCAGTAAAATGTAGTTTTCAAATGAAAGAATGTTTTTAACATAATCAGATAGTGAAAAAATAAAATAAAAAAATTACAAAAATGGTAGGAAGAAAAATAAGTGAAGAAAGAGGCGATAAGAACAAATGTTTTTAGGTGAGAACTTCCAAGAAGTGCCTGTGTAGATATTTTCTGTCGTCACATTTCTTTTGCTACTAGAAACAGAAATCTGTTGATTACAGGAAGTTCTTTCCAACTGCAGCATCGATTTCCCCTGCCCTACAGGCTTGGGTAGTAAACGAGCAACCTCTTATGCTCCCAGGAAAGGGGGGGTATTTTATCTTTGTCCTGCATTGCTGTGGTATGAGGGAATACAGCCAATTAAAATAATTACATTTTGGACAACATATTAAGAGTCAATAGTCCTATCGTATTAGTACTGCATATCAGTCAGTTCTTTACACCCTTTACTTGCTTGAATTTTTTAGCATATTGGGAGTTTTCTTTATATTCAATATAATGCTTTTTTCATTTGCTTTTGGATAACTTTAACATATTGTATGCATTTTTTTATTTCTAACTTACTGATGTGTGTTATTAAACTTATCTTTCACACAGGAGATTTTATTTAAAGATCAGAGGGGTGTGTATTTATCTATACAAAGATATATATGTGGAGTGGTGTTTTTGTTGAAAGTAAAACTTTATGCTCATTGGCTTCTCTGGGATAATTAAAACAAATATGTTTTTATTTTCCATTATAATAAGATGTCATAGAACTCATTTAAATACTTTTGGGTGGCTTTTTTTTTTCTGGTAAATTTGCCAGACATTCTGGTATTCAACTTAGTTTGTACACTTGCTTAAATTAGAGTTTCTGAGTGACACTTAGATCAAAGGCTCTGTAATTGTTTTGTTGTAAGTCATTATAATTTCATTTGTAATAGATAAAAATGAGACAAATGTGGAAAGTCCTTGTCTGCCTACCCTCTAGTAATGCATTTCCTTTTCATTGCCTGTGCTGGGAGTTGGAGTTTCTTGAAATTGAAGAAACTGAAGTTGGAGTTGCTTGAAATTCACTTTTTTTTCTTTACAAGTGACTTCTCTTTTATGTATAAAAAGTTTATAGATTTAGTTAGCTAATGCAGTTATTGGTTTTAAACTGTGCCTTTGGGCTTCAGGCAGTCTTTTGTGGAATGCTGTTATACATGCAAGGGATGGGCATGCTGAATGCTTAACTTGCCTTTCAGAAGGACATGTGAAAATAAAATGTGGTATTTCCATATCTTTCAGGATGAGCCCAGAAGTCTTATGAGGCACAAATGTCAAAATATCTGATGGAAAACTTGGAGTGCCCGTCCTATGATCCTACACACTGATGCACTGAAAAGCAGATTTATTTATCTAAAATGATAGAATTATAGAATCATAGAATGGACCTTAAAGATCATCTAGTTCCAATCCCCCTGCCATGGGGGAGTAGTTCACTCCTTCTCCTACCTTGAAGGAGACTAACACAATTTCTTCTATTTGGATTTTCTGCTGGAGTACTCAAGTTTTCTCCTGCCTTTTTCTGTCCACATATTTAGGATGCCTGAATTGTAGACTTCTGGCTGTAGTTCTTCTGTCCGTAGTTCTTCTGTCCATAAGTTCAGCTCATGTCATGCCTGATCAACACTTGCATCTCAGAGCTCTCGCCCTTCTCCCGAAGGGTCCTCTGAGATGTCAGTGGCATGAAAAGTTCTTTCCTGTTAGTGGGAAGCTGTGGGGCTTCATTCTGGAGCTCACTGCTCCCATCCTACTTCTGTCTTTTCAGAAACATTTACATTGCTCCCATGTGGATCCACAGTTTTGGTGTCAAATGCTGTGACACCAGCAACAGACCCAGTGCCGATGGTACCAACAGTATGAAGTACAACGTGTAGCCACAGATTTATGTCTAGACACTTCATATTATTTTTATTTGCTCTTCCGTTGTTTACACATTAAAAGGAAACCTGTCCCACACAAAATTGCATCTAACTACTGCTAAGTGGTTTTATTATATATTTGCTTTATTTAATCTTTTGACTTTTCTAATTTTATTTGTTTCAGTTTTAATGGTCATGATAATGGAGGTATAATAATTGTATATCAGTCACAGCACTGCTCTCCCTTTCACTGTAACATAGACCTTCATTTAGTAACCTCAACATCTGAGTTAATACTTTCCTTTTTATTGAGAATTTATGCCTCCAAACATTCTGTTCTCTCTATATTGTAAATAGCTTTGTGGCTCCCATTCCTGCTATCGGGTGCTGAGTGCTCCAGAGAATGGGACACCAAATAATCCTCGTGCGCTCGTCAGTTTTATTAGCGCAATCCGAATTTGCTGCACCACAAGGAGAACCCGCACAGACCTTACAATATGCTGAAGAGGAAATGGAGAAATTTAACTAAGTTGGAGGAGGTGTTGCCACCTTCTCGTACAACACAGGGTTCACTTGCTGCATTTTCAAAATATCAGCCCCTGGCTCCTCATTGAGCAGTTAAATGACACAAAAGGGATTTTTTCCTCGCTCCCCTGAGTGCTCAGAAGAGGACTAGAAACTTCTTCATTGAAGTTGCCAAGCTAATGATGCACCTGGAAATAATGTGGTGGTTTGGGTTTTTTTTCATATATCACTTGCAGATTACCTACGACAGCCTGCAATTACTAGTTTTGGGAACACTTAGAGTAATATCCTTGTCCAGGAAAGTCCAATAACACAGTGTAGTGGTACAATGACTTTAATATTGATGAGTAGGCTCCCTACAGTATCCTTTAAATAGTTTTAGTAGTAATTTAAGAATACTACTTAGCAGTTTCAGATAAAATTGGCTTTATATAAAATTAAAGAGGCCCAGAGAAAATTTTCTATATTGTTTTGGCGGAGTCTAAACTAGCATGTCATGAATCATACTGGGACTTGAAGGTAACAGTGGGACTTGAACCTTTGCTGTCTACACACAGCGTCTTGTTTCTTTCTGTGTGTATTACACAAAACTTGGACTTAACTTTTTTTTGACAGTAAGTGAAATGAAAACCTTCTCCTGCCCTTCACAGCCTAGGAACTGTGACCTTCTCTATAATTCTTTACCCAATTTTTTTTGTTAGTGTATTGCAGGTTCCTATGTATTCCAGTGTTTTTAAATGGACAGCTTATTTTTAAGGATGATTATAGATACTTTCTGCAGTTCAAATATTTTGAAATCAAGCTGTAATTTTGCCATTAGTGATAGCAGTTGTTCCAAAAAGCCATTCATGAAGCAGTTGGAACCCAGCGAGTTCCGTGCCTTAGGTAACAGGAACATGCTTTCAGGGCTTTCCAGATTTCTGCAGCATCGCCAAATATTTCAAGCACATATGTTGAAACTGGCTTTCAAAATCTGTGTTTAGGCTTTGATTTTATTGAAAGGTGTAAGAGAGTGGTCCTTTGGAAAATCAGGCTCCTCTAATTATGTAGGTAACATATTTTAAAATGTTAGATTCTGTCTATGAATCATTCTGTCCCATTATTAGAGATGACATTTCCATTTAATTTCCCAGTGGGATTCCTTTTAATGTTTTCAAAACAACGTCAGTTGAAATCATATTTGTTTTGGTTGTTTGCTTTATAAAGAAATTTTTATTAGAGGAATTGCAAAGTTTTTAAAAAGGAGGAAAAAAGAGCTTTTAGAGATGAAATATTAGTAAAAGTTCCACTTGTTATTTTCTTCTAAATTCAATGCCTTGAACAGATGTCAAACTTGTGAGGCAGCTGTGGCGCATCTAAGTATAATATCAGAAACAAAAGATTTGGGAGTCGGCTGAATTTTCTTATTTTGATCATGTTCTTATTCAGTGAATCATGTATATTTAGTGCTACTGTGAATGAAGCTAATACTTTGATTTTAATTTTCAGATGAAGAAGTTAGTCAGTCCTTGGAGTATTCATATTGTCTTAGCAGAATTGATTTTTTTAGCAGGTATATTGAATTTTTATTAGATTACTGGCTATGATGCATTATACTGGTCTGTTCTAAATAGGTCTGTTCTAAATAAAAGGTGGCCAAGTGATTTTTTTTCCCTGGGACCAGGTGGTACGGGCTGCCTTATGCCAGTCAGTCCAAGACATGGATTCAGGCACTGAGACAAGATGCTCTCTATTCTCCACATGTCCTGCTCTTTCAGAGATGGTGAAGGTTGGATGTGGTTTAAAGTTCTATGAGCTATCACTAACAAGATTCTCCAAGATATTTGAGTCATCGCCTTGTTTTGAGTTTGGTGAAATGTGGTGTATTGAGTATAATGTGAAATTTAAATGTGTTAGGAAAAATTCTAGATAAAGAAAAACTGCTGAGGCTTTTGGGAGAGTGTGAAAAGGGAGAGAACTAGCAGAGGGGGGAAACAACATATGTGTGAAGAATAAGAGAGACGTGAAATCTTAGTATGCTGCTTATTAATAGGATTTATTGCTGCTGTTTGTAATAACCGTGATTGAAACCGTTTCTTTTACATTTCTGACTTGATACATTTTCAGGATTAGAAGAAAATATTAAATGTGTTACCTTCTACCCCATGTCCCCTTTCTCTTCTGATCTTTTTACTTGTTAGGTTTTAAACATTTATGGGGAAAAAACATTTTAAAAGGGCATGTAACACAAAGGTAATAATCACAGTGCCATGCTGTTTTATGGGGCAATAATCCAGTTGCCTTGTTTGAATAAACTACTCGGCCTTCATTCTCCTAGGCTTTACCTTAGGGAATGGAGCTGGATTATTGCCTTGTAAAACAGTGCTGCATTCCTGTTGTTGATTAATTATAAATCTCTGCCTATCACTAGTCACAGAGTACTTTCTATCTCACAGCATTCGGGTTCCTTTCCTCCTTGGCTTTGTCCTGCATTCAGAGAACTCACAAATAAAAGCTGAGTTCTGCTTGATTTGTGGCACTTTAAACTGAATCTCCATTCTGAGAATTTCTCTATAAGCATGTTATACATTCATTTTCTTCAAATGAAAGTGAATCACAGCATCCTCCGACTGAACAGCTTCTGAGTGAGATACAGCCTGCCTAAATTTCACTGAAGTCTGGGATAACGGGTGGCTTTAGAGCTGGTGAGGATCCCCCGTCTCCCCATGGGAGACTACTCAGCTTCTGATCACATATACACTTATTTTCTGCAACCACTGGGATGTGTAAGCCAGAAGTAAGTAGGTGTTAGCAAGGAACTTGAGTAGTATCCCCCAAATGAATTTTAAGAATTTAAGAAGGTTGGGATTTCCTTAGGTTTGAACTGGAAATGTGAGCTACCACTTCAAAGTGCCACTATCAAGACGTTGTCATTGTTAGCTCTTAATATATACTGATCCCCCTGCCTCTTGTTAACTGACATTGTTGGGCTCATCCGGATAATTTTTAAGTCTTTTACCACTTCCTAGGACTTCTGGGAAAGGGAAGGAACAGTCCAGAAATACCTGAAATACCTGAAGAGAGGTCAGCCCACGCGTGGTTGACCCATCCCAGGATCACACCTGAAATCCATCTCTACGTTTATAGTAGGCTATGACATCATAGTAAACTGAGTGGTTTTCTGGTCTCGAGTCAGTCTGGCCACATCAACACTACTAAACTCACCTGACAGAACATTATAGCGACAGTCAAGATGTGTTTTGGAAAGGTTCCTGGTCCATACTGACAGTGACTGAGTAGATAAATACACCAGCCAGTCTGTGAGGCCAGGGTGTTGGATCTAGTGCATACACTACATCCTGTTTAAATTTGCTTAAATTAGAATTTTTCTCCCTTTCCTTTGCTACTCAACTTCGTGATTTCTTGTTCGCCGTTTGTCTAGGAGGCAGTTGCTTCTTCTGTTCCTGACAGCTGAGTGACCTTACACGCTAAGATATGCTATTTTTTTGACACACCATATGCAAGAATCTTTCTTGTGCTTGCCTGAATTACAAGGAGGTTATTAACTTTTAGGAAATAGGCTCCTCTTTCTCACCCAGTGAGGCAATATCCAGGTTGGTTTCACAGTGAATTCTTCTGTGCACTGCATTTTATATTTTTTATAAATACACACAGTAACAAATGGATGTTTTGGGCATATAAATGAGACAAATCACTGCACCCCACTGTTGACTTTCATCTGAGATCAGAGATATTGATTATTCGCCACCCATTGGTGAGAGTGAATTTTGGGTGCCTGATCCTCGACCTTGTTTTTTGGGGGAAACTGTGATCTTTACTCCTTGAAGTTCTCAATGCTTTGGATGCCAACAGCTTTGCAGAGTCTGTAGTTTTTTGTATGGAATGATAACAGGTGTGATCACCCAAGAAATTAGAATTTTTCAGTTCTTTGATTTAAGTGATGAGTGCTGATGCCTACTCACTTTTACAAAGGTCTTTGATTCTTGAATATTATAGAATCATAGAATCATAGAATTGCATAGGTTGGAAGGGATCATCTAGTCCAACCATCAACCTAACTCTAATAAAGACCATTACTAAACCATGTCTCTAAGCACTATTATGAACAGAAGTACATAAAATAAAGGTAACTGTCTCAGCCTAAGGACTCTATTACCTGTGTAAAAGAGTTTAACACTAATGATATCAAAAGGATTTTTATGAGCAGTGTATACAGATGAACAGTGTTATATTGAAATGTTATATTGAAATGCTATATTGATAAGAATTAGTTAATAATTTGTATTGTGCATTTTTATTTTTACTGTGCTTAAATTTGGAATAGAATGGATAAACATATTTAACTATCAAACAGATTATTTAGTAATGAATAGAATTAGGAAGAAAAAGCACAGGTTGTACGAGGATGAGTTTTGGGAAGCATGAGGAAGGCACTGCCTACTGAGAGAGCTGGACTGCTGGTTTTGGTGGCAGCAAATCCATGAAAAGGTTTGCAATAAAGAGCCAATTTAATTTTAGAAGAGAGGAGTCCTCATGTGCCATCACCTGTATTTGGTATATGCAGGTTAATAAATGTCTTCTTTCTACATATACTCGAGAAATATTCCTTAAAACTGAAATATATTTCTGCACCCCCACCCCCTAATTTGTTATTGTTTTGTGCAAATGAAGTCAGAAGAGAAGTGTATTTTAACTTTGCTTAGAGCAACGTAATTGGTAGGGTATATGATGCAAATAAATTGGCTCAAATTTTCACCTAATGTACCCCTGCTTCAGTTCTTTTACTGCCCTTGTGAACTGTAGTTATTGTTCTTGCATTGTAGTTATCTTTGAAGAGGCAGGGTTGCCTGTGGCAGTCAAGGAAAAATCAGAAGAAAATTTAAATGATTAATTAATGTAATCTAGTGTCTGTTTTACCAAAGGCTTTCAGGGACTTATTTAGCTCGATTAATGAGAGAAATTCCAACAGCAGGTTTTTAGAGTAGGTTTTTGAAGAGTGTAAATGACATAGCTGCTGGAGGGAAAATGATCTTACACCTCTTTATATTAAGCCACCCATTAAATTAGTACTAACAAAAAATATCCTTTTAAAGCTTTTATTTTTTATTTAGTTATTATTTAGTATTGGTAAAAATCAACCTTGTACACATTTTCTTTGAAGTTGTAAAAGACAGAAGACATAAATCTCAATTTTAGCTATCAGCTGAAAGTGTGGATGGTTCCAAAAGTGTCTGTGTAAAATCACGGAATGAAATGGATACTGAATACATGTGCCATCTTTGGGCCAGGAGACCCCAGAGAGCAGGCAAATATTCCTGGGAATTGTCAATATGTGCTCCCACTGCTTCTGTGCTCTTGTGTTGGGGGGAGAGCAAGGGTTTGAACTGACCTTTAGTTCATTCTAGTGTATCTGTTTTGTGTGACGTGTTTTAGGATTCAGAAATAACCGTAACCAAACCAAAAAGGTAAAAGAAGTAAAAATGTTAAGATATTTAAAATTTCATAATGTTTCATTTTTATCCATTTAAAATTGTTGGTAACATGCTTAGATTTGGAAACAACCACCAATGAATTAAAATACTGTTATTTCATACTATTCCAGAAGGAGTTAGGTTAGGTGAGACTTCTGGAAGTTGTCTAGTTAAGTCATAGCTGTGAGCATGGCTGCCTTCAGAGTTAGCGCCTTGCCCAGTTGAGAACTGAAAATCTCTGAGGATGTAGATCTCATCATGTTTTTAGGCACCTTGTTCTTGTGCTTAACCACTCCCATTGTGAAAAATCTTTTCCTTAGGTGAAGCTAGAGTTTTGCTTGCTGATGGTATATTTGGTTCAAAAATATACAACTAAATGTTTTAATACTTCTGAAACATTTGCAGGTTTTTTTCCAAAACAAAAATGAATTCTATTGATTGATTGTTTCCAGCAAATTTTTAATGTGAGACATACTAACAATTGTCATTGAAGAATGTCATCAATTCCTGCCCAGCTGTAATTATATTATTTAGCATCAGTGAAAAAGTCTGTCAGCCCCAAAGTTCAAGCTGTCTGTGAGGATGCAAAATGTCTTGAGTTGAGATATAGGATCCTAGAGTAGAAGAGTGATGAACACTGAGAAAGACACAGAAAGATCGTCAAAATTGCCTTAATTTTTGATTTTATTTTGGTACCCTCAAAACTGTGTAAGGTTCAATGCAAATGCACAGACTTTCTTCCTCATTCATCCTCTCCCCCCTCCTTCTCTATAGATCGTGCTAATCAAAATGGTAGTTAATTAGAGAAAACCTCATTCTATAGCAGAGGAATGCTGTAGTTTTTGCAATGAAAACTAAAAAGAGAAGATTTTGCTCTGTGTTGTATAAGCATAGAATAATGTATGGAGCCCCCCTCTGGAGGGCTGTGGTCCAACCTCATGCTCTGAGCAAGGCCAGCTTAGGTAGGTGAGGTTCCTCATCTATCAAAACACAGATGGCTCATCTATCAAAAGTGTCTTATTGGTTGAAAGATAAAAGTAGGTTGCCACTTATTTTTCTGAGTTGTTTCTGTTAGAAGAGTTTTTAGTGGCCAGAAGTTCAATGACAAAATAAAAAAATGATGAAGAAGTATTTTTCAGTACACTAAAAATGCGTACGCTTTCTGTTTGGCCCTATGGACTAAGGCTAAGTGCATTAATTTAAAAGATATGCTAATTATTCTTCCTCTTTCAAGAACAAGGGCAAATATTATACTCACCAAAGGTCCGTCTGAGAAGGAGGAGGCCAATCTGGCAGTGACAGCACACAGAATTGGAGACAAAGTGATGAAGGAGAAAGAATGCTAGAAAATGATGGGATAAAAATGAAGCCCCAGGCAGTCTGGGGGTATGAGTCAGAGAAGGGAAGAAAGAAGGATGACTTCCAGAGGAGGATTAAGATAAGGAATGAGAAAATGTGGCTTTCAGGGTAACTCTGACATGACTGTGGGAAGAGGAATTGAGATACAGAATTTCACAGGGACTCAATTTAAGGTCGTGAGCCACAGAGGAAACCCCCAAAAGGAGCTTCCAGGGAGGCAGTTGCCCCTCTGTGGATCTCCATGTGTCTCCAGCATCCCCACATTCCCAGTGCTCTCAGACCTACTGTGCTGGAAAGAGACCTAGTACACTAACAATTTATGTAATTATTATGAGCAGCAAGGTTTTATTTTATATCTTACATTAGTACATAGCTTCACCAAATTAGGGCATGTGATATACCTACATTTTTAATACCAAGATGTTTCAATAAAGGTTCAGAGAAAAGGATCTCTCTATTTTAAAGCTTGCATAAAATACTACGTTTGACTACAAAGCAACTGCTTCCATGAACCATAAACCAGCCCCAATGCACTGAGGAGGTTCATTATTCAGCCCAGGAACACTCATGAGCAGCTCACCAATGCGAGCACAAATGGCATCCCCTATGGCTTTTCTTTCAGTGAAGCCTCTGGCATTAAGAGGTCTATTTCTTCATTAACTGTATATATATTTTGATTTCTCCTTGTGGGCAAGGTAGCCCACCTTATTCCTTACATTGTGAAATGCACAAAATACCTTGATTACAATGATATATAGAAGTTGTGGCAGTTTAAATGGCCTTTAAGTAGCTTTATCTTATCCATAAATGGCAAAATGTTCTTTCATCACCTTTCTGCAGTTTGGATTTAAAATGACTGTTGTCCTGTTGGTGTGTATCAGGATAATATCTACCAGGACAGAAAGAGATACGCTGTGTTACCTAAAAATGTTCACTGGTTTATATCTGTCAGTGCTAATTCTGTTACTTCTTGTGCTCACACACTGGTGCTTCTAGTTCAGTCTTTCACTGGAGAAGTTTACGATGCATTGCTGAGAGAAATGTGTAAGTTGTGTCCAAAAGCTGAGGGAGTGAAAACCACAGCAAGGTGGAGGTTTTGTTGGTATTGAAGTGAGCCTTGGGACTTTTCCTACTAACAGAGTTACTTTTGTACAATGCCATAAAGTAGCATTATGCTGCCATTTACAAGGTAGTTGTATCGTAGTTGGTTATAGTACCCTATTCTGGTTTTCTCATAATTTGCCCGTGGCTTAAATGCCATGTTCAGCTCCCCTGAACAGCATGTATCCTGAAAATGTGTCCAAGAAGAAACTCTCCTAGATTGGTCTGTTCATGTGTTAACAGTTCAAGCAAAATAAAAGCATTAAAATAGTCAAATGATAAAATGGGAACAGTGAACTATTGGCATTTGAGCTTATTAAGGATTCCCTGACTCTTGTCTACCTAGAACCCTCAGCAAAAAGGTGATACAGTCTAGAGTGATATTAGTAACTGAGCGAAATACAGTCAATCCCCCCATTTTTTGGGAGCCCTGCCTTTCAGAAATGATGGATAACACAAGTGTGAGGTATTGATGGTACACAAACTCCTCACTTTAAGGGCTTGAAGTAGCACTTCAAAGAAAGTAGATGGCTATGACATGGGGATTCGGGGGGCCTCAGGTACCACGTCATCACTGGAACTTGTCACCTCTGAAGATCTTTGGAGACCAATGCAGAAAACTTAACTGAAATCTCTGTCTCTCGTTATCGATGGTAGATATTTCTGGAGGATGAGCGAGTGCTTCTGCATTGCAAATATGGCTACTAGCTTCCTGCAAGGGTTAGAAAATGAATTAAATTACCCAAATTGTTTCGGGCTTGTGTTTGTGCTTTGCATTACTGTCTTTGATTTTCTGTCTGAGTGGCAAGCACATTGGACTCTTGTGGTCGTTCTCAGATGTTATTTGTATAGCTGAGATTTGTATTTATATTGTGTGATTTTGCCACACATCCACACTAGTTCTTGCTGCTAGAAAAAAGCGGGAAGAAATTTAAACACCACCATTTCCCTGCTTTTAGTCTTAATTCCTTTCAGTTGGATCAAAGACTGCCTACTAAAAGAAAGAGAAACTTCTAGTCTGAATTAAAAAAATCCTCACAGACTTATCATCAAACCCCAAAGAAACATCAGTTCTCTTATTTTTGCTTTCTTCTATTTTTCCAATACCTGTAATCCTTCTCACATTTCTGTTCACCTTTTAAAAAAAAATATCTGTGCATTCTTTTTAATGTTTAGCTGCAGAAGCTGACTATTCAGAAATTGTGGCTTTGTCAGTATGTTAAAGATATTTTAGTTTTAATACTGTAGCTGCATGCATAATTTTAATACAGCTATATACAATTTTATAGCTTGCAGTTTTTCTGTGCATTTATATTGAAGGAGCAAAAGTCTAGTATTATGTAGTGTTATTAAAAATGAAACTTTAAAACATTAATCCACCCAACAAATAAAGAATCCTGCGAAGCATTTGATGTTGCTTGCAAAAATAATGTCAGTACTGTATCATATTCAGAAGAGCATTTTATGTGTTTCTCTCTTTTATGATCTATAACACTGCATTGGTTTTTTTTCCAAAGCTCCTGTTGCATCCTTCTTGTCGAGATTATTTAGGAGCTTGGTTTCTCATGTCCTTATGGGTGGAGGGTGACACTTTTCACTGCTGCCTATTTTAAAATTTTCTTACATCTCGTTTTCATGATCTGCAATCTTCTTGGATCAATGTCTGATTGTGTGATAATTTAACACAAGGATCATCTGACTCAGCCCCCCTCTAATGGGCAGAAGCAGATGCTTTATTTGATCAAGGGTGATATAAACCTTTCACCTGTTTTTATTATCTTTTATTATATTTTTGTATGGTAAATATGCTGGATGGTTTTGATACACTGCTGAGCTGTATATCACACATCATTGAAGTAGTTACCAAGCCTTGAAGACACTGAGTTATTGTGTTAGAATTTTTCTGAGTTAAAAGATTTTTGGTTTACATTATTTTTAAGGTACAAGTTGTTTTGATCATTCTTTAATAAAATAAAGATAAATTTAATATAATGTCCTTCTTCATTGTTAATACTTTGGGATTGTAGTCTCCTAGCAACAGAAAAGAAGACAATTTAAAAAAAAATTAAGTATTGAGAAATCTATTTCTCCCTACTTACTGAGGAATTTCAAGCTCTTAGTAATTGGAAAAACTGCAGCCAAATTTAAGTAAGTCTTTACTCCTAACTACTTTACGTATTTTCTCAATGGTTTGTAGTGGAGAAATAGTCAAAGTATTTAAGCTCCCTGCAGTCCAGCTGTGCAAGAGGAAATGGTGGATTTTGCTAAGAAGATTGAGCTTAAACAAAATTTTTAACCACATAATAGCAGGTCTTCCAGGCTGTTGGGTCATCCCAGCCTCGTAGAGGGTGGAACAGACTCCAAGAATGAACGCTCCCTCAGTGCTGGGGAGTTTCCGTCTGTGGTGACTGTATGTCACCTCACCCCTCACCGTGTTGTCCCTTTGTGGTGGTTGTAACTTGGGTCAGTCATCCATGGGTTCACGCGGTGGTCAAGAAGCTCCTTCCTCAAGGCTCCATAAGAGATCACCCACACAACTCAGGTCTCCGTGCTGCCACCCAGGTGACCCATGTGCCAGAGCAGAAGTCCTTAATCTATAGCTGATCACCAATATCTTGCCTTTGAGCCTCTGATACATAAACACGGCTTTACATATCCTCTTTTCCAATATATCACTTTATACCTGTTCAAAAGAAAGCTTCTAAATGTCCTTTTGTACCTGGGACTTACAATGTCCCTGTATTCCCAATTTCTGACTCACTGTTGTTATAAGTCTTTTCGTGCATTTGATTAATTTCTACCATTTCATTAGTTGGTTAGGATTTTAGGTTTGGTCTAATCCACCATTTGTTTTCACTCTGTCTGTTACATGATCCCTGCATCACAGATGGTTGTAAGCATTAATATTAAAACTGAGTTCAACTTGCTTTTAAAAGCAAATACTATTTTAAATGAAGCAGAAGGAGCATATAAGAAGATGTAACCTTTTCCTTTGGTATCTGTAGTTACTGCAAGCTTTTAGTATATGAGGGTAGGTAAAAAGTTATGGTCGATAAACTTGGATTCTAGCAACATTGTCTTGACCTCTCAGCTAAATAACATTTCATGCCATGCTTAGTTTGAGTGGCTTTTTGGTCGTTTTGCATTTTTTTTTAAAATAGAGGCACATAGCCTACTTATGGATACAATTTTTTTTTATTTCATGGAATGTCACTTTGTCCTTATTTTCACTTTATACGCTGATTTTCTTTGTACCAGTAGAAAATTCCAGTTTCTAAAGATTTTTTTAGGTGAGTGTAGCAAGTAACGCTGTTAAAATTGGGACACGCTGTGTGAGAATCTATTCCTTCTGCATATCTGGGCAGTTCAGAAATCGTTCTACACTTTATGAGATGCTGTCTTGAACCATGAGAGACATTTCAAAGAACTTTCCCCTTCTCACAGGGGTATTTGCGTAATCATCTTTGCTGGAACAAGTTCCTTTGGCATGCTAATGAATTCTCAACTCCAGGAGGTTCTTTCTACAAAGTTGCTTTACATCAGATTTAATGCCCTTAAAAGCACACGAGAAAATTTAACCCACAAAACATGTGCCATCATCGTTTATGCTGCTTCATGAAAATGTGACACGCAGGACATGAAGAGGTGATTGACTCAGAGAACTGGTTATGGAGTGTGGAGAGGAACAGCCTGAGCTGTAACTTCGCTCTGTTGGATATAAGCAAAGCCCTGGGATGATGCCACTGTGGGTCAACATTAATTACTCAGTAATTATCCAAGAAGAGACACAGTGAATTTTTGAGAGAAAATATTACAAGAGGTATTGGATATCTGTAGTTTTAATTTATTTTTTTTTTTAAATTAAATATTAGGCTTTTCTGTAAGCTCTTTTATTTTCACAATTCTCCTTTTCAATGGGTCAGCTTGGGGTATCTTGAGTCCCTGGTCACAATGCTAACAGAAGGGGCCTGTCAGAGCCAAATTAAAATTTCCATGAAACAGTAATTCTAAATTTATTTTTTTTTAACGTCTTCTCTGCAAATTTCTTCTCTGAGTTAACAGGAAAAATGTAAAGTTTTCTGGCCACTGTCTTACCAAGTCATACACCTTGTTTGTTTTCCTTCTGGTGTCTCCTGCTTATGGTTTCAACTGGTGTCAGTAGTTGTTCTGCTTAATCTGGTGGTTGGAATATTTTATTAAGGTGCCATGAAAATGGTTTTGAATGCTCTTAGGATCTTGCACAGAAAACTGAAGTTTAATCTGTCAAAGTGTGTGATAGACTGGCTTGATGTCCCTTAGCAATGATGGAAACCGCCTGATGGAAACTGGTAGAGTAACCATCTTGCTGTCATCTGCACCTATTTAGTGGTCAAACCTTTTGCTGTTTTGAATGTTTTAATTTAAGTAAGGAAAATAGGACTTTCCTGTGAGCGTGCTAAGGATATGAATGAATGATGCAGCACTGAACGTGTTTAAGGGTGGTAAATACTGTAGAGATGTTGCATGTTGGATTTTCAAAGGGATATAAACATCCATTTTGATTTTTAGGGATATTATGCATGCAGATACTTAATTTTTGAACACCCAGCCCATGAATTCTTTTAAAAAGTTGCTAAAAGGCTTACTTTGAGTAATACTTAATGGAGAAAAAAAAACAATAGTGCTATTCCATCATTAAAAATAGTTCCTGAAACCACTGTACATCATTGGTAAGACTAAACCAGGAATGATCCATCTGTTGATGATATCCTCTCTGGGAGGAGAAGGATGTGGAAATAGCAAAGAGAAATAAAAGGTCAGGCACAGAAGTTATTTTGAATCTGAAAAGCAAGCCTTATTGTATGGGTCTTGAAAAACTCAAATTGTAATTCTGTGTGAAGAGAAGATGGATAGGCAGCTCTCCTCGTGTGTGGGTACCTGTACGTGGAGAAGATTCCTGCTAATGAGTGGCATTTGTTTTGTAGAGAAAAAGTAAAATAGAAAGACTGAAGTCAACGATAGATAAATTCATCTCTAAAACGAGGGTTGGTTTGCTGGCTGCAAAAATCATTGATGTATGGAGAAACGTCCCAGGGGACTGTTATACTTATTGTATCTGCCATGTTTAAAATGAGTTTAGGTTTATTTTTCAAAACCTTAAAACCTGCTTTTGGAGAAGTTATTTGACCTGTATGCACAGAAGACACCTTTAATCTTATAGTTCTCTTGTGGAACCTCTTGCATGCCGGGTTATGAGCACACAACATTGCCTGTATCACAGTCTCTATGTACTGTATTAAAAGAGTTCTTATTATTTTTAAAGGGTGGATGCAGGTCATGTGTGCACATTAGAACTTACTGAGTAGACAGTTGGCTTACTGATTTTTTTCTGTTATGCTTTTCTGGAGAGTGATTACCTCCTTGGCTCAGTCTACGGGGGGAATTAATGCAAACCAACAGAAACAGCTTTTTAGATGGTGTTGAGGACCTGATGTCTGTCATGCAGACACTTCAGGGCTTTTTCCATCGGACTAGCTTTAGTCTGGCCCCGTGGGCTGAACACCCATGTGCAGCTGGAATGTATTCGGTGCATTTCTGAAATGAATCTTCCAGTTTAGTTTTGTGCACTCTGAGAACATTCCTCATGTGAAACAGAGCAATTAAGTGGAGATTAGCACAAGGTTTGCCTGAAAAGCATGTTCCTTCTCTGAGCTAAAACGCTTAATGTGGATGCACCTTTTATTGCAGCCATAGGATTTAGAATTTGGAAGGAACTGTCTCCAACACATTCTGCTTGTTGCTTTCTCTGAGAGAAAGTCCAGGAATTAGATAATAAAGATGAAGTTTTGACAGGTAGAACAAACCCAGAAACAAACCAGCAATATTATGTTGGCAGGTTAGACAAACCTAATAGCACTCTACTGTGGGGTAAATTATACTCTGTTCACGTTAGTGACTTGTCAAGTGTGTTTTGAATCTTTGATTTGTCTTTTGAAGATCTCAGGAAATGCACCAAAAGTTAATTTGACCTTGGTCCTTTTTTTCAAATCCTTCTTGCTTAAGTCTTGGATCCATTCTCAATACGGTGAACATGGGGACAGAACTGCCTACATGATGGAGCTGTGCTTGATCCAAGAATATGGGCACAGTTCATGGCATAATATGACCAAGAATAAGATTACCTGAAAATTAGAAGAGTGTTTTTAAAAATTAGAAACATCAAGTTGTGGACTGAGTGGCATTCCAATGGCAGTAATAAGGCAAATCACTTAAATGTTGTATAAATGAAATGACCGGTGTATCTCTGAGAGCTTGGGGTTGGACTCAGTGACCCAAATGGTCCCTCCTAATAGAATAACAATTAAATTCTAACTGACAGTATTAAATAATTCCCAACGTGAATTGTGTTTATCTTAATATCTGGCTTTTCCTCAAAATGATTTGACTGTCTAGCCTTTAGGAGTTGTACAACTGTGGTCTGAAGATAAAATTTTAACTCATTCAGGAAAACATGCTTCCATTCATACAGAACCTGAGATGAGCTATTCCATTTTATATTCTTGGAAAAATGCCTTGGTGAATAAAAGCTTTTTTTATTAAATTCATGCTATCATATTTTCTTTTTTACATTTGGTAAGGATTAATATTAGTCTATCGTTTAGTCATAAAAGAACAGGTCCTTATAATGAACTGTGACAAGAGAGAGGTGAAGAAGAACTTTGATTGGCAGATCTGATATAATGACACGGAAGATAATATACAATCCACTATCCTCGTATCTTGATCTTTTATATATGTTCAACTGCAGGAAAAACAGAGGGGAAAAGCTTTTTATTAAAAGCAAAAAAACCACTAGACCATTTGCTTACAGAAAGCTTGCTTAAATAACTGCTGCGGAAGAGAATATGTGTGACCGTCCGACCATCTTTTCCTCTTAGTGGGGAAATGATAACGTTCTCTCACTGGTCACTGGAACTGAACGGAGGAATCATTTTGCTAAAATGACCTCAAAACCAGTAATTTATCCTGCAGTTCCTTTGCTGGCTGAAGACTGAGAAGACTTTGGAGAAGATAATAAATACCTAGAGCATTTTGGAGATATGTTTCTCTTTTATTTCTTCTTCATCTCCTTCTGCCCAAGGGGAAAAAGAATTCCAGTCTGTAGCTCTGTATTATAACTGAACAAAGCCCGTGTGATGGCACTGCATGTCTGCCCCTTGATGTTCCCGGTAACTTCTGAATCAGCTGGCCAGCTTCAAGCATATATGAAGGAAGGATGGCATAACAGCCCCAAGGAGAAGGACGTGGGGGTGTTGATGGCTGAGAAGCTCAACACGAGCTGGCAATGTGCTCTGGCAGCCCAGAAAACCCCCTGCATCTTGGGTTGCATGCCCAGTAGTGTGGCCAGCAGGGCAAGGGGGGGGATTCTGCTCCTTTGCTCTGCTCTGGGGAGATCCCACCTGGAATACTCAGTCATGCTTTGGAGTCCTTAGCACAAGAAGTACATGGACCTGTTGGACTGGGGCACGGAGATGATCTGAGGGCAAGAGCACTTCTCCTATGAAGACAGGCTGAGAGAACTGGGGGGGTTCAGCCTGGAGAAGAGAAGGCTCCAGGGAGACCGTAGAGCCCCTTCCAGTCCCTAAAGGGGCTCCAGGAGAAATGGGAAGGGATTCTTGGTCAGGGAGGGGAGCCATAGGTCAAGGGGGAATGGTTTTAAACTAAAAGAAGGGAGGTTCAGACTAGATGTAAGGAGGAAATTCTTTGCTGTGAGGGTGGTGAGACCCTAGCACAGGTTGCCCAGAGAAGTGGTGGCTGCCCCATCCCTGGAGGGGTTCAAGGCCAGGCTGGATGGGGCTTTGAGCAACCTGGTCTGGTGGGAGGTGTCCCTGCCCAGGGCAGGGGTTGGAACTAGATGGTCTTTAAGGTCCCTTCCAACTCTAACCATTCTATGACTGTATGAACTTATTTTCTGCTTAAATGCAGTCTGCATTTGTTCTAGCTTAGTGCAGCTTTTACACTTTTAGTGTGGCTTGGAAGGGTCACTCTGAATCCAAATAACTGCCTGGTTTTGAAGAGACCGAGTTTGTGTTTGCTTGTAACTTTAATCTCTCTAAAAGTACTGAAAGAATGATTTTAACTTGCTGGTCTTTTTTTCTTTTGTTGAAAGGTGTGTTTAATTCTTCTTCAAAAAACTTTTCTGATGAGATATTATCATTAAAATAACTGTATTAACTCAACATCATGAATAATTCATAATGTGATTTTGAAAAAAATTGCCACGCAAAACTACAATAATTAGTTTTATGTGATAGGAAAAGCATTATTTTCATATTTAGACAGGAAGTGAACATTTATTTAGATACACCATTCATGATATACTAAATTATGGTCTAAACTAGTGTTTGCAATTTAAAAAAATGACAAGTTAATTTGAAAACCATCCCTAAGATGCACACTGGTATGTTGCTACCTACCTGATAAAATTGATTACTTTGTATATTTATGCATTTGCTGTAAAGTGGGTGGTTTTAAAATGTGATTGCACATTTAAAATTAGACTTGAGCCCATGATGTTGCCTTTTATGAATTTATTTTGCATTTTATTCATAATATTTTGAGTATTATTATCTATAATTTTCTGAGGACACAATGACAATTTTCATTAATTGCCTCCAGTCTTGTAGACAACTTTAAAGAAGTAATGGGGTGGTTGGAGGGAGTCATGGCATATGCCTCATAATATTACTTTCCTAAGTCTGGGATTGGAAGCTGCCTAAATATTGTACAAATACCCACCCCAAGGAGTCTGTCTGGCAGTTTTGAGTCAGGGTGTATTCTTTTCTCCTACTGACATCTTGAAACATCTGCTCCCTCTCTCAGACACAGAGTAAGGAACTGTGCTGAGTAAATGGCCTGGTTTGAATCATAGAATCAAAGAATTGTCCAGGTTGGAAGGGGCCCTTCAGATCATTGAGTCCAACAATCAAACCAACACTGCCCAAACCACCAATAACCCATGTCCCTCAGCACCATGTCTGCCCAGCTGTTAAATGCGGCCAGGGATGGTGACTCCACCCCTTCCCTGGGCAGCCTCTTCAAAGGCTTGACAACCCTTTTGGGGAAGAAATGTTTCATAATATTAATCCTAAACCTCCCTTGGCACAACTTGAGGCCATTTCCTCTAGTCCTGTCGCCTGTGACTTGGGAGAAGAGACTGACCCCCCCTGACTACCCCCTCTGTTCAGGGAGTTGTAGAGAGCGAGGTCTCCCCTCAGCCTCCTTCTCTCCAGGCTGAACAACCTCAGCTTCCTTAGGGACATAGGACTAATTTATCTGCAAATGCTTTGGAAAACCACATTTTTAGAAGACTCCAGTGTCTGAATCTGTGAAAATATTTACTTTATAGCCAGCTCTGGGATGTGGGTTTCAAGGTCTCAGTGTTTTCAAGCTCATCAGGTGTGGGGATGAGCAAGAGCAAGACCCGGGCACTTGACCCAAACAGCCAACATGATTATTTCATACCGTGAATGTCACATGCAATATAGATTACAAAGTTTCCTGAGGAGTTTCTTCTCTTCCATGACAGCTACCATCCTGAGAACTCCTTGCCCCAGCACTGGAGGCAAAAATACCAAAATACCAAAAATATTCTGTGTTAAAATACCACTGTATGGGCTTACTTACCTTGAAACCTTGGAAAAGCTTTCAAGTAAGTGAAGAGTTCAGCACAGCTCTGCATTCACAGAATTCTTTCCCTGATTTCTTGAATTTAAGATCCTTTTCTGTTGGTAGTTGTTGAAATGAGTTGGCTGTGATTTAATTACTCTATTAAAATCTTGAGCAGTACCTGGATGTTTGGCATGAGAAGCATGGCAGAGATGTACTAGATTATTAATATTATAGATTATTGCTATGAGAGTGTTGAAAATAGCACTGGTATATCTAAATTATTCCTATGTATTCCTTATAGTGGGATTTTTGGTATCTGCATGATGATTTTGGTGACTGGTACCTAGTTTAAAGACCTGCAGAAGATCTTGTTCTATCAACGAAGAAGCTCCACTGTTGTCCTTTGTACCACGCAGTTTTCTCTAACACGAAGGGGCTATAAAATGTTAGCAAATAATTTTTTTCTCTGTTCCATTAAAGGCATCATCAGAATAGTCTCCACAGCGGTTCTGACATCTTTAGTAGCTTCATATTCTGTGCAGAAGAGTGCATATTCATTTCATCAAAGCTTATGTATGCGAACTTTTGTTGTGCTAATGTAAGCTCCCTCAGGGTTCTCTGTGGCGCTAGCAAAATTTTTAACATTTTGACTTCTGCACTGCTGGATTTTGTGTATGTCACCTAAAAAGCAGCGAGAATTTTGTTTCTTTTTTGTTGTTCTTGCTAGTTCTTTGTTTCTTCAAAGGCTTTTCAAGGCATTTTCCTCTATTTTTGTGGATGCAGTGATTTCTCTCCATGAGTTAAAGTCAGAAGAAGATTTTCTCTGTTACTTTTTGAACTGACAGGTTCTTTTTCAGCTTTCAAAGGCGCTGCAAGATACAGGGTTGTGTCGTTATCAACACTGTCAGGTTCTTTCTGCAATAACAAAAGAGCCATCCAAAGACTCTCTAAGCAAAATGAGAATTTATTGTGGATGTGCAGAAACCCTGCCTAAGGTTTCTTCTCATTACTCCTGGTGTACGAAGTATCAACATGACAATAGCATTGTTATAAGTAGTACATAAAACTCATATTGCCCATGCAAAGTAAACTGCCATTTCCTACTGTAGGTATGATAGCCCCAGAAAATTATATCACTATTAAAATATTTTTGTTTTTGTGTATAAAATTTCTACCATATGGCTACAGTGGCTGGATATAGCATGTGCTGGGTTGCGTGTGAACCTTTTCTGACACTTGTGTTTCGGTGGATGGTGTGTTCCCTAAAGAGTCCCTCCCCATCTCAGGAGAGGTGGGAAGGGATTCTTGATCAGGGAGGGGAGCCATAGGATGAGGCGTAATGGTGTCAAACAGAGAGGGGAGATTTAGAAGAGATATTAGAAAGAACTTCTTTGCTGTGAGGGTGGTGAGAGCCTGGCCCAGGTTGCCCAGAGAAGCTGTGGCTGCCCCATCCCTGGAGGGGTTCAAGGCCAGGTTGGATGGGGCTTTGAACAACCTGGTCTGGTGGGAGGTGTCCCTGCCCAGGGCAGGGGGTGGAACGGGATGGTCGTTGAGATCCCTCTCCACCCAAACCATTCTATGATTAGGGTTAGAATTCCTACAGAAGGGAAAAAGGAAGCATTGGGTCAGCAAAGCTGTCTTAGACAACTGTAAAATCACAGAATGGTTTGGGTGGGAAGGGACCTTCAAAGTCTATCTAGTCCAATCCCCTGCCATGAGCAGGTACATCTTCAATTAGATCAGGTTGCTCAGAGCCCCATCCAAACTGACCTGGAATGTTTCCAGGGATGGGGCATCCACCACCTCTCTGGGAAACCTGGGCCAGGGTTTCACCACCCTCATTGTAGAAAATGTCTTCTTTATATCTAGTCTGAATCTACCTTTTTTTAGTTTAAAACTATTGCCCCATACCCCTTGTCCTATCCCTTCTAAAAAGTTTGTCCCCATGGGTTAAAAAAGACACCCCCCCCCCCCAGTTAAAAAAAAATCAATAAAAATGAAAGCCTTTCCCCCCAATTAAAAGGGGAAACCCACAATATTTTAAAACAACAGAGAATGTTCCACCATCGTAAGTGCACAGATGCGTGCACACCATCATAAGTGACACTGCAGATAGTGAGATGTGAGAGTGTGTGACCTGAGATAACTGCTGTAATAAAAAGGGAGATTTTCAGATAAGCAGAATGTTTCCAAGATGGCAAGCCCAGTGTGACTTCATTGACTTCAGTGGGTTTCGCTTGTAGAAAGGTCTGTCTCTTCGATATGACATAATAAATAATCCTGTCTTGGGTTATGACTTCAAAAAATATTCTGAGTGTAAATTCCTGGACCAAGGATCTGATTTGACTCTTCGTTTTATCAGTTGTGACTTTTTGTCAGCTTGCAGCCTTAAAGCTGAGGTGAAGTGTACTGGCAAGATACAGTAGCATATAAAAAGATTTAATGTTTGTGGAATGAGGATTAACTTGTTCCTTCTGCTAAAAATAGACTGATATTTGCAGTTCAGTTTCTTTTATATATGTTATATATTTCTTTTATTTTCTATTGCAAGTGCTGTTATGAAACATCTTTGGGTTACTGAGAACATCATCCTCTAAATTTGACCCAGTGTAATTATGGAGAAATACTATATTTCATGGAGAAATATTATGTGTATTAATTTTCTGTTTTATTGGCATGTTCTGTTTACTTTGCCTAGGTAATTACTGAGAGCAATATGATTACATTTTAAAGATGAGAAAAATGTTATTGTTCCATATAGGTGGTAAATATTCACTCTGCTACATTTACAAAATTATTTATAAGCTGTTTGTGTAAAAATTCCTTTTAGAAAAAGAAATCGTCTCCTTTCATAGTATTAACATTTGTTCTCGTGTGCTGTGTTTTGCATATAAATATTTATTTTTCTGGAAAGTGTTTTAAAATTGAATCTCACTTCAACAAAGTCAAGGCAAATTTTCATTTTAATTCTAATGGGAACAGGATTGGGCCAGTAAACTTTAGATTGCTTTTAATGTGGTGATTGACATTTTAAACCAGTTGGAGGTTTAAAAAAAAAAGAGTTTGAAGACTAAAATTGAATTAATTGCAATAGGTAAATAGATGAATGCGTGATTTACTGAATTTATGAATTTTACAAAAAGAGCACCTGTAAAGTCATGATAAGGGGATCTTTTAACATACAGATTTTAAGTTCAGTCCCAGACAAGAGGAGCAAATGAATATGCACTGATGTTATTGTTACAAAACTAAATAAATAACTTGGAAGTATATTCAAGGTAATGATTTAATTAAAAATATTTGGGATATAGATTGCTATCACTTCATTGCTTTCTGCAATTTTTATTTTCACTTTTAAATGTTTTAGTATCATCTTCTGAATAATTTTAATTAGATTTATGTTGGAGTAAAGCATTAAAATGCTATTTGCAGGGTTTTTTTTTCACAGCAGAAGTCAATAAAGAATATTCTCTCATTTGCCTTTCCGTATCATTGTCTGCAAGAACTATACAATTCCATACTAGAGGAGAAAAATTGTTCTTAAAGGAGATACTGTAGTCAGTTTGAGCAGAGAAAATGGCATTAAAACTGTGAATAAAGAGGCAGAACTTTGTTGTGGAGCTGTGTAAAACTTTTGTACCACTTTACATCCTGCATGAGTTATTTATTTATGTGAAAAATAAGTACCAACTCTGAAAATAGGATTTTAGAAATGATACATCAGTATTGGTGTGATATCCCGATGCGCCGTATACGGCATAAGTATCTATACAAGGAGAAATGCTGTCCCAAATGAGATATACTAAGACAAGCTGAAGTACGGGAATGGAAAGAAATCAAAAAATAGGTGGTTGCAGGCTATGGTCATGCTAGTAAATTAAATTATTGAGAGCTGAAACTCATATTCTATGTACTATTAATGTATTCTATATACTTTTAGTCTTAAGGCTCTTGGTCCCACGTAACTAACATTTTATCTTTGTCTTTATCTATTAATTGCTTGTCAGGTCTATGGAAAATTTGATTTTTGTAGAATCATAGAATGGTTTAGGTTGGAAGGGACCCTAAAGATCATCCAGTTCACCACCCCTGCCCTGGGCAGGGACACCTCCCACCAGACCAGGTTGCTCCAAGCCCCATCCAGCCTGGCCTTGAGCCCCTCCAGGGATGGGGCAGCCACCACTTCTCTGGGCAACCTGGGTCAGGCTCTCACCACCCTCGCACCAAAGAAGCTCTTCCTAATATTTGATCTAAATCTCTCCTCTTCCAGTTTGAGGCCATTACCCCTTGTCCTATTGCTACATGTCCTTGTGAAAAGTCTCTTTTGTGAAAGAATTTGGGGGAAAAAGGGAACATTGGGATGCTCTGAGTGTAAAATCCTGCATAAGATAAAAAATATACACAGGGAAATAGCCAGAAGGTGTGTAGAAATTTGCACTGCTGGTGCATCAATCACAGTTACAATATTATAGCAGCAGCTGGTTAGAGAGATTCAGAAGGGCACACAATTAATTTGAAAATATTAAATACAGCAGGTTTTAACTTGGTGTCTGTAGTAGGATCTAACAGAAGAATTCAGTGGCGAGTAACTGCGGTGACCTCAGCTGTGTTTTGTGTGGAAGGGGAAAGTACCGTGTGTGAATCTGGGAGACAGTTATGAATGGGAATTACATGGCTTTGCTTTGCAATTTTAGCTGTAAAGAGAGAAAGATTATCTCACAGAAACATGTAAGAGGTTTCGTATTGCCACTGCTCTGGCAAGCAAAGACCATTTGACAGTATATGTTCAAAAAAGTCCCCTATGTAGAGAGTGATGCTCATAAATTTTGTTTTTTATGATAGAGACCTTGGTTGAACTAATTTGTTGTCACCAGAGATACAAAATTTCTTTTAATATGAGTGTCTTAGTTAATCAAACAAAAAACTGGGACAGAATTATGCTTCCTTGAGCTTTGACAAGTCCAGTTTTCATCACGGACCGAAAACTCAGGTGCCAGTGCCAGGTAACTTTCACATAGTCATCAGAATAAAGTATATTTTATATTTTATAGTTCTCACAGTTTACTTTAACCAACATAAATTAATTTGGTTAATTCTATGCTCATATTTATCTGAATTACTTCCCAAGTTGACACTATTCACTCAAGTTATGGGACTAGGGAGAATAAATAGAAGATAGTTTTCTGCTATTCTTCAGTCTATATATTGTTGTCTCTGTTGATCAAATTCTTGCTTAAAATATTCTAGTTCTCAAAATAGCCCCACTGAAATGATTACCTAAATATATATGTTCCAGGTTTTTGGTGGCATTTGTTCTATATTAATAGTACTCCTGCACTGAAATGTTAAGAGCATTTCAAGCTCAGATCATGATGCTCCTTTTCAGATCAGGATACAATATATATATCCTTCTAAAGCTTTTGCCTTTCTTTTTATTCATACCTATTCAGCTGTAACAATAGCTGGACAAAGTGAATTTTAAAGTCTTCCTGTCTTAAGAGGCTGAAAGTTGTTTGGCTGCCATTTAGGTTTATTTATTTGGTGCTGGCTCATAGTTAAAGTTCTGTAAAACTGCTATTTTTGCTCTTCACCAGCATCATTTTTGCTGAATTCTTGGATTCGTGTCATACCTGCATGGGCCTGCTCAAGATCCTTTTATACATCTTAAAGCTTCATGGATTTAAAACCAAGCCCAGGACTGCTTCTGGATGCTAATGTTCAGTCTGGGGGAGCAGGTCCACTCTTTATCCATCTCCTTGAGGAGCTGAGACATGGTGATTTAAATTTGACTCTGTGCTAAAACAACTCTCCATCTCCAAGAACTCCCATCATGTCAGCTCTGCAGGTTTCTGGTTCAGAGGCTTGTGATAGATTAAGCAAAGAGATAGTGTTTACGTAGCTAGACAGGTAGATGAGTCCAGACAAAACCGGTAAATTGTGGCAACCCTTTCATGTCTCACTTTCTCCATCGTCACTGAGGTTTCCAGGGTCCTCCTCCTACAGCTCTTGGCTTGTTGTCGGAAAGCAGGTTCTTCTCCTTTGGGTTGGTGCAGCTACCTCAAGTCCTGGCTGGCCTCTCAGTTAAGAAAGAGAGCGCTTTATCAGCTCTTTTATAATTGTGATGCTTTGTTTTTGGAGCATAAGAAGCTTGAGAAGCTTTTCAGTGTTTTATGGAGATTGATTTCTCCCACCTCTTTTCAAAGAATTACTCTGAGTATTAATGTTTGAACCCAGGACAGGGGGTTGGAACTAGATGATCTTTAAGGTCCCTTCCAACCCAAACCATTCTATGATTCTATGCCTAAAATTTAAGGGGTGAGTGCTGTTCCTGGCCTAGTGGAGACAGAGTCCTAGGACCAGGTAGATGGAAGGGACCTCCTGAGGTCTTTAGTTCAACAGTTCGAGCAGGTGATCCAGGACTTAGACTATTTGAAGCCTACACAAGTCCTGCTGTCTTTCTGAGCTCTGCCCCAGCGTTTGACCAGGCCTATGATAATTTTGTTATTCTTTCTTATTTTGAGTTGGGATCTCCCATGTTTCAGCTTCTGTGTGCTGCCTCTTGTCATTTTAGTTTATGCCCGCAAGAAGAGTCTGGTTTCACCTTCCCTACACCCTCCAGTTAGGTGGATAGCAAGGTTGGCTCAGCCTTCTCCTCTTGATGTCATGCAAAACCAATTCTTCCAGCATCCCCTCATCTGTCCCATGTTCCAGACCCCCTATACATTTTGGTACTCTATATAGGCCTCTGTCTGTCTATCCATCTCTTTGTATATATACAATCATTATAACAGGTGGCTGATTCTCTAAAACATTGAGTAATAGGCAACTTCTTCAAGCACTTCTGTGCTAACAACTTCACAAAATCAAACTGTGCACAGGCTACGTAGGTGGAATCACACATGTTTTAAGTCAAGGGTCAATCATAATGCAGTTTGAAACAGATTTTGTATATTTTGTTAGTGATTAACATGTAATTTCCAATTCTATGTCTAAGTGCGATTTTCTTCTTTTATAGTGCACATCTTCCTTGGTTACAGTGTTTGTCTCCATGAGCAATGCATACAAAGAGGGTGACTGCAGTCATATGTTTTACAAATGCAAAATATCTAAAATTAATATTTGCTTTTGGAAGCTGAAGATATGGAAATACCATAAAATAAACATAGAGCAAATGAAAAGAGAAAAGATTATAAAATACAGAGGAATGCGCATGTTTTTAAACTGCCAGAATCTGGAATGAGCTTTCAGATGTTAAATACCATATTGTCTCCTTATTACTTTTATTTTATTTGTTTTACCTTGGCTGTTAGAAGAACAAATGATGGTGGAATTTGGAGGATGAGTAGTGAGGATCATGAGATTGGAAGTAACATTTGCAAGTCCTTAAAGATGAAGGTAGCAGAAAGCCAAATGGGTTCCAAAAAGGGACATTTTGTGGAGTGATTTATCTGATATGGCATTGCCATTTGTTGTACAATTTCAGTCTAGTTGCTATGGGAACCAATTTTACTGTTGCAGTGATTGTTAATCAGGATTTGTAGTTATACCATTTTTACCACAAGGCCTTATATCCTTACAGATTAAATCATGGTTCTCATTGACAGTGGTGTACATCAAACGTTATTGCCAGAAATAAAACCTGACCAACCTTCCTGTCATTTTTCTCACCATTACAAGAATCAGAGAGCAGAAGCTGAAGTTAACTTTTACAGGAACTAAAGGATTCTGCTTTAGTTACATTTGTCATGCTTGTATAATTCCAGGAAAAGAAAAGAAAAAAAAAAGCAAGTTTCTGCCTTGCAGTGTAATAATTTTATTTTTTCATTTAAGTGGAAATGAATTGAGTACTCTGGAGATATATTTTCTATGTATTGCTTCTTTAAGCATCTCTTAAGGTAGAATTAAAGCTCAAGGTCATCTAAATTCAGGAACTTTTTCCCCTATATTATGAAAAGAGAGAGATATTTGTATTTATGGAGGGAGGATTCAATACTCGAAGACTAGATAGCTCAGCACAGTAAATATTCTGTATCTTTTCAGTCTTCCCTTGAGTTTTACAACTGTCCCTGCAAAGAGGGTGTTGGCAGGAAAAGGGACAAAAGGGCTGAGGCAGCGGAGATTGTATTATCCTTTGTTTCAGCTAAAGGAGGATGCTGGGGTCAAAGAGCATGACTTCTCTGGTTCTGGTCCTGCTCTGTTCTCTGTAAGGTGAATAGAAATGGGAAGAAGAATTCTTTCTCTCTGAATTTACTCTCTTGGTGATCTTAGGAGCTAAGCTGAAGTGGTTGTCTGGATGCTAAGAGCTTAAAGTGACGAAAATATGCATTTCTGCTTGATTTAGAATAGAAAAGAATGGTTGGAGTTGGAAGGGACCTTAAAGATCATGCAGTTTCAACCCCCCTGCCCTGGGCAGGGACACCTCCCACCAGACCAAGTTGCTCGAAGGCCTGTCCAGCCTGGCCTTGAACCCCTCCAGGGATGGGGCAGCCACAGCTTCTCTGGGCAATTTTTTAATATTTCCTGTATAAATCTTACTAGTTTCTTTGCTACAAAAAAAAAATAAAAATATCTACAAAGTTCTGAAAAAAGCCATTGGTAAATTGTAAACTGATGAAATGCTGCCTTCAAAATTCACAGAAAACTTAAAAAACATAGGAGAAAGATGAGCTTCCCATCATCTCAATGGGGGTTTTATGCCGAAGCGTAGGGATGATCGATGCTGTTCAGTGTTGGCCGGTGATCAGTTTAATGCCATCATTAAAGAAAATGCTTGTCTCTCAGTCCAAAACACCCGACCTCTGATGGCAGAGCTCCAGCTCCCCACTCCCCTGCTCAGGTCCTTTAACTGGCACCAGGAAAAGTTGTTGACACAAAACGTGTGATAGATTGTGAGGTGAAATGATGTGGATGACATCGTTTGAGTCCAGCCTGGGCTGGGGATTATTTTCACGTATCCTCTTTTATTTAAGTGGAGTTTTGGCAGAATTTCTAAAGTGCTAAACCAGAATGATGCAGAGCTGCAAGCATTCTTCCCAGATTTACGTTTTTCTGATAGTATATTATTCCGTATGATACAGCCAGGTAGTGTTTTATGTGATATTTCACAAAACCCCTTGGCTCGTTGGCTTTTTCCCCAATGAACCGAATTCACAGCTTCTCTAATTTCAAGTCAGCCCCGTTGCGCCAGGAATATCTATGTAACAGTTTTGTTTTCACTTCATTGTATTCCAAGTACACTGAGGGATGCAGAATCAAAATATTAGCAAGGTGCTAGTTGCATTTTTTTTAATCCCTTTCCTGATTTTCTTTCTCCCTTCTTTCTCCTCTTTCACATTCGCTATTGCCGATACCCAGCCCCCACTATAATTCTGATTGGCTAAATTAATTCTGCAGCATCCTGCTGTGAATAATTATGTTCATCCAGTGTGGAGCTGGATGCCTTTCTCTCCCTCCTCCCCTCCTTGCCTAAATTATAATGTGACAATTGAAGCTCACAGCTGGCTCATCAGAGGTGGCCAGTTTGGGAATTGGCACATCTGAATGTGCCTCTCCGTTAACTCTCTGCCTTGATTGCTTAAGACAAGACATATGTAAACCCCATGATTATTACCATTTTGTGCATTTCACAAAGATCCTGCTTTAAACTGCAAAGCTGTTGTGTTTGTTGGGGGAGGGGAAATTACAGGAATTTTTCTCTTCCCCTCCCCACAGTTCCCTCCAACAATAAATAGCTGTCAGACTTATGTCAAGAATGAAATTATAGGAGCACATGAGGCCTTGATTACATTGTTTTGGATAGATTGCTATTAGCATACTGAAATGAAGTCTAATTTTTCAGTGCTTTAGCACAGTCAAGAATCAAGTGACACAGGAGGGGGAAGGGATATCAGCTACAAGAAATGAATGATGTAATTCTGTGCAACTGTTCTGGAGCCTCTTTCAGTTATGAGTGGTTAAAAACAAACAATGAAATAAATAAATATCTTCTGCTGAAATGTATTATTAGTTGGGAGGTAAGGCAAAGCCGGCGTATTACTGAACAAAACGTCCAGGTTAGATGTCATTCTTTGCGAACTTATTAAAGAGAGCTCAAAAGCAAATGGGTGTAGATTTAATTCATCCTCGTGCAGCTTCTAGTTCACTCAGTACACCCGGATTTTAGAGTTGAAAATAAATGAGTTTTTTCTTAATTATTTGCATAATTCATGGCACGTTGCTGGTTTTGGGTACCATGCATCCTCTGATGATGCACACTTCTTATCAGAGAATGCGCAGGGCAAGCGCCTTGTTGTGTTTTTATTGTTTACAATGTGTGATGATGTGCACACATTGTTTGCTTAGTTTGAAAATCTTTCATTTTATATACTGTGACTGTCCTAACCTTTAAATGCTTTCATACCTGTGGCTCCTAAGATGGTAGCTTTATTAGCCACAGATATGTTGTTTTAACTACCTCTGTTTTGGTGGTGTGGAAATAAATAAAAATTGTTTTGACTGATTCTTGAAATGATCGATGTGGAGTTTGGAAAGGGTCAGGAGTCATTTGGGTTTACTGGGACAACTGGGAGCAGCAAGAAGAGAGCATGAACTGTGCATGATGATAGATAAAAATTCAACTTGAGTTGACCGTGTTCTTTCTGAGAGGCAAAGCAGTGGGTGAGACGCACAAGACATCCAAATCAGGCATTTAGAAAGGACTTATACCACAATGTCATGAATTTGCTGGGTGACACATACTGTGCAGAAAGTTCTTATTGAAATGTTAGACATTTTATCTTTCTAATTTGAAATGCTGAGCACTTCAGTATAACTTAAATTAATAGAACTACACCAGCTGCATAGGGACATGGTAATTACAATTAATTCAATCTGAAATATCCCTAAAATGAAACAAAATACCTTGCTTATTCATTAAAAAGTCAGCTATAAGATCTAATGTTTTGGAGACCTCTTCACACTTGAAGGAAACATGGTTTACTTTGTTGGTAATTTGGGGCTATCTTGGTTCTGTGGCTCACGCTGCTGGACTATTGGAGCTCATTGGCAAAGGTTACTGGGAATGTCAGGAGTTCACAAGAGCTCAGAAGTTGCTTAGAAAAATTCAGAGAAAAAAGATCCATGAAGAGCTGTTGAACAATAAATATCACTTCTAAGAGAGGCCCTTAGTGCAGATAACTGGAAATGAGAGAATGTACAAGGAAATACCGTGATGTGCTTATCCTGTTCTACTTGTCCCTGGGCAACATCTAAAGTGCCATCAGAGAAAGGGACCCAGAAATACCTTTGGTCAGATCCAGTGTAGGTGTTCTTACCTTTATATTGAATATTGACCATCTTGTGTTTTAGGTAGTGTTTGCCTAGGATTTGTCTTTATGTGTGTTCCGGGTGGTTGCTAGTAATTTCTAAAGTTTGGACTGTTTTAGTAGGTTGGACTTACCTGAACATTTCCATATAGAGATGAAAAGACAATTTGTAAGACAGCTCTTACTAAAATAGATATTATTAATTTCCATGTTTTAAATGGTTTCAGTTGCTTCAGTACCAGTTGCAGAGAGTAATGGAGAGAAAGGGAGAAAGGATTTTGAACCAAAGGCTTTCTAGGTCAAGGCTGATATGTCCACATGTGCCTAATGATCCCTGTGAGCATGGACTGATCACTAAATCTTTCCATCAAAGTGATGAGATGCTCCATCCATGATCAGCCAACTAACTCCCTTCCAAGTCTTAGTCTAGGCTGAGCATGGGGCTCATCTGCACTACCCATGGCTCATCTGCACTACTCCTGGAAGGAGATGTATTCCTTAACATGAGTATCCTGATGACCTGGAATGAACCAAAACCCCTTCAGCCCTTGCCTCGCTATGGGACTAACCAAAAGTCCTTGGTACTCAGAGGAACTGATGCAACCTTGTGGTGTCCCACTGGAAACATATCCAGCATTGAGTAATATTAATTTTGAAATTTCTAAGCTGTCTTGGCCTATGATATGATAATGAAGCCAAAGCATTAAACTAAGTGCCTGAAATTTGACTGTGCTGGTTTTGAGGAACATTTAATATGTTTTTTGGCTATAACTCGTAGCTTGGTAATCACTTCTGTTCTGGCTGTGACATGGGAGCCATGGAAAAAATGAAAATAACGCAGCATGTTGGTTCTCCATTATCCCTGAGGCTTGCAAAGTGAACTGGGCAGTTCTGAAACAAACGTTTTATATCTGTGATTTCATAATCCATGAATTCTTGCTTATAATTTGGTACAAACTCAAAAAGCACACTGTATTTCACTGTATTAGAAATTTATATATCTCACCATTAGGTGAATATCACTTTTGAAATTGCTGTATAAGAACACCTTGAAATGACAGAGCTCAAACAGTTATTGTTATCGTTAAACAAAATTTCAGTTCTATTCAAATTAGAGGAAAAAGCAAGCTACTAAGTGGAAAAGGACAAATTCACATAGGAAAACAAATTATGATTTTAAATGGCAAGATGAACTCAGATAAGAAGAGAAAAAATAGAGAGTAGGTATTAAAAAAAGTATTTTTAAAAATAATGTTAAGTGTCATTTGGAGCATCCTAATCCAACAAATACAGAATCTTAAAATTTCTACATAACTTTTCTAAATTCTAAAAATCTAAAAATGCAGGAGCTGAGTGATATTTCTGGCTGAACCATGTTTTCCATGGATTAGTCCTACTGAGCTGTTTGACACCAAAGTCCCTCTAACTGCTGGCAGCGCAACCACTTCAGCCTTGCTGCAGCCGATGGTGGTGACAGGAGGCACCAAATATTGCTCAGTTTGAATAAAGATCTCACAAACTAATACTAAAAAAAAAAAAACAAAACAAACCAAAACAGAATTTTTAATAAGAGAGGATGCCAGTTTTCCTGTCTGCGGTGTCTGAATTTTTAATTTCACTGGTGTGAATGTGTTGTAAATATTTCATACGAGTTCTTCTTAGAAGTCACTGGAGTTACAAGTTTAAAAGTTAATCAGAGGAAAAGATCTGTTAGACTTTTTAAGTGCTTTGCAAAAAAAGCAAGATAATGCAAACTCATGTTAGTATCTGCATGACTTAATAAAAGAAGCAAATGATGTGCTAACACAGCCAGAGGGAAAATTGTTATATCACTTATTTCCTGAGAAATGTGAGTTTCAGACATAATTAACCCAGCATTCATACACTTGTGACAATACTATTGATTAGCTAATCAATGATAACTAAATACACACCTCTAAATTACATATTTTAAAACACATCACATTATATCAATGGAAACAAACCAATTAAAGTGCTTTAAATGCATACAACTAATCAGGAATTTAATACATGCTAATTGTGACCAAAATTTCAATTAATGTGTTGATACATTACATCATATTCAAGAATGTAAAAAACTGTGAAGTAATCATGTTCATCATGATCATATCAAATGATCTCTGAAATATACTACCAAGAAAAAATGACAATTTTCTGCCATTTATCTACATTTTCTTTTTACAGATAGTGACTTCATCTCTTATATATGTGTGTGTATATATATATACATATACATATGTATATATAATGCTTGGCTTAGTGTGTCCCAATTCTAGGGTCACCTCAAGGTGATATTGCTAAATCTATCTCTTTTTTATAATGTTTTTTTCTATCATCTCCTTTTAGAAGGTATTTTTGAATATTTTAATGTGTTGCAAAAGATTAGTGCTGGAGAGGATTGGGTGGTGGATGGTAAATGGCTGACAGCAGGATAAATATGTTTGTGTGTAGGATCTTTTCTCTGCGTAAAGTAAGATTTGTGTGCTGAATTATTATTTGGAGAGTGCTAACAAATCATAATTTTCTCTTTGGAAAATGATTGGATAATAATAAGAATTTTTATCAGTATCCCTATTGTTGCATTCCTTTTATTTTACCTACAAACGATGGCGAATATTTTGAAGTAGACAAAGGATAGTTAAGTATGTAGCTCTCCAAATTAAATGGAAATTGGACACTTTACAAATTTCTTCCTGAAGTGATTAGTGTAAAAATGAAGAGTAACAGCATAATATCAACTTGATCCGTACAGGAAGATATGGGAAATAAGTGGGGGAAGAATTGCCAAAAGTCTGAAGAGCAGTCAAGCGATAAAAATGTGTATTAGGGATTGGATTCAGTTCCAAGTTAATACACCTGAATTTTGACATCTTTAAATGCAGTAGTTGTTTAAGCTCTCGTTATAGTCCCTGTTGGTGCCCAAGCTGCTTTAGGGTGGCCTACTCATGGGGCAGGTGATGACTTTCCTTGCCTTGTTCTGGGCAAGTTGTAGGTAGAGACAAGGACATGGAAACAGAATTGTGCAACTAATCCATTCCACTGACTCAATAACTCTGCAGAGAAGGATCTGGGAGTCCTGGTGAACATCAGGATGACCATGAGCCAACAATGTTGCCTTGTGACCAAGAAGGCCAATGATCTCCTGGGGGGCATTAAAAAGAGCGTGGCAAGCAGGTGGAGGGAGGTCATCCTTACCTCTGCTCTGCCCTGTTAAGGCCACATGTGGAGCACTGGGTCCAGCTCTGGGCCCCCCAGTTCAAAAAGGACAGGGAACTGCTGGAGAGGGTACAGCAGAGGCTATGAAGATGATGAAGGGGCTGGAGCATCTCTCTGCTGAGGAAAGGCTGAGAGCCCTAGGGCTGTTTAGCCTGGAGAAGAGCAGACAAGAGGGGACCTCGCTGATGCTGAGCAACATCTAGAGGGCGGGTGGCAAGAGGATGGGGCCAGACTCTTCTCAGTGGTGCCCAGGGACAGCACCAGGGGCAATGGGCACAAACTAGAACACAGGAAATTCCATCTCAACATGAGGAAGAACTTCTTTCCTGTGGGGGTGGCAGAGCCTTGGAAGAGGCTGCCCCGAGAGGTGGTGGAGTCTCCTTCTCTGGAGACGTTCAAACCCCACCTGGACATGTTCCTGTGCAACCTGCTCTGTGTGACCCTGCTTTGGCAGAGGGTTGGACTGGAGGTCCAGAGGTCCCTTCCAACCCCTGCCAGTCTGTGGTTCACGTGTACAAGCCTGAGATGTGCAACTCATCGATTTCCATTTCTGAGCCATACCTCTCTTTGAAAGTCTTGCCCTCTGCTTTTGAGGGCTTTGGTGTTACACACTTCTGAAATATTATCCCCAACTTAAAGTGTTAAACTGGCTATAATTCCCTTTCCCAGTTCAGGAAGCATGTGACAAATTTAAGGGCTGAATGGCATCCCTTCCCTCCAGCTTGTCAACCGCTCCACACAGCATGGTGTCGTTGCCAAACTTGCCAAGGGTGCACTCAATCCCAACATCCATGATGATTTTAATATGTTTCAAAATGTTTTCCCTCAATAAATAATTAAAGAAAGGTGAAAGCTGAGGGACTACAATCAGCAAAGAAGGCAACTTTTCCACTTAATTAATAGCAGAGCAGTAGATACAGCAATGCCCATTTATTGTTGGAAATCCTGAACACTGAGCTCTGTTAAGGATTGCTCGGGGAGATAAAGTTCAATCTCACATGTCACTTTTATGGTTCTTTCCCAAGAACCGGTGACTGAGCACAGCACAGCAGAAACGTGCTGCCAGGAACGGAGCAAATGCTCATGTGGGGTAAATCCAGTTTTCCTTTTGCACTTTGAAGACTAACAAGGTGAGAAAAATTAGCTCTCTCCAGAATGCATGATAATAAATTATGATTATTATGATAAATTATTATGTTAATAAAGGAAGATTAAAAAAAATGACCTAATACACTTAGTGGAATATGAGGGCAATCAGCTGAACATTCTGGGAATGAATAACTCCCTTCTGTACTTGATTCTTCAGGTTATGCATGTTCAGGTGCTTGTTTTTTAACATTGGTATGAGGTAACTGAGAATCAAGCATGTTTTGCTTGCCCTAGAGAAAGATGGTCACACAGAAAGTTTTCTAATGATGAGAAGTTTAATTAGAACACATTTTGTAGCTAGAAGATGTTACAGGACAGGCAAGGGGACACCCTTGATCAGTGGCCCTTACACGTAGGAGAGGACAATGACAGCTTTTGACATCCAACCCACCAATCCAGGGTCCTTTAGCAATAAATACTGGAGTATGAAACTGGAGGTTGTGATTTTTCTAGACTAAAGTTCCAGGAAAGATTCAATTTTTTGAAAAACAGTCCTGGGGGGAAAAGACGTAATTAAAATCGTGGGTATTCAGATGACATTAAAAGCAATTGAAGACAGTGGTAAGGGCCTCTTTGAAAAACTGAAATTATTGTGGTCCTTCCAGCGAAGTGATGAGGTTAAATGCGTATTTGCAAGATCATGCAGAATACAAGAAGAAAAGGCAGGGTTTGTGTTCGTTCCCCCCCCTTCTCTATGGAAACACAACTCTAAACTGTCTTGTGTGAGAAAGACAAGTCCGGAGTTTTTCACTTATGTTTCTAGTGGTTTCCTATGAGCATCACCCTGAGGTCATTCTGCCACTTTCAGATAATACCTTCGCTTCACACCCTGGAGGCTGACGAGCCTATTAAAATACTTGGAAACTTTGGTCAAATCCTGAGAACCATGGAAAAAACACTGAAATATTTCTAAAAGAGAAATGTTCTTTCATTTCCCCCCAAGAGTGAACAGAAGTAGCAAGTTTATGCAAGAAATTGGCATCTCTTGGAGAAAGCAACAAACAACCCATAGCAGTCCAACAGTTTCTATTCCTATTAACCATATAAAAAGAATTCCTTCTGGAGCAGGCAGGAAGTGTCTGAGATCCATGGCAAATACATATAAATATATTTTAAAATGCTGTCCATGAGCACAGCAGCGTTTCCAATAGTAACAGATCCCAATGAAAAATTAGCTTCCGTGTGAACTGAACGATCTGAAGGTGTGACTCAGAAGGAGACAAAATTGTGTCTCTGCATGTTTTAATGGTCTCAGAAACAGTGATGTCTATTTTGTACTTCAATATATGTGTCTAAATAAATATACGAAGTAGTCCAGATTGTTTGAGGAGACACTCGTGTATTTTTCGTGATGCTTTTAATCAGCTGGTGGTTTTCAAATATCGATGAGCAAATGCAAATAATCCCTTTTGGAGAAGACTTCAAAATTTTTGATAGAGAAAGCAGCATCCTTTTATTTAATTTCTTTTTTACATTTACTCATTTTTGAACAAAAGTGCCATTCTGTGTAAAACTATAAAAAAAAGATGGAAGTGCATAACTAGGAAGTGGATCTCTGAAAACCAACAGGTGATCCATAAGATCTTCTCAGGAAAAAAAAATACAGAACAGTAAGTGAACAGGGAGGGTATTGCCTGGTAAAAAGAGTTCAGCTGGGAATGGAGAACAGAATTGCGATGTTGAAAAGAATGGAAAAAGAGAGAGAAAGAAAAATTATTCACTCCTGTGTTTAAAAAGAGCAGATCAGGATAAATAAAGATTTAGGACAGATATAACCAGGGAAGGTTTTCAGCAATAGATTTCCAAAGTTAAATTCCAAAGTTTGATAACATTTTTCCAAAACTGAGAGTGTCTAATACCACCGTCAGAATCAAATTCTAATAAATTCTTGAGGTAAATAGAAATTAGTAATCTCAATTAAGTGTGTGGGGCTAAAGTATAATCTTGTTTGACTTGGTTTTCTTTTAGTCTTGTGAAAATGAGGTAAAATTCTGAAAGGTGTGGGGTGCTCCTGGCACCGCTGTCAGCTTTTCCAGGAAGGTCGCGTTGCTCAGAGAGAGAACGTGATCGCTACGGTTTCATCCAAAGTGTTTCAGGTTGTGTGCAAATCGTGCCATAAATTCTGAAGTTTTGAGAACTGAGATTCTCAGTGGGATTTAGGGAGATGGGTTTTTTATTCGGTTTCGCTTGGCAGGTCTCTGACTGCTAATTTTGCAAAGGCCCAGAGGTCGTACCCGTGTATGTAATCTCCTGCAAGGTCAGAGAAATGCGTTAAAAGAAACGGAAATATGAACTGGCCCCGTATTCAATACCTGCTTGAGTAGACCCCAAACTTTCAAGGTCTTTTTTGCCTGGTATGAACAATGCATTCAGATTTTTAAAGGAGCAATACAGCTTGTTTCTTAGAAAATAATGTTAAAACAGGGGTCAAACTATCACATTAATTACCTGGAGGTCATTTTGGAGAAAATTACTATCAAATGTGTTGAAAAAGGTTTTATATTCTCCCAGAAATTATGATCTGCTGTTTCTATGGAAACTGCAACAGTAGTTCATAAAAGCTCTTTAATGGAGGTTTACAAAAGCTTAACATCCTGAAGTCTGGCAACATCTATGGGAAAAGCACAAACTCTCACACAGAGAAGGCTCATTTCGTCTCTGCCGCAACTCTTTGATTCCAGCCAGAGTTACATCAGACATGAACCAAGCCCCCCAGCATTTAATAGTTTTATAAGATATGGGGATAAATATTATAAGATAATATTTGATTTGTAATCCTCAAATCTTTCTCCTCTGTTGGATGCACACGCGCTTGTCATACTGTCAACCTGATGAAATGGAGCAAATCTTGGAGGAATAGAACTATTTAAAAATGAACGTTATTTCAATCTGCAGAACATTCTGGCCTAGGATTTTATTTTTGATATTTCCATATTCCATTAGCTGTGCTTTTCCGGTGGGTTCAGGATGGAGCGAGGCTGAACATTCTGCTCTTTTACACGCGCTTAACTTTAAGCATGTGAATAGTAATATCGACTTCAATGCATAAAGATAAGAAAGTGCTTAAGTGCTTTATTGGCTGAGAGCCAGATTGCTCAGCTCCCAGCAAGAGCATGCCCAATATCAATGATTAATAATAATGAAAACTAGAATTTGCATTTTCTTAGATAGTTTATTGATAACTTTTCCAAGATTAATATTCCTTTTATCTCCCATATGCACACAGAGTCTGTTTCTTCAGTGAGATATTGTCGTTTAAAATGTTCCTGAGGCCCAATGGACGGCATCTTTTAGTCAAGAGGACTAATAAACATGAATCTTGCCAAAAGAGGAATAAAGTGATATTTTAGTTCAAAGTGCAGTCAGGGTTGTTCTGTGATTTTGGGAAGATTCAAAATATTGCTGATTTGCTGGCAAACCTCTCCTATAAATCTTTAAATCTCAATAACAATCCCAGGGGAAAAATGTGGTGGAGTAATGGTGAAGAATAGGCCATTATGTGATTTAATGGAAGTGATAGAAACACCCTTCTAGCATTTGCCTGCAAATACTAGTTCTATATGATTTCTCTGCTTTTTGTTAAGACTTTTGAACAAGTCCCATTTGTTTAGGGTAATGAACTACCTTATGGGATTGAACCAACCACAGACTATTTGTAGACTATCAGATCGTTAATGTTTTTCTGTGTTTGTATTTGCTAATGGACATGTAAGCAATTTGGGAGGAAGTTAATAATAAAAGTTTGCTCATCTGCATAAAAAGCAGATTTTCTAATTTTGCTAAATGGATATCAGATGAAAGGGGAGAGAAAAGAATGGTCTAAAATTTGTTTACAGCATTAGTGTCATATTAAATGGAACCCTCCAGTTATCCCTCCTTTCTATTGGTTTGGTTTGGTGTGTCCACAAAGACTCCTTTTGGAGGAAACTGAACCAAATCATCATATTGGAAAGTAAAATCTGAAGGAGTGACTGACCTTCGGGCAGCTTCACACACAGATGCACTCAGAGGATCAGAGTTAGTGTCTCCCAAATAACATCTTGCGCTGCACATAATGTCCTGATTGGGACTTCACCAACAACTGCTTGTTGACTGATTTATTTCTGTGGAACTGAATTACTCGCTCTTGTAAATATAACCACTGGGTTTAGAAATCTAAAAAGTCAAATTCTGTCCTTGTGGCCTTCGTTCCTTGTAGCCAGAGTTTGCACGTAAAGTGGGAAGTCTTGGGAGATAAAGGTTTGCTAATAGAATCTCAGAACTAGGTGAGTGCTGTTGGCTGGAAGCAGGTACTGAAAATGAGAAATTGTGATCTCGGGTGAGTTCATTGTGATTCCAATTACAAACTCAGTTAAAAAAAAAAAGAAGGAGACATAGATTGCTGTATGAGGTGTGTGTTAGCAAGTGTGAGTAAAACTCACGTATGTGCCTTTTAGAGAATTTCCTGTGATGTTAATTGCACTAAAGATCTCAATTTACTTACGTGATTGGCTGCCAAATGGGCACGACTGACTCTACAGCTATTCAGCCATTAATGCTATTCATGATTTCCAAGTGATTTGAGAAACCAAATGGTGTAGGCATACAGTCAAAGGTCAGTAGAAATAGTATCATGTTTTTATTGTTTTCAATTTTAGAATAAAGTAGGATTAAATTGAAGTCCATGACTAAAACCCAACTAATCCTCAGTGAGGACAGCCATTTTAGTCATTGACTAAAGCTTTTTTCCCCCTCCACATAATTAAAATAAAATAAAACATTCTAAATTAAAATAAAACAATAACCAAATAATCCAGTAAACATAAATAAGCTTCATATGTAATAATAATCCTAAATATTTTGGTTTGTTATGGAGACCCTGATTCTATTACAGCCTTTTCCTGTTGAGGATTGAAGGCCAAACCAGATACACAATGAGGACCAACAGAATTTCCATTTCTATTGCGTGGGTTCACTTCAGTGAACCTTTGCTTGGGTCTGTATCTGTAACCTCTCAGTCGCAGGACTTGGCTATAGTTGGGTGAAATAGAAAATTAACCTGCCTCACCTGCAGCATAACCCAAATTCTTTGTCAGTGTTTATATTGCTGTACTATTCCTAAAATACTTAAAAGGACTCCTATTAACCAAAGCCCCCCATAATTTGCCTTCCAAATAAGTAATTCTTAAAATTCTCTAACCTATTTTCAGTGCAGTATTTAAGATTACATTAGTAATGTAATAATTAACTTGATTAATTATTTTTATGGAAGGAATGAAAATACTTGTAATAAGCATAAATATAGAGTTAACAAAAATAGATTTTTTTTCTAAGGATAACTCTTAATTAAACATCGATAGAGAATGTGTGATATTACTCTGCTTTTAGATGCCTGATTTCTAAGAACTGTTTGTCACTTAGGTACTTTCGCTCTATAACTAGAAAGCAAACCAATGTGCAATGGAGTTTAAATCTCAGTAACCTGCTTCAAAATTTGGCTGTCCAACATCCATATAATTTCATTCCTTGGAGCATTGCTGAGAATATTTATTTAATTAAATATCATCTGTTTTCTCATTAATATGTGGTTCTTCTTGGCTATTTTGTTGTTTCCTTTGTGCAGAAATCATCCAATAAATTTGCATCAGCCCTGATGTATTTTCTTCATTAGATGCTTGGGATGATGAGTCCCCAGGCAGGCCTTAATTTGATTTACAGTGTACAAAGAATTGAACCTTTTTACAAATTAAAACCAAAATGAAACAAACCGTAACAGAACAATCTTCACCAAAGCCCTGAGAAGTGCTACCATTTGTTCTTTTCCTTTTGAAAAACAATGTAGAGAAACTGCAACGGTGTCATGGCAAACTACTATCGTAAAATTAATTCTAAACTGTTTTGTTTGTACTCAATTAAATAGTCCTTACTAAGGCAAGAATTTTCATCGGCTTAAACCTGAAACTTGTTTCTCTTCCTTCTGTTATGACTTTTATTTATTTGAAATCTTCCAAGTTAAATTTTGAGACAGCTTTCTCTGGGATTTAAGGTAAGATTCTAATCCATGTGAGTGAATAAGCGGAAATTCCATGTGCCAGTGGTCGATACTGAAGTCCAACTCTTCAGCTGGGACCTGCATTTGCCAAGCTATATCCTAGTTGTCCCACACCATTTAATTTCAGCTGGTCCCGTACCGGTTTATCACATAGATTAAAACAATATCACCTCTTTTAGAATTTGAAAAGGTCTTAGACAAACTTTTGCTCTCTAACTTGTGCTATTACTGTGTTTTAAAATCAAGCCCAGACAATACCTAAAACCACACTTTACATTAGTGGAAGTGAGGAAGAGGGAGTGCAGGCTCAGGGAAAGCTTAAGAAAGCCAAATGAACTAATTAGTAGAAGTATTAGATCATTGTGTACTATGAGCACTTCATTGAGATAGAACAGCCTGGGAGTGGATTTTCACATTTTTTTGTTTGATGGAAGAAGGCGATGCGCTTTGAGGCTTCTGCTTTAAATTCCAGATTGTGAAGTCCAGAGGAAGAGATGTAACATTGAGCAGTCCAAGATCTATATTCAAATTCCTATTTCAAAAACAGAGAGGCAACTGGAACTCCTTAATGAAATGATTGCAAAGATTTTTTTTATTTTAAACATGGGTAAAAAATTGCATTTTTACCCTAAAACTGTTCTGATGAGTGGCTGAATTACAGTTATCTGGAATTTATAAAAACTGAATAGATATAGACATTGGCTCGGGAAAATTTTCTTCTAGCAATGGAAGTCTGGCAGTATTATAGGCAACGTGAAACAAATCTACTGTGAGCAATGGGCAAGCTTAATTATAAGTGTATTAGCACTGCAGCTGCCATGCTGAGTTTCTAATTGAAAAAATCACGGTCATTGTTTTCATATTTTCCTTGTTATGAATGATTCTGATTTCTCAGAGTGATTTTTTTTTTTGCTACTTGATCCTAGTTTGAAGTTTGGTCAGCAAATAGAGACCTTAATTTTGCAAAATATTACTTGTGTGGTGCACCGTTTCCTAGTAGATTATACAGTGGAATAAGATCTTGTGATTAATTGTGTGCAATCACAGCTCATGAGCACATTTCTGCTGGAGTAAGTGCTGCTTAGGCATAAACATAGCAGGTTCCGAGGTTTTCTTCTTGTTCAAATCTAGCTTTTTCCAGGAGGATGTTTTGAGATCAGCTCTGTCTCAGGCAGGATGTCCACAAACGTGGCAGCGCTAATGAGACCGAGTCTGACTCCCAGGAGCCTGTTTGTTCTTCTGTGTCCTTCACACAGCTGAGAACTGACACGTTAACACGTGTTACACATAATAAAATAATGCAGGGGTAGTACCTCTTGTGACCATATTTCGCCATCCCTAATTACTGTCTTGAGATTTATAATGATGTAAATGAGTTTGGCTGGAGCGTGTTTACTACATTAAGTATACGTGCTTTATATTGAAGTTTCGTTAGATTGCAGAAATGGTTTGGTTCCTGTACTGTGTCCAGTTCTGTGCCACTGAGTTCAAAAAGGACAGGGAACTACTGGAGAGAGTCCAGTGAAAGTTACAAAGATGATGAAGGGGCTGGAGCATCTCTCTGCTGAGGAAAGGCTGAGGCACCTGGGGCTGTTCATCTGGACAAGAGCAGACTGAGAGGGAATCTCATCGATGCTGAGCAATATCTAAAGGGTGGGTGGCAAGAGGATGGGGCCAGACTCTTCTCAGTGGTGCCCAGGGACAGCACCAGGGGCAATGGGCACAAACTAGAACACAGGAAATTCCACCTCAACATGAGGAAGAACTTCTTTCCTGTGGGGGTGGCAGACCCCTGGAAGAGGCTGCCCTGAGAGGTGGTGGAGTCTTCTACTCCGGAGACATTCAAACCCCACCTGGACATGTTCCTGTGCAACCTGCTCTGGGTGACCCTGCTCTGGCAGAGGATTGGACTGGATGATCTCCAGAGGTCCCTTCCAACCCCTGCCAGTCTGTGGTTCACGTGTACAAGCCTGAGATGTGCAGCTCATCAATTTCCATTTCTGAGCCATACCTCTCTTTGGAAGTCTTGCCCTCTACTTTTGAGGGCTTTGGTGTCACACACTTCTGAAATATTATCCCCAACTTAAAGTGTTAAACTGGCTATAATTCCCTTTCCACAGGAAGCATGTGAGAAATTTAAGGGCTGAATCCAAATCTTCTGAATCTGACTAGCGTATTTAGAGTTCATACAGTTTAGATCCATGATTGTAACTACTGTGACTTCTTTACTTAAGTCACCTAATTTCCCTGTATTACATTTTTTTCCCTGTCAAGAACTAGCACTAATTCAAATTATATCTCTTTCCGTTGCTGATTAAGTCATTAACATTTAATACTGATTTGAAAATCAAAACCACTTATCAAGCACAAATATTAATGGCTCTGTTTTGTAGCTTTTCCTCTGACCGAGGTTGTGAGCGCTGTGGGTCTGTTATGGCCCACGTGTTCCCAGGGCACAATCTATTTCTGCTTCAGCAATTCTGAGGAAAGGTTGGAGGGTTTTTTTTACTTCCTCCTTGTGTTCCCCAAAGCGATTCCTTGCTGGTGGTAACATGATTTATTTGTGACAACATGAGCCCTCGCCATTCCCACCACGTCTTTACTTTGTGTTCTGCCCACACTTTTCCCTCCTTGTTCATCTTAACTCTACCAGTGGACTTCTCCTTGGGAAGGTGGATGGATATCATTTTGATGGCAGTGAAATATGCTGGTGTGTGTAGTAGAGGGAAGACTACATGAATAAATGAATATAATGTAATGGTCTGCTAATTAATCCTTCTAGATGACTTCTCTGTTTTAAATTCATGAATCTTTCCTTTCCAAACAGGACTTCTTTCATTCATGGTCTTTCTTCCTGAGCTTGAGTATTCATGCTTTTAATATTATCTCTTTATTCCACTTTTCTCCAACAAGACCACCCTCTTTCTAGTGTTTTTTTGGTGCTGGGAATATAAAATTTGAATCAGAATAACCACAACATCACTATAAAGATGTCACTCTTCTTGTACTGTTTAGTGCAGGATGTCTCAGATACCTTAGGCATCTAAAATAGCATGAGCTAAATTAAGTACTTGAATAATTTCAAGTGTGTCACAAGAGTACAGTAACTGGCATTTTTTATTTTTACTATATTAAATACATGTTTATTTATTTATAGGTACCAATATCGTGAGATTCTTGGCTCTTTTGTGTCTTGCACACATCAGGGTGGGATCTCTGCTGGTGCTTTAGTTTGGCACGAAGCCACTGAGCGTCTTGCCCAAATTCTGAATTAACACCGAAGAACAGTTGTCTGCGGCCAATAATTTAACGTCATAATTCTGGCCACTTCCCGTGTCTTCCATCTGGCAGTGTGTCTTTTCGAAGGTTCGTGCCCGTGTCCAGCCTCTTGGATATGACTGCTACAGCTGAGCGGGATGAATCAGAGTTTACCGGTTGATCTCCGCTTTCTCCTGTGTGAGGAGATGTTATTGGCACTTGTCTGAATGTGTCATTAAACCTCCCAGAATTTGAAAATAAATCAAGTTACCCTTCTCAGTTTAAGTAGTACTTTGCCCCTTATCTCAGCTCTTCTGTTTGTGGAATGGTGTACAGGGAAGGTGGCATAATCTGGCTCTAAATTAAATGGCTTGGCTTTTTTCCAGTACTTGCTTTTTCCTGCTACCATGAACTGTGTAAAGTTCTTTTTTTCCTCTCAGTTGACTGTAATCAAAGTGTCATTTTGTCATTATTGATCCTTTCTTATTAGTGTCTGAAAGTGCTGTGTTTCAAAGTGCTGCTTCCTTGGTCCAAATTTACGGTCAGTACACAAAGGTTTCCTCATCCTCGCTTCTCCATGAGTATCTTTTCTTACTTTTCCCTTATCTTTTAATGTAGTACTTTTAGTGAAATTCATGAGAAATGTCTGGTCTTGATGAGGAGGGAGGAGGAAAGAATATGGGACTCATGTAACTTCTCTTCATGCTCATCTTCCTTATTTTTGTTTCTTTTTTTTACTCCCTGGTAACTTGTGACATCTTAGAAGCTGTCAGTCAAACTGCCAGCAGCCCTTTCTTTTTTAGTGCATGATATGAGATGATGATAACTTTTCACTTCTGTCTTTTTAATGTTCTCTTTTCTCTTTGCCATCATGCCACGGCAATGGTGAAATAAATCATCTATTTGTGTGAAATAAATCATCTATTTGTGTGACTCACATTGTACCTTCAGATCTCCCCTTACAGAGTTCAGATACTAGATTAGCCATTCCCCTGGTGAGCTCCAGTCCAGAAACTTCCATTATTGTTGATTTTTTCCTTAGGCAATTCCCAAATAGCTAGAGCTATTTGGGAGCTGCGACTTCTCTTGTGCTCGATGACAGGCCACCTCCTGGAAACGGTCCTGGCCTACGTGAAGTTGAGTGGAAAACCCTCTCCTGCTGCTCTGCTGATCAAAGAGCCAAACTCCCATTTTCACACTTGTTTCTTTCTCCTTCTGATGATTTTCTCCAACCTTGGCATGAACTGTTACTTTGTCTGTTATGCAAATTTTTTGGAACCAGATCTCAGTCCTTTTCAGCACTTCCCTCCTGATTTCTCAGAAATTGTTGTTCATGGAGAGTGATTTTTAAGAGGTTTCTTTGCAGGAAATGTATTCCATGGGAGTGTCATTTTGAAAGGACCTTTGACCAAAGGTCTCAACTATTTCTGTGATTTTGTTTGCCACTTGTTGACTTCCAACTGACCTGCGCTTGAGGCTTTGTGGAAAAAAAGTTGGAAGCAGCAAACTGAGGCAAAGAGCAGGAATTAATTTTTTCTGTTTTCTCGGGGGGGCGGGAAGAAAAAGAAAATTCCTCCCTGTCTCACTCTTACAGTCCCACTGCCTATGAAGCCTATTTATACATTGGCTGTAGTAGACAACATTCTGGATCCACTGCTTATATGCAAATATATGTATATATAGATAAAGCAAGTATATGTAAGTGTATTGATATATCATTATCAAGATATATATAGAATCATACAATAGTTCAAGTTGGAAGGGACCTTAAAGATCATTGAATTCCAACCCCCCTGCTGTGGACAGGGAATATATATATATTCTTATGTATTTATGTACTTATTTGTATAAAGAAAAATGAAACTTGAAATCCTTAGAGATTATTGTTTAGGCATGAATATCGCTATGTGATTATTTAATGTTTACAGCTTTGCAAAGATCACGTTAGACTTTCAGTGTTTAGACTTTATACAGTATTTTCTGCCAGCATTTTAAACTCCAGATGACAAAATTATTTTCACTTCCAGTGATCTAGATCCATCTTTATTTTTTGAAATAGAAGATATTAAAACAAGTTCCTGGTTTGATGTTCCACCCTTGCTTTAGGATTAAAGGTGCCTAAGATGAACCTCTGGCCCAGGCTGGTCCCATGGTCAATGCCATTGGCTGCCAAAAGGCATTCCCGTGTCCCATCACTAAACAGTTTCAAGCAAAGAAGGGGAATTCATCTGTTCGGTCGCCTCTTTCCCTCCACAGAAAAAACTTTATGTGTTTATTAGCGACGTTTTAGATAAGTATATTCCATTAGATCAATCTCACAGTTAAGATTTACAGATCTTGTTTTCTGACTGTTCAATCGGTTAATGATCTAGATATTTTTTTTGTTTGAGCAAACAAACAAAGCAGTCTCCCGTGCTTAAGACACCAATATCTTAGCAGAGGTGAACTTTCTCTATGTGTAATTAAACCAAGTTTTATTACTGATCTCTGACACATTTTAGTGATTCACTGTAGTTTCAGAAGGCTGTGTATTAAAAAACATTTTGTACGCTACTTTCTGCATGAAATATAACAAGGAAAATATTTTAATTGCATTTTGATTTTTGGTTCACTGTCCAATAATTTTATATAATTGTTTATTAGAGATTATTGTAGTTTCTATTACAATAACTAAAAGTTGAAAAGCAATAAAAATAAGCAATCTTGTTGCACAACAATGTAGCTGCTAGATTTTGCATGTTTCCTTTTGCTGTTATTAACCAACAAAGATATTTTTCTAGTCAAAGACATTTTTCAAGAATTGCATTACCCACTAAACAATTTTAAAAGCTGCAGTTAGTAATATTGTAGAATAAAACTATTTCCCATGGTTGACTGAATAATGTAGCTTCTTCGAATAGTACAACCCTTAGCTAATTAACTGGGTGCTTTCATATCAGGAGCTGATTATTGCTTCTGGAAACAATCATTTAGCCACCGAGAAGGGAACAACACATCTTAATAAAGACATTTTTCCTTACAGATCAGCTCATTAAAAATTTTCTACTGTGTGTCACCAGCCAGGCTGTAAAGCAGTTTTGACTGATCCCCTAAACTTTCATGGATTTTTGTCTGTAAAATGGGGATATAATGTTTACTTTATTTGGGAGTTCTTTCAGAGCCTGATAAAGTAATGAATCTGGGGAATACGTACAGTAGTGAAGATATTTAGGTAAAGGCACTTTTTGGGGGAGAAGTGTTGCTTGCAGATGTTTAAAGGTCAAGACTAAGTATGACAACAGCTGTGACTCCAAACTTTTATGAATCATAGAAGACATAAATGCACTGTGTAAAAAAATTGTATTAGAAAGTTAGTGCTTCTCTCTTCATTATATATTATTTAGCTACTTCAAAACTATAAGTCAGCCGTGGGTAAGAACCAACAGCAGGAAACTGCGACTGTTCTCATACACAATGTACGTTAGAGAGAGGTCACTCTAAGCACATGGTTCCTAGATGATCTCTGAGTGCATTTCTGAATTACCTATAGAAGAAAAAAAAGTGAAATGATTTCACATAATAATCACAAAAAATAAGGAAACTTTTTTGAGGAAACTTTCAGAAATTTTAAACAACCTTTGTAAAGCATATTGAGATTCTTTGACAGAAGTTTTTGTAGAAATTCTTGAAAGATTTTGTAGTTGAGGCAGCCAAATTGTCAAGAAATTTTTTTGATGAAAGGAATCTGTAAGAAAATGTTCTTATCCGTGAACAGCACTAAATATTGATATTGGAAATACCTCATCTTTAATCACTATTGTGAATTTGTGATAGATTCAGATTGTTCCAGAAAAATATAATTATAGGGAAAGCATTATTGCTATAACTTTTATTTTGATTTGAAGAGACAGAGTTCAATAAAATGACTGTTAAACATTATTTTTACTTAAACTAATGAGCCAGCTTGAATAGAGAAATCAAATATAAAATTATCCATATAATGAGAGACAGCCCTCACACAAACACCAGGCCATATATTTTCAAACACACGTCTGCAGTTGGAATCTCTGTGCGTGTATTTGGTTGTCCATTTAATTGTGGACATTTATCTAGAAGTATTTATTATGCTGTTACCCCAGTCAGCAAAACCATCTAAATCCTTCATAACTGTTTTGTTGACAGTCCTGTAATTTTAATTCATTTATATAAACATCAGTAAGAGAACGAAACAGTGAATCATAAGCCCTGAACAGACTGTGACATGCAATATTTAATGTAAGAGTTAGGACTGAAAAATCTGTGTGAAGTTCATTACCAAGTTATTTTATTTTGACATTTGGTGCTGCCTATACATTTATTTGTACGGCATAGTGACAGAGATGGCATCTCAGGCATCTGTTTGTCACAAAGTTAAATTATATATTGGAAAGAGACTTACTCTGGCTGGAAGTTTCCTCAGGAGGTCTCCAGTCCAGCCTCCTGCTCAAAGCAGGGTCAGCACTGAATTCAGCCAGATTGCTTATGACTTTGTCCAGTTCTGGGTTGAAAACCTCCATGTTAAACATCCCACAACCTTTCTGTGCAAGTTGTTCAGTGCTTTAGTGTCCTCAGAGTCCTCTTTACATCCAGTTGGAACCTCTCTTTCCATTTGTGACTGTTGTTCCTCCTGAATGCACATCTCAGTAAAGAAGTGGAGTTTCTTGGTCACCTTTTCTGCTCTTTTCTGAGGAGGGTAGTAGACTGGGAAGACACTGGCTCTGACCTGTGCAAAGACACAGTAAGATGTGACTCTCCCTCTTCCTTCACAAGCAGCCCAGAGTCACTGGGGGTTGTTCTCCCCTATTTCTGCAGCACCAGAAGCCTGCAGAAGGCTCTGGGGAGACCTGATAATGGCCTTGCAGTACCCAAAGGGGTCTACAAGAGAGATGGGAAGGGACTCATGATCAGGGATTGGAGGCATGGGATGAGGGGTAGCATTTTTAAACTGAAAAAGGGGAAATTCAGATTAGATATCAGGAAGAAATTCTTGACTGTGAGCGTGGTGAGACCCTGGCCCAGGTTGCCCAGAGAAGCCGTGGCTGCTCCATCCCCGGAAGTGTTCAAGACCAGGCTGGATGGGGCCTGGAGCAACCTGGTCTGGTGGGAGGTGTCTCTGCCCAGGACAGGGGTTTGGGACTGGATGGTCTTTAAGGTCCCTTCCAACCTGAACCATTCCGTGATTCTAGAACTGTGCAGACATCATTGTTATATTGGGCTGGGTGGGAAATGAATGGGGATCAATTTAACTTACAAAGCTGCGAGTGTTCGACTCCCAGGAGTAACTTTCAGCCTTCAGAGAGCGAGCAGAGCCTGTGACTTGTGCAGATGTAACTCTGCCCTTTGCTTCCAGTCGTCTCTATTGTGCTCACATTGGTAATAAATTCAGGTCTCGTGTCCCTCTGTAACACCAGACTGAACGGCTTTTGTATTCAGCCGTGCAAGGAAATAAACCATCAAACTTAAAAACTTATTCTACATTTGATCGTATCAATTTTATATTATTTGAACATTTCTCAGTAAACATAGCAATGGGGCATGAGTTACAGCCGTGGCGTTTTCTCACATCGCTTTCTGGTCTTTCATCAGCTTTGTGCTCTTCATTTATTGCCTCCCCTGAGTCATCAGTATTGGTCTAATGGACTGGAACAGCCTAAGGTGAATGGTAATTACTTATTGAGTTGCTGATAGCCCAGATGAGAATAGGACTTATTAGATCAGTAATAATGGAAATCTGTGTTTAATGCAGAAGTTTTAGAGTCTGAAAGAAAAGTGTCTGAATTTATCATTTTTTTTTTCTATGCAGGAAGTTATAATATAGTTATAGAAGGGTTTAAAATTAATTATATGAATCATGTTGTCAAAAGAAAACATACCAAGAGGTAAACGTGCTAAAAGTGCACAGATTTTGGTCTTTCCTAATAAAACAATAAAATGAAAATGGTTTTGAAACAGCTTTTTTTTATATGGCAAAACATGAAAGAAAATATTCAGTTCCCTAGCAAGAAATGTAGACAACCTTCTTGCATCTCACAAACAAGTAGTACCCTTAAATTGTCTGAAAATCATTCTCAGAACCAGTTCTGTTCTCCCTTTGTCCACCCTGGGATGATCAGGGCTCGGCTCCGATTTCAAGTCTGAGAATTGCAGGCATTGAAATCTAGTTAAGTCTTTTCGCTCACCAGTTAGACTGGCTGAGTGTTGGATGGGGAGTTATAAGGGAACATAACCTGTATAAAGTGGCCCTGGTATTTTGCTTTTTTCTATTTTTTTTTTCTGTTCAGCTGAATATGATGTGTTTTTTCTTCTAGTCTTTAAAATTGAGTGTATTGTTGCGGGTGCAGGCTTGGCTCCTTTTATTATCCACTGAAGCAATTTTCTAATTCATCAACATGAGAAGTCCCTTATTAAAAGGTCTGCAGCTGTGTTGTTAAATAAAATAACAATAATAACAATAATAATTTGTCCATTCAGAAAAGTGGTGCTCCACTGCAGGATAACGTAGAACAGCTGAGGAGATGTGACCCTTTGCTCAGAAAAACTGTAAACTACTGCTTTAAGAGTAGACACGACAACTGTGTGTAGTAAAAAATAGGAAGATCACAAGGATTGGAATAATTGCAATAATATCCATCATCTACAGATGTTCACAGCCTAGTGTTTGCCCTGAAATTTTACCAGGTTTGCTATAATATTTGTTCTTCTAGTGAACCAGTTGTATAAATACAGTCATAAACAAGACATCAGAGCAAAGAGAGCCAGAGAACCAAGAATAAAAGACTTCTATCTTACACGATCACTAAAAACATGAAGTATACATTTCTATTGCTATATTTTTCTCTAGTAAAAGAAGAAAGGTATTAAAACCTTCCAAAGGAGAAGTGTAAGTGATGCTAAATACCTAAAATTAGAAACTCCATTATCTCTTCAGATTCTTACGTGCTGTTATTTTAAACAAATGAGACCTTTTGTAATCATCCAGGCAAACGAGAAGCCCCAGCGATTGGGGAGGCACTTTATTGCTGCTGGGGGCTTTGCCATAGAGAATGGCTTGGAGACTCTGTTTGATGATCTTTACCTGAAATATGAAATAATGTTTTAAGCACCAGTGTCACAAAAAGCTCAACCTAATTTTTCCTGAGAGAAAGAGCCCGTCATTTTCTTTAAGTTCCCATTTTTATGATGCTGTTGAGCTATTTGAACAGTTAACACTAAATGCTTTGTAGAATCTCATGTTTTCAGTAAACAATATTTGAAATGTCCTTTTCTTAGATCAAGTCTGAAAGACCCTTGAATCCTTTTTCCATTTGTAAGAGAAACCTTTAGCTTTTAAGTTAACCAGGAACAGGCTCTGATTTCTGTTGTGTTACTCGATCCTTTAAGATTTACTCTTTACTCTGTTTAAAATTCCCCTTCGGTGCTGGGACAACCTGATAACTTCATGGCTGGACTTGGCTAATGTTGATTCAGAGGGTCGTTTCCACTCTTACGACCACAAATATATATTTTTAATGTCAAATAAATCCCAGGGAATCTCAACTCGTTCTAGGATTCTTTACCTTGGTCCTTTCTCATCTTTCAAACAGAGTAATCCTTCAAGGGCAGCCAAGCAGTGGTAGACAGGAAATAATACCAAGATTCAGGTCTGCCGTGTTGCTGGAATCTGCAAAGCAATATCAGATATTGTACGACATCCGTGTGGAAGTGTTGAACGAGCTGTATCACAGGCCTTGTTCAAATATCATGGATTAATTTAAAAAGCGTTTTTACATCTAGGCTACATTGAGTGCTTTCTGACTGGAATAGGTTAAAAGCAAGAATGTTTTATCTAACTGAGGTATAGTGTTATAGTTTCTTATAGTTTATATTTGAAGAACTGTCTGGAATGGCCACATTATAGCGTTGTCTTGGTTTTTCTTTCTTTGCTTTTATAACGCTTCAAATAATCCTAGCCAGGACCTCAGTAGCTAACTTGATTTCTTCTCTCCCTCTTGAGTTGTCAGATCAGGCCACGTCTGATATTTGAAGGCAGTTCATCGCCTACTTTGGTGGGTGGTTATTGCTTATTATATTTATAAATATTGCTGCCTTTATTTTTTTTTGCTTCGGGGAGGTTATATAGCAAAGCATTTCACTTTACATTAACTACTGCCATAACTTCCTTTCAGGAAGAAATCTGAGCTGCTTGTGGGTAGAGAAGTTTGTGTAGATATAGCCTATACAATAAGATCTAAACAATATGTTGTAAATCAGTGCCTTATTTTCAAAATTACAGAGTTAATCATATTTCTGTCAGGAATTTGCAACTGAGATTAATTACTGAAGTTTAATTATACAGTCATAGATGAATGTAGATATATGAATATATGCAGGGTAGTTAATTTGAATTTGTGAGGTTGTCTTGTTTGCACTTGCATTGCTAAATACTTTTGTCCTTGTTAGATATCAGTCATTGACCCGCTTTTCATTAGTTTGCGTGTTGTTTACAATCATTTGAAATAAAAATTATAGTGCTTAGCTACCATTATTTCCTGTTCGAGGTTTCTTTACTGTTGACTGTGCTGAAGTTGATGATATTGTTAGGACAGGTAGCTTAGACCCTGGGACACGCGTATTCCTTCTTTGCTGCTGGCTTCTTTTGTAGCTGGGGGTATGTCAAGTAGCTCCGAATTCTGCACTTCCCAGGGATGTGAGAATAAATTCATTACAAACTACTAAGTACGAGATGCTATGGAGGCTTTCAGAGTAACTGAGACAAGTTGGCAGGATGCATTTTACATGCTATTTGTTGAATGCCCACTTAACAGGATTTTTGAAATTGTTTTTCCTTGAACAGTTATAGCAGGAAAACTCAATCAACTGAACATTTGTAGAAAGCAAATACAAAAGTGAAGCGAACGTGGTCAAAGCAAATTAATTCCAAAATGTGAATGATTTTCATTAAAAAATGCTTTTAGGTTATTGCCAGTAGGTATTCATCCAGCTCCACACTAGAAGTATTAAGATAAAGGGTTTTGTTTCACTTTGGGGAAGGCAATGAAATTTGAAAATTTAAATGATTTATACATATTAAATGTTATCAAAATTAGATACTTGTGCTTCTTTAACCCATCCACTTGATCATCCTCTTTCTGGATGAACCTTTATGGAGATCCTAATCCCACAGAGGTCACTTCTGACCTCATCATTGTTTTAGTAACTTACAGTAGCCAACCTGGTAAATCATCATCTATATTTTTTTATATATTCTACACAGAACTTAGATTTCCAATTTTCAAATACCAAATAAAGTTCAGCAGTAACCTTCTTAATAAAGACAGCAATTATGTTTTCATTATTCCCTCACTGCTTGTTAAACTGGGTCCAGAGTGTTTTATGGATCTAGAACAATAAACATTATCTTACTTTGAGAGCTATTATAAAATGTTGAGAAAAACATAATTAATTATTGTTGTTGGAAATGTTCAAGGTTTTAATGTGAGGATGTCACAGAAACTTAATTATAGGGGTTTTTTTCACTGAATAACTTGTTATTTTGGAGCTCTGATAATGTCATATAGAGCCTTTCATCTGTGGGCGTTACAATGAATCTTCGATAGTCAGTAGCAGGCAAACGTTGCCACCTGAATTTTGGCAGCATCTCCACCCTATTCCATCTACATTTGTATAAAGACAAAGACAATGTCTCTTTCCAGGTGTAGCTTTTTTAGAAAAAAAACCAAAACAACATAAAAAGGAACCATAATGTCCAGGCTCAGCTCTTTCTGCAAATTGCTTGACGTAGAATTTTGCATATGGCTCCGTTCATGACAAGTTATATCTTAGAAAGCTACGTGAGCCTCATCACATCTACTTACTGTGCTGGTCTTTGACAGCAGTGCCCAGATTGTGGTTGAGCCCATGTGCCTCTGCTCTTATTAGTTCATTATCACAAGCAAAGCCTTAAAAGTTAATAGCCTCAGGTTGGTTCTTACTGTCCAGGATGGGGCTTTGAGCAACCTGGTCTGGTGGGAGGTGCCCCTGGCCAGGGCAGGGGGCTTGGAACTAGATGAGCTTTACGGTCCCTTCCAACCCAAACCATTCTATGATTCTATCATTCTATGATTCACGAAAATGGATCGAACCAGGGAATCAGCTGAGATTTTGTTTGATGCTCAGGAGAAAAGGCTAAGCCCTCTGTGGTCACACAGACTGAGAGACTGGCACAGATTTATAGGTGACCACGAGGCAATGAGGCACGTTCTTGAGGCTATGTCATTAAATGTGCACCAATTCTTTTAAAACCTAATTATTTCTCTTGAATACTATTTGAAATAATACACAGGAGTCAGATTTTTGAAAGATCTTACAGTATTAAGTGCTGAGCTCTTATGAAAATCTGCCATCAGTTCAATGGGAGCTATTGAATAATTTTGAAAAACTGTCCTTGATTATGTAGTACCATAAGCTGCAGCTGGTCATAACACATGCAGCAGGAAAAAAAATGGTACAAAATTGAAGTCACATTTGCAGCACTATTTCAGCAATGTAAAGATAAAAATACTGTAGGACTGTTGTAGTTTTCTGCAAACTAGGCATTATAAACTCAGGATACTTCATGTTGTATTTACTTCTGGTAAATCGAGACACATTAAAATACTAAAACCATGATTATGTTTTGTCATTCTATGAAGGGAAATAAATGTTAAGAAATCCACAGCCATTTTATCTATCAAAAATCTGCTTTGTCTACCGTGAAATGACAAACATTAGCATGTATTACTCGTAAGAGTGTGTGAGTAGTGACTGGCAAAATTATAAGGCAGGATTTCCCAGCAGTTCTTTTTTATTTCACGGTTTAACTGAGGGAGGAATACTGTGGGCGGCCACTGAAGTAGAAGATACACAGACACGGGACATTTCAGGAGCAATGAGAGCTAAGCAAACTCATCCAGGAAAGACGGGATGCATTACAGGCAATATTCCCATACCCCTCATTCATTACAACCTGTAAAATCATTAAATGTAAGTGAGTTGTAAAGGAATGATAATGGTTCACTGAGTTGTGGGTCATACCATTGCCATGTAGCGAGAGCTGTGGATGAGAGCTCGAGGTGGTTTATATATAATCGTTGAAGCAATAACGGATAAATTCATTACACCCCAATTTATTCAATTACAATGTAAGCTCTATATGTCACTTAATTCCAATAGATCTGAAGATTCACATTCTGTTATTAAGGTTATTCAGAGTGAAAGCAGGCTAGAAAGAATGCTAAATTTCTAAAAAGATGCACTCCATTAATTAGAGCTTTATGAGTTAACAGAAAGAGGAGGAAATTTTTAGAAAATAGATTCTGTATTCAAAGGAATGTGTTGTGTATTTGTAAAGTAGGTGTATAACATCTACTTTATTCTTCTTGGTTGGAAGAAAGGTTAAATTCCTGTTATGTAAGGAAAGTGGATTTTGCTGTTAGTTATGGAATCGGGTCTGCTAACAGAATAAATAGTGGGGTGCAACCAATGCTTCCATAATGACCCAGTCTGACCTACTGGGCTTGATGTGCTTGGGTTTTTCCTCACGAGAGTGACATTCTTTAGAAATACAGGATTCCCTGGAATATTGCATTGAAATTAGATTCTACAATGGACATGGCAAATCAATTCTTTGCAAATAGTGAAAAATGTTATATTATTTTGGCCAAAATTCTGATGCTTTCAGTGTAGGTGTTGCTACCCAGGCTTGTCACTGATGGCCCCAGAACAGTCACGGGGGAGATAAATGTCCTTGATGTATGATCTGAATATTTTAGATGCCTGATTTTGAGATGAATCATACTAGAATTACCGGCATGTATCACTATGTGCTTTATTTGTTTAATTCACTTGCTGTGATGGGTTAAAATGTTCATTTTGATGATTTTCAAAATAAACTCAAGCTCTCAGCTGAAATTTGTTGCGATTCGTAGGGCTATTCATAGAAACTAGCGTAAAGAAACTAACTTCAGCATAAAGAAGCTAACTTTAGCACAAAGGAGCTAAAATCTCCCATGTTTCTTCTTCCGCAGTCAGTGGAGAGACAGAGAGTGGGAGAGAACCTCATTCTGAAGGCACTTCAGAGCTGAAAACTCACTTGAGGTTCTCCGAGTCGCTCTCCACAATATCCTATCTCCCTGGTGATCCTCCAAGGAGAATTTAGGGCGTTTCACCTTGGGGAATATACTGCTTACGCCTGCCGAAATAATTGCCAGACCCAGTTTCTTTCTTTCCAAAGGGAGGAATCCTTTCTTGGCGTACCTCAAACATGAGGTTGAACTTACTGTGCTGGTCTCTGGGCCACTGAGCTGTGAGGATCAGACCACTCATGGTCCCTCTTCCCTTGCCGGTGAGATGCTCTGCTCAGCCCACAGCCCCCAGACACAGCAAATATCTTTCCCTCTTCTGTTTGTCTTGTTCCTTGAGTAATGGAAGGAGCAACCTGGTGACATGAAGCACTCTCCTCCATGGCAGATGCCTCTTAGACAAAACAGTCAGCCATGTCCATTACTCTCCCAATTGCCCAGTAAGCATCCATTTTCCCAGGCCTAACGCACGATACAGCAGCATCAGTAAAGAAATGTTTTCAGTGGAGTTTAGGCAGATCCCGAGCTGTGTGGCTGTTAGAGTTAGTAATGATACCCCCCTTGGAGAGTATTTTGATATATTCTACAGTTCTCTTTGATTTTAGTATTAACATGGGTTAACAAGAATTTCATATATGTGAACAAGCCCCGCTAAAACTTTTCTCCAACTCTACTGACGTGTTTAATGCGAGTAATATCCTGTCTAATCAAGCACTATTTTTGCCACTGTAGCTTTCTCGCTCTACACCTCTCCTGGTCTTCTCTGCCTCCTTCCTTCACAGCTCTGCTGGAGCACCCGTGACATGACCCCTGATATTCTCCCTCTGGATTTCCTCTGAGCTTTCAGTACCAATTATATCTAATTGTTCTAGATTTGGGAGTTGTTTAATGGTGTGTACGATGCTCTCAAAGGCCATGAAAAGACCACTAAACCTGTTTTCACTCTTTAAATCTGCTGTCTTTGCTCTACAAATGGTATTTTAGTGAAGTTCTCTATATAATGTGCTTATTAGGAATTTTTTTGAGAACACCTAAAGGTGTAGTTAAGGTGTAGTTAGACCATTTACTTTACGTTCCCAAATTAGGCAACGCAGTACTTTTAAAGGAGATGTCTTGGACCAGGAGGGATGATTGAGGACCCGAAAAGGAGGCACCCTGCTTTTCTCATTGCCTGAAAGGAGCCTTATCATCTCTGTCAAGCGATTCAGTACTATTCATGATGCAAGAATATACAAATGACTACCAGAATGCATAGCTTTATCCAGGCAAAGAAATCCAGATAGTATCATGAAATCGTAGAATGGTTTGGGTTGGAAGGGACCTTAAAGATCGTCCAGTTCCAACCCCCCTGCCATGGGGAGGGACTCTTTGTCAGGGAGTGGAGAAATAGGATGAGGCGGAACAGTTTTAAACTGAAAGAGGGGAGATTTCGATGAGATATTAGGAAGAAATTCTTTGCTGTGAGGGTGGTGAGAGCCTGGCCCAGGTTGCCCAGAGAAGCTGTGGTTGCCCCATCCCTGGAGGGGTTCAAGGCCAGGTTGGATGGGGCTTGGAGCAACCTGGTCTGGTGGGAGGTGTCCCTGCCCAGGGCAGGGGGTTGTGGCTGGATTGTCTTTAAGGTCCCTTCCAGCCCAAACCATTCTGTGATTCTATGAAATATGTTATGATGTATTTGTAGTCACTGAGAAATAGAGCTTTAAAGTTAGTAGCTGTTCAAGATGAAGTTGTGGCAAATGTTGATAATTGGGGTAACTACATCCCATTTCACTTTAAAAATTGTCATTTTTAGAATCTTCCCCCCGCCCCAGTTCAGATACAATGGACAAAGCAATCTCATTACATTGTTTCACAAAGAGGACAAGTGTTTTGGATAAAATACGTATAAAGGCAGAGGTGCATTCCTGAAGCTTTGAGTGAAACGCATCAATCCTTTTAAGGAGATGGTTAATTGATGACTGCACTCATTGTGGTTGTTTATAACACTGTTCTCATCTTTATGATGAGAAAAAAAAATCAGATTATGAGCTTTCTCGAGCAGTAAAATCACAATTCGCTGTTTTTTGCAAAAGAAAAGCCAGTTGGCCTAACCTTGCCGCTCCCCCATCCTGCCTTCCCTGTGCCGATGGGGGATATTACCAAAAAAAAAGAGGTTGATATTCATCTGAAACAGATTGTGAGGGGAGGCCTGGCCCCATCAAGCTCAGCCGAGCATTAGGTCTGGTCATTTATCACTGTCAGATGGGCGAGGGGGGGAGGAAGAAGCGCTGGACCGTTCCTGCTCATCTGCTGACTGACAGCTGACGGAAGCCTAATGCAACCTCCGGGCAGATAATCTGCCATCAAGGAGGGGAAACGTGGATGAGGGAGATACTCTATCATGGGCTGTATGGCTGCTGCTCCCTCAAAGCCACTGACATCTTCACAAGGCGAAAAAAAAGCCACCCAGAAATGTCAGTGGTGCTTTAAGGGACGGCGGTGTGTGTGGACGGGTTTGTGGAGATGCGTTTTTAAAAACAGATTAAGGACGTGGGGGAGACACGCAGTCGGGCGCAGGAATGCTCATGTGATGACAATGTTCAGAGGAGTAAAAGCACCGTTTTGTTTCACCTCTGGGTTTAATTCACGGGACTGCAGATTTAAAAATAGCAAAACCCACCCTGCCAAATATAGGTCTCTGAGTAAGCCTATGTATTTAAGGAATGGCAAAAATATCTTGTGAGGGAAAATTGAAATTAAAGGAAAAAATATCTAATAAGTAAGGATTAATGCTATTTCCCGCAGTGTTTTGTGCAACAAATAAGTTCCTGTAGGTGCTAATTTAGAGCCGTGCTAATTTAGAGCCATGCTCTGCAAGACAGGCTCCCAGACCAGTGTGAGAATATCCTGGTTTCAAAAATTCTTCCTCTACCTCCTAATGAAAAATTCTGCATCTTTAATTCTGTCACTTTCAAACTCCAAGATTTTATTGTTTTTAATTTGCTATTATTTTTATTAACAGTATCTAATTTTGCTATTCATTACAAATCATATGCATTAACTTTACTGGGGAACGTTTTAATTGAGCACTGCTGGAGATTTTCCAATAAATTAACATTACATACTTTTAACAGATGTCTGAATTAGACATTGTTATTAGACATTGTAATTAATAGAAGTATTACTCAAATTAAAATCTCAGGGCCTTAGAAAAATTAAATTGTAGGTGACTGAGTGATGTTAACTCATTTATAGGGAGTGACTGTTGAATTCCCTCCGTTGGGGTTTATTAACCCAATAAACACACTTTCCCAAGTGTCTGGAGAGGGCGCTGGACAAACTCTTTGGTATAAAGGACTGGGAATCAAGACAGGTTTTAGCAGTGATATTATGAAGTTCTTTAACCTGTCGTGTTATTGGTATAATATGCGTAATATTACCTTTCTATGATGTTGTAAAGTTTTAATATTGTGTGTTGGTGAGATTTTTTTAGGTAGAAAAATCACAATAGGCCTTGTTGTTCACTGGCTTGGATCTTCAAAACTATTTTGTTTTGTTGGAGAACAAAAGCAAAACTGGGACATTTGTGCAAGGAAGAATGAAGCCCCCTAAAGGTAAAGAGTATCAATGAGTAGACGGAGAAAAATATGAGAGTGGCTTTTCTTCATTGTTGCTTCTCTAAATGAATGAAAACAGACAGTTTGATGTTGGAATTAATTTGCCCCAATATAGATGTCTTTATCTGAGGTAACCACTATAGAATCATTCATATTAGTTTGAGAAAAATAGTCACCTGTAGGATAAGATTCATCTTTCCTGGATGTGGATGCCTAAAAGCAGATGAATTGCTCAATGCTGTCTGTTTCTCTCCATTAATCCAGATGTTTTGGGTGAGAGGAACCTTTCCTGGGTCAAGCTCTTCCATGCTGTATTTCAGGAAAAACAAAGAAGTCACACATAGGGTGATGTCATTAGCTTGAATGGCGTGTTTTAATGCAATATTAGAATACTGGAGAAGCTGCGTTTCTCTGTGTTTCCCCTCCACAGGGGAAAAAATGTTTATGTCTCTGTGTATGTGATGAAAGACTTGGGAAGCCACCGCTCTACTATTTATCTACAAATCCATGGCCAGCCATGAACTTCAAAGGGATTTTCCACCTTTGAAAATGTGTGTGCATGTCCAGCAAAAATTATTTTGTGTCTAATTTTGATGAGCTATGAATATAAAAAATCAATGGTGTTAAGATCCCCAGTATCAACTGGCACCAGACCTAACTGCTCTCAGGCTGAGCCCTTGGAAAGGGAGCATCCGAAATCAAAAATCACGTTAAGAGGTTATTTATGTAAATATTAACATGTAAAATGAAATTATAAAAAAGCAACTTGCTTAAAAGCAATTTGGGGATTTTCCCATTAGGTCTGTGCATAGGCTGGCCTAGGATTTGGCATTTACTGCTGATTCACGAGCAAGGAGATGTTGAGCTGAGCCGTGCCAGGAAGCACCAACAGATATTATCTCCCCAGCAGCAGGCAGAGGGCACATCGTTTTCCACAGTCTGGCCATTATAGGAGTTTATTTCTCCTGTGAATCTTCTGTCCTTCCCTCAGGCCATGGTCCTTGCCCTTTTTGACAGTTTTTTTTCCTTTTTTTTTTCTCCTCAAGAAAGATGAGGGCACCAGCTCTTCTTCCGTAATAAGGAAACAGCAGTATTCCTGGAGCTACTTTGCATCTCTCTGTGCTTCATTGCAGAATTTCTGCCTAGAGCTTTGTGCTAGTTTTCATTTTTCATGGTGTACACATGATGTCCCAGTTGAGTATCCAGTGCATGTTTTATTCATGTGCTTTTCACCCCGTCTTTGAGATCATTAATAAAGCTGCTAAATAAACCCAGGCTTAACAATCCTCCTTGCCACACCCCACTGGACATCTCCTCCCAACTCCTTGTTTATCATCCTCCTTTGTTTGGATCTCTTGGATTTCCAGCCCGTCTGACAGTATTCTTATCCAAGCTGGTTTAGATAAGGGCTTCAAGTGGGGTTTTGAAAGGCATTATCTCTGCTTCTGAAATAAAGTCCAGTTGTATTTTATCAGCTTCATTCAATTCCTACATGAACAACCAGCTGCTCCTGGCACTGCCGGACAAGCAGTGATGGTAGAGATGGGATGGGTTGTTGGTGTTATGTGGAGAGGTCAATACCATCCTCTCCACCCTATGATCCAGCTTTGGGGCTTTTTCTCTGCATTTAGTGCATTGCTGATCATTATAGGGAGTGAAAAAAAGCTGATGCGTGTTGCTGTATTCTCTCAACTGATGGCATGCTGACCCCTTCTTTTGTAGAAGGGGATAACCACAGAATCACAAAATGGCAGGGCTTGGAAGGGACCTCTGGAGATCATCCAGTCCAACCCCCTGCCAAAGCAGGTCCACCCAGAGCAGGTTGCACAGGAACATGTCCAGGTGGGGTTTGAATGTCTCCAGAGAAGGAGACTCTACCAGCTCTCTGGGCAGCCTCTTCCAGGGCTCTGCCACCCTCACAGGAAAGTTTTTCCTCATGTTGAGATGGAATTTCCTGTATTCCAGTTTGTGCCCATTGCCCCTGCTGCTGTCCCTGGGCACCACTGAGAAGAGTCTGGTCCCATCCTCTTGTCACCCACCCTTTAGATATTGCTCAGTATCGATGAGATCCCCTCTCAGTCTGTTCTTCTCCAGAGTAATTGTCAATCCCAATTACTCAACAGCAGTGCATTGGGTCCCACACAGTAAATGCAACCTTATTTTTATTATTTTTTTTTGGGCTACCACACAACAATACAGAAATGACAGAGAGCTGAAATCTCTATAGGTCAGTTCACTGGCAACCAGACTATATGTTACATACAGGCAGACTAACTAGGGTCAGGCACTGGAACAGGTTGCCCAGAGAAATTTTGTTTGCCGCAAGAAATTTTGTTTGCCCCATCCCTGGAGGTGTTCAAGGCCAGGTTGGACGGGTCTTTGAGCAACCTGGTCTGGTGGGAAGTGTCCCTTCCCATGGCAGGGGGGTTGGAACTAGATCTTTAAGGTCCCTTCCAACCCAAACCATTCTGTGATTTATCTTAACTTCCATAAAGGAGAGGAAGTTTAAGGCAGGAGATTAGGAGGTAGCTGTGGTTTGGTTTATGGGGATCTCCTCTCTTCTGAGAGGCAGAGCACCACAGAAACAATGGTGAAACTTGTTAGAAAGCATGAAGAGTGATGTCTGGCGTCTCTGCCTGATCAGATGGGGAACACGATGTGCAGCTTCAGCATGAAAGATGGTTGGCAGCAGAGTCGTGGTCAGGAGGGCCTTCAAAGTAGACAAGCAACTCTTGCTTAGTGCAGTAAGAAATGATTTGAAGAGAAGAGTGACGTTGTCAAACTGATGGACTAGAACAGTGTTCTTTGCAGCAATATTCTTGGGGAATTTTAGTGCTCCAGAGAACCCTTCTCGAGACTCAAGGAAAGAGTATTTTAGTAATCAAGGTGGCAGATAATGAGAGCGTAAACAAAAGATTTATATATACACGTAGGTAGCGGAGCCATATTGTAGGGAAGATAAAAACTTGCACATTTGAACACTGCATGTCTTCTCAGAAGGGGAAATTATCTTTGTATTTCTTGTTTAATTTTTGAATTTTTGAGTATAGGTGATCTCCATTTTTGTAATCTCCCAAGAGCCACCCTAAAAAGTATAGGTTTTAAAAATGAAACCTGATATTTTCATGTTATGTCATAACTCCAGGAGTTAGGTTTTTGGGAAGTGAAATGATGTGACAATCCCCAAAATAGCACAAGAGTTGACTACTGTGTGTACCTACTATGTTTCTGTCTGTGATACCTGTCTGAGCTGGGCAAACACTGTATTAATTAGAGGTCTATTACCCCAGCACAGCAACAAAACTGCTTGTGACATAGACTACCTTCTAGCAACCCTTGTAGATAGGATTGTTATTTTCCTCTGCTGTTTTTTCCTTTCCTATTTTGATCGTATGTTATACTGTTAATATTTGCCCTGGTTCATAACCTGGGATCTCTGTTGGTGTCAAGGCCATATTTTAATAAATATATATGTACCCAGAGGTACGCATAATCCTCCCACTGATTAGATCATAAATCTCAGTGATATTACTGCAAGTGATACAGGTGGAATTTGTCTGAGTTTGTCACTAGTTCCCTTATAATCAGTGCTCAGAAACTGATGTTTTTAAAAATTATTCATTTTATCCTGAAGAAAACATCCAAAATATGCCAGATGAATCACCACAGAAGTGTCTGGTTGTTTCCAGAGTACAGAAGGATCCAAGGCTGAGTGCTCAGATGTAGATATCCATTGTAGGTGACTGAAGCCAAGTGGCATGAATCCCAATTTAAGCGTATTTAATTTAACCTTAATGTATTTACCCCAGACCTCAAAAGCTAAACACCTGGCCTGCACTATCAGAAAATGCATCAAGGGTACAGTCAGGATGTGAGAGGTCTTGTTTCATAGAATCACAGAGTCATAGAATGGTTTGGGTTGGAAGGGACCTTAAAAATTATCCAGTTCCAGTCACCCTATGTCTAGTGGGACACCTCCCACCAGACCAGGTTGCTCAAAGCTCCGTCCAGCCTGGTGTTGAACACTTCCAGGGATGGGGCAGCCACAGCTTCTCTGGGAAACCTGGGCCATGGTCTCACCACCCTCACAGCAAAGAATTTCTTCTTATCATCTAATCTGAAGTTTCTCTAGGTCTCATATACTTTCTGTGGGTGAAAGTGGCATCATGGTACATGGCTTTGTTTCCTTGAAAGCATTAAGACCATTATTCTAGTTTCTAGGATACTTTCCTCTGGCCATACCCAAATATATCCCCGCTTCTCATATTTTACCCCCACACTCTACCATCCTCTATCCCAGCTGTCATGTACCTACTACCCAACACCCAGTGTGTACATCTGCTCCTATGCAGAGCTTTTCCCATTGCCCTCAGCATGCTCCTGCCTTCCCCATCACATACGTGATCTCCTCTGACCTGGGACCCCACCACCATTTCCCTTGTGGTCCATCTCTGCATGACATTCTGCTTCCTATTAGCCCGGTCCCACAGCTACCGGCGCAGCTGGTCAGCTACTAATCTGCAAATCCCTGTAGGCTGGAAATTTCAAAATCGCTATTTCTTTTCCTCTGCATCTCCACTGCCCTCTTCTAAGAAACGAATTCATTTTCATTTTCAAAGCCGTATTTTCCTGTTGTTGCTGTTGGTACATTTCCCAGGAAGAACTGCAGAACAAAATCATCGTGCGATAACCTCGCCTTTGCTCATTAAGCAGAATTTACATTTTTTGAGGAGTCCATGTGTTTTGGGGTCTGAACCGACGCACTGTGCTAGGACGCATCAGGGTTTGTAGCATCAATCAGTTTCTGTGTCGTAATCGGTTTGATAGAATGGATGCAGCGGAACACAGTGTGTCACATTGGGAGACATCATTTCCAGAGTACATTTCAAAACTGTTTTCAGCTACCACTCTTCCTTTTCTGACCTATTTTAATAAGCAAAGTTTTTTATTTTCCAGCAAAACCTGTAATTAACATTTTCCATTGAATGATACCGTGCTTTTTTAATAATAGTTGGGAACCACCGTGTGAGAAAAATAGCACAATACTACAAATGGTTGTAGGCAGTGAATTACTGTTACGTAGCTGACCCCTCTTTTTAATTGGTAATGAGTTGACAGCTGATCTCTGAAGTCTGACAGAGGATGGAACTAGAGAAGGGAGAGGTGAGAGAAACCCAGTAGATCATGTACGCCATCTCTCTGCCAGTGCTGAGAACCAAAATGACTTGGCAGAGATGGAAACATAAATGGCAGGGTTCGGGCAGCAGTGTCCCTGTGCTGAAAATATCCTTTGGGAGGCAAAGTGATGTGAAACGTAATACTTCGGGTTTCATCTGATATGACATTAGATTTTCTTATTACACAGGAGCTTGCAGAACTGACAGTTCTGCTCATTGAACTAGACCTGGAAATAAAGAAGAGCTGCTATTTCATCACCAGCTATGAAGAATTTATGGGCAGAATTCTGCCATAAATTACACATCTAATACCACCATTAGCTCCACAGAGGCCTGAAGTGCAGCCCTTTCCCTCTCATGCCCCTGGTGAAACTATACTTCCATGGATTTTTCCATTGAGGAGCTTTTTGTAATCCCCCAAATGATGAAGAGAGGCTCCACCTTCAGGGATGAGGATGAATGGGTGGTTTTAGACAGTTTAGGTTGGAAATGAGGGGATTTAGTAGGTAATTCCTATTCCTTCAGCAGTGCTACCTACAAGCTTTCTCTCTAAGAGCCAGGCTTCCCTTCTGTCCTTTCCAGATCATTGGGAAACCATCTCAAAAGCATTTTCTGAGGTTATCAGATAGGGAAATCTAGGGAGATAGAAAGAACATAAGGTGAAAGATTTCCCCTCTGTCTGAAGACATAAGGATCTGGTTCAATATTAATGACTGAAAAAATCCTACTCTCGTAAAATTTATAGAATAAATTTATTGAATAAGAAATACAGAAAAAAATATAGAATAAATATCCTCATCTATGACATAATTTGATATATAGTACATGTATAACTCTTCTTGGCTTACACATCAGGTACCGTATTAGAGAACTAAGCCCTTTTTTTAAAGGAAATATCTTCCGGGTTATGATATAGGTTGATGGTGAAAAGTTTTGCGTTTATGCTTTTGTCTGAAAGAACTCTCGAGCTCACTCCTGGAATTACTGACAAAGCAATCCCAGTCACTGTTTTGATCAAACTATCAGCAGTGAGAATGATAGGACAAGAAAAGAGAAAGGTTCTGGCTCTGTGACAGCTGAGCTTTCAAACCAGAATTTAGTTAGATTGACTTCAAATTGGATGAATCAATTGTTAAAAGATTTATCAGAGATTTAGTAATTTTTTAAAAAATAAGAAGGTTTAACAATTACTGTTAAAAGATTTAACAGAGGTAAGGTAGAGTGAAAAAGAAACCCTAAAACCTTATTGGGTTTAAAAAGTCAGGCTTCAAGGCTTGTATTTAGGTATATAAATCACCTGTTTCTCAAAAGTACTGGCCAGGTGTGGCTTTCAGTGAAGTTAACAGAAATATTGGAAGCCCAGAAGTTTTCAAATCAGGTAATTTACTCAGGTACCTCATTTTAAGTACAAGTGCAATAAAGGTGAGATCCCTGTTTTCTAAACCAGGTGAATGAAGCACAATGAAAAACTGGTCAGATGACATGTGAATATACTGAAATGAGTTCCGTTTTAAAGATACTGAGTAAGTTTTATACAGGCAAATGGGAATAACACGTTTGTTACTGCCTTTTAATTCCACAGGCTGTGTAGCCCAATGGAAGTGTACACTGTAGTAGAGTTAGTTCACTGTTAATAAATTAAGTGCTGCCTGTAGACTTCAATATAGTTATTGTAAAGGATATGGCTATTTGAAAAAATGAACAGGTATCTGGTTCATTCTCTGTTGACATGAACTGGTTAAATTAAATGGTTAAATGGTTAAATCAAAAAGAAAAAAAAATATTTTTTGAAAATGCTGGTAAGGCAGGCTAATTTTCCTTCCATTGAACTGAGTTTTCATGTGTCACCTGTGTTGACCTTTTACCCAAGGGTAGTGAATTCCTTTTTTTTTTTTTTTTTGCTATTTAACCTTCTTTAGCTTAGGATTTAGCACTGCACTGCCAAACTTCCACCATTTTGTTTTTTTTTTTGAAATTTTGCAGTCTTTTACTGGAAATAAAAATTAGATAATCTCTTGTTTACAAGACAGAAAAGAAACCCACTGGCCTTCAATTACATGCTGTATATTGATGGTGCACAGCAGTAAAAAGTGTTATATGAAAAAGCAGTAGGGGACGATCAGGCCGGAGAGCCCGTGTGTCTCGCAGTGGGTGACCAATCATGCCACGAGGAGCTTTTTTCTCAACATCTTACTCACAAAGCACTTCCCTCGTCTTGTGCTATGTGTTACCGTTGTCGTTACATCACTTTTCAGGCTGCTGGTAATTCTATCTCCTCCTAAAGCAGTAAAGCTTTCTCAGCCATCGCAGGAGCAATGAATCTGGTGTCTCCTCATCGGAGCCTTCATTTTACTGTGGTTTCTCTGAAGCGTACAAACTCCGACACCAAAGTTAAACTTGGGCATTCAATGAATTTTTAAATAAAAATCCGTCGCAGCTGTAGGTTCCGGTGAAATGCCATCAGTCTGTCTCCATGTTACGGGTTTGCAAGTGGCATCTGTCATCCCACTTTTCATTACTTCACTTCAGAGAGGCGGAGTTGTGACTGGGGATGACATTCTCCTCTCACAGCCAGAATTTAGGAGGCATTTAAATAACTTGCTTATTCAATGCTCAACATTTTTCTTCACCCCTTTTTATTTAGATGAAAGCAGTCTTTTTCACATGGGTCTGGCTTTAAGTTTTATGTCCTTTTATTGGCTCCAAACTTTTGTTTAAAATTAATATGGCAACCATGCTAAATATTCTATGTACACACCATGCGAAGTGAACAGTGCTTTTATGTTTATTTGGTGCCCATCTTGCAACTCTTATGATATATATCAGGACTTATGTGCCGCTTTGGGGAGTAATAACCACTGAGTTATTTTTATACCTGTTTTACAAACATCATGTATCGCAGAATCACAGAATGATTGGGGTTGGAAGGGACCCCTGGAGATCATCCAGTCCAACCCCCTGCAAGAGCAGGGTCATCCAGAGCAGGTTGGACTCATCCAGGTGGGTTTGAATATCTCCAGAGAAGAAGACTCCACACCGTCTCTGGCCAGTCTGTTCCAGGGCTCTGCCACCCTCATAGAAAAGAAGTTTTTCCTCATGCTGAGATGGAATTCCTCACATTCCAGCTTGTGCCCATTGCCCCTGGTGCTGTCCCCGGGCACCACTGAGAAGAGTCTGGCCCCATCCTCTTGCCACCCACCCTTTAGATATTGCTCAGCATTGATGAGAACCCCTCTCAGTTTGCTCTTCTCCAGCTGAAGAGCCCCAGGTCTCTCAGCCTTTCCTCAGCAGAGGGGTGCTCCAGTCCCTTCATCATCATCTTATCTCCTGACCTGCTTTCTCCATTATCTGTCCAAAATTTCCAGCCCCTCAGTGATCTCAGTAGCCAACAGAGAAAAAACCTCCACCATGTCTGAGGTGTGATGGAAAGCGTAGGAAGAAGTGCCTAAAGCAAAACAGAGAGGAGAAAGGAGTCATTCAAGCAGCAGCTGATTCGCTTGAGGAAGTCCCTCCGTCTCCCCATCACTGCTTCTCCCTCTTCCTCCTCCTCTACCCATCGTGTTTGTGCTGGGAGGAGATGGAGGAGGCTCATGGTAATTGGTTAATCAGCTATTTTCAATTCAATTCCTGGCTGCGCTTACCATGGAAAATTAACAGTCCTTGTGCATAAATATGACCCCTACTCCTGGATTAATTTGATTATGTGAGAATCTCAGTTTTCATTTAAAAAAAATAACTTTCTGGCTGCTCTGATAAAACAAGTTTGGATATGTAGTCTAAGTATTCCCTCATGGTTTAAAAATCAAAAGATAAACATGAAGAACATATGAGTCTCCTACTAATAAAAAATAAATGTTCTCAAATTTTTACAATGATTGCTTGAGACTGAATATTTTGAGAGCAGAAAATGTCTGATTTTCACTCCGTGCTGGATCAGCATGCTGCGAGAGCCAGCTCTTTTTAAGCAGCTTCATTTGGGTCCACAAACAGAGAACTGATGTTCGTTAATGACCGGGGGTATCTTAATCTGGAGTTCCTTGCAAATATCTTCAATTACGCAAAATGCCTCGTAGAGACTTTCTGTGCTGCTGATTTCATTCAACTTCTGTTTCATCTGTGCTACGGTGAGAGAGGATTTTGCCTGTGAGTGAGTGGCTGCTCTGCATTAGGCCAGGACTTTTGCATATTTAAGAAAGAAGCAAAAACTTCTGTCTGTAATAATTGTGAGTTTGATTCTCTTAAAGGTCTGATAAGTGCTATAAATTTTGTCGCAATGACTTTATTAGGAATCTAACTTAACAGCAGTGAGCTTTCATTTAACTGAGCTTTAAATTTCCTCTGGGCTTATAGCAGAACAGTAAATCTGTTTAGAACCTAAGTCAGGCTGGTCTGAAAGGAAATATTTTTTATACAATTTATTTGTACATCCTTCGTTGTTAAATTTATCTATTACAGGTGTGATATCATTGACATTCATGGAACTGCGAAGATTGTATACTAATAAATTAAAATATGCCGGAGAACAGGTCTGGGCACTGGAACTTCATTGTCCACCTGGTAAATTGCTAGGATAGGATCTGACGTGATTTCAGCTGAGCTAATTAACACCATCTCAAATAGTTTCTAGATATAACTTGTTTATTTTAATAGTTTACTAATGCAGATACAATCCCTGTGTGGACAGAACTTTACTTGAAGTCAGTGAACCTTCAGTAAAGGGCCATTGTAGGACTATGTTAGAAACTGTGGAGCTGCAAAGACTGAATAATGCCAAAGAAATATTGCAGACCTGTTTAGCAACTTTTGATTATCTTTCCATATATTATGCTGTTTCATCTCTCCTATGAGGACAGGCTGAGAGTGTTGAGGGTGTTCAGTGTGGAGAAGAGAAGGCTCCAGGGAGAACTTATAGCCCCCTATAGGGGCTTCAGGAAAACCGGGGAGGGACTCTTGATCAGGGAGTGGAGCCACAGGACGAGGGGTAATCATTTTGAACTGAAAGAGGAGAGATTTAGACTAGATATTAGGAAGAAATCCTTTGCTGTGAGGTTGGTGAGACCATGGTCCAGATTGCCCAGAGAAGCTGCCCCATCCCTGGAGGGGTTCACGGCCAGGTTGGAGGGGGCTTGGAGCAGCCTGGTCTGGTGGGAGGTTTGGTACTGGATGATCTTTAAGGTCCCTTGCAACCGCTCTATGATTCTATGATTCATGGATACAGAGGATCCGTGTAGGATTATTTCTATAAAAATCCCAAGAAGCTAAGGAAGGAGGGCCAGGCACTGCACCTATTTAAAGCCGACTTTGCCTCAAGCTAAAGTTGAATGTCAAGACCTCCAGGATATGTGTTGCTTTCAGCACATCGTAGTTCTGTTCAGCAGGGAGCAAAGAATGTTGCAAATCTCTGTCAGGCTTAGTTTGAAAAATGGTAAAAGTTATTCTTGCAATTGAGGATAGAGCAGCATTCCAAGTGCCTGGTTGCTGTTGAAGTCCACTGAAGGATTAACCCTGTAAATATTGACAGTATTAGGGTGAAACATGTTGTTTTCACCCCTAGTAAGCTGAATTTAACTTCTCAAAGCCAGGTCAGTGTTCACTGATCATCTTTCCATGGCTCTGTATCCATGGCTCTGGTTTTATCTTATTTAATTATTGTAAGCAATTGTCTCTGGACTGACGATGAGCTTGGAACAGTCATTTATTCTTTCTGTTGGCAAGTTACAGGACAAGTCCTTCTGATTTTTTTTCTAATTCGATGGGGCCAAAGTATTTCTGATTTGCTGGAGCTACTCAATCCAATATGTAGGTGTGAATTAAAACTTATGTTTTCACAAGCAAAAGTGTGCAGTAAAAAGCCAGAAACTGCAATGTTCTTTGAATAGTGTACTTATTGAGAGGCTCTTTATATTTATGTGTCGTTACTTTCTTCTTAAGGTTGAATGCATGTTTTGTGAAAGTCCAGATTCTTTTTTTTTATTTTTTACTATTTACTGTGTCTAGACAGGGGGCAGAGAATACTGGAAAAATTGTAAAACAAAGTATGAAAGACAAGAAAAGGAATTATTCTATCTGTCTACAATCTTTGAAACAAAAGTATGATGGCATCGGAAGACAGCTTGAGGACCCTGAAAATATTATTTTTATTCAAGCCCATCTCACCTCTAAAAGTTTAATTTTAATTTTAATATATTGAAAGCCTCACCATTTGAAATGATAACTACTTCATACATCGTATATGTCATTCACTCTTTAAATGAAGGCAGCGATCGGGAGTAGGGCAGGGTTAGTTTATTTGATCTCACGTGATGTCTCATAATTTTTCTGGCTGTTCACTCATCTCAGATGGCTGTAGATCATGTTAGTAATAAAAGCCAGAGCTAACGAGGTTGAAACCTTGTATGACCCTGGTCATATTACTCCCACTCTGGAACCTCCCAACAATTTCCTTCCTAAAGCCCCTCTCTTGGCTGGTGTGGCCCAGGGCATTCAATCTTCCTAAAGGCAAACAATTGACGTTATGGTGCCTCTTGCTCTCATTGCAGATAACCCTGATTTTCCCTTCTCATTGACTGCTGACAAATGTTTGACGCCAGCTGGGATTAGTACTGTGCTGTGCCTCCCTGCTAATGAAAAATATTGCTTTCAGAGAATTCGTAAGGCAATCCCATGTTCTTAATTTGACCTGTTTTATTCCTCACCAGGTTCTGTACTACGGGAAGTAAAATAATGCATGTACTGAGAAAATCTCCTGGCTTTCTCCCTGGAAAGTATTTTGTGAACAGAAACTTGTATTTTCAATTCAGGCGATTTTATTTCTTTCCACCATTGTTGAAAATGAGTCTTAGTAGATGAAGAAATGAATGTGGGGATACCATTGAAAAGGATTGGGAATATTCTGTTGTAGATCTGTATATTTCATTTTATTTGGAGTTGGAGAGCTTATTTCCAGGTTATATATACGATCCTTCCAGGTTATATATACAACACTGATCATACAATAGGGACAAGCCTATATTATCACATGTAGTAGAATCTTCTCTATGTTCAGGAAAGTACATTGGGATGAAAGAGAAGTACATTGGGATGTGAAGAATGTACTACTAAGTTTGGAAACTGAGCAGTTTCTAGCCCCTGGGAGCCATCCCGTCACAGAGGGAGTAAAGCCAGGCTTCGACTATTTTATAACAAAGAAATCATCTCTGTGAGCACCAGTGGTGCTGTAATATTGCACTTTCCTGTACGCTGTGTGTTCCTTCAGATTGAAAATCTCAGTCTTGATTTGGCTTTTATGCAAATGCTTTGTATAACAAAAGATGGCTTCAGGGAGAACTTAGAGCTCCTTCCAGTTGCTAAAGAGGCTTCAGGAAAGCTGGGGAGGGACTCTTGATCAGGGAGGGGAGTCATAGGATGAGGGGGAATGATTTTAAACTGAAAGAGGGGAGGTTTAGATCAGATATTAAGAAGAAATTCTTGACTTGTGACCGTGGTGAGAGCCTGGCCCAGGTTTCCCAGAGAAGCTGTGGCTGCCCCGTCCCTGGAGGGGTTCAAGGCCAGGCTGGATGGGGCTTTGAGCAACCTGGTCTGGTGGGAGGTGTTCCTGCTCGGGGCAGGGGATTGGAACTGGATGGTTTTTAAGGTCCCTTCCAACCTAAACTTCTATGATTCTGTCATTCTGTGATATGTAATTTAGCCTTAAGCTGCAGTTCAAGATAGCTGTAGCTCATCTGTCTGCTTCCATAGATGAGATTTTCCAGAGCCCAGCTGCTCTTTCAAGAAAATGGTCTTTCACCTTAGAGTGGGTAGCCAAAATGGCTAGAAAAGGACTGTTTAACTCAAGTAAACTTCAAATGTACCAGCTTTTTAGTTGAAAACAGCGGATGAGGTTTGTATCATCCATCAAGTTTTCTAAGAAAAATGGATGAAACTTGGACATGGCATAGAGGAAGTGTCCTATGTGAAAAACAGAATATGTTGGATAAATATTCATTCTAGTGAAGAGATTGCTGGTTGTATTGGGTGTAATTTTGCAGGTTTTGGTAGCGGGATGGTTTCAGGGACTGTCCTTGTGAGGAGAGGCCAGTGCTGCCCCGAGCCAGTTCCAACCAGTTCCAGTTGTTCCCATCCGGCCCCACCACAGGACACAGCTGAAGCCCTTGACAGTGCTGGTGGTGCCTCTGGCAAAATATACATAAGAAAGGGCAAAACATGTCATGTCACTGAGGAGTGAGGAAAAAAGAGTGAGAAACAGCCCTGTGAGCCAAAGATCGGATTCCGGGATGGTGTGAGGCTGAGCCGGGGAAAAGGGGAGGTGGGGCATGATTTTGTTTTAAATTATCTTTGTTTCTCACTATCCAAACACATTTTAATCAGCAATAAATTAAAGTAATTTTCCTCAAGTTGAGTCTGGACTGCTTGTGATGGTAATTGGTAGGTGATTTCTCTGTATTTTACCTCAACCCATGAGGGCAACAGAGGTGGTGAGGGGTCTGGAGCACAAGTCTTGTGAAGAGCGGCTGAGGGAGCTGGGAGTGTTTAGCCTGGAGAAAAGGAGGTTGAGGGGAGACCTTCTCGCTCTCTACAACTCCCTGAAAGGAGGGGGTAGCCAGGGGGGGTTGATCTCTTCTCCCAAGGAACAGGTGATGGGACAAGAGGAAATGGGCTCAAGTTGTGCCAGGGGAGGTTTAGGATGGATATTGGAAAAAATTTGTACACTGGGTTATCAAGCATTGGAGGAGTCACCATCCCTGAAGGTATTTAAAAGCCGGGCAGACATGGTGCTGAAGGACAAGGATTAGTGGTGGACATGGCAGTATTGGGTTAATGGTTAGACTTGATTATCTTAAAGGTCTCTTCCAACTGACATGGTTTTATGATTCTCTGAGTTTTTCCCTCTTGTTTTCTTCCTGTTGATGATGGGGAGCGAGAGAGTGTATGATCAACCCATCCCACTGGTGCAGAAAATACTCCATATTCTTGGTCCTATAAACAAGCTTGTGCTTTGAGTGCTTGAGCACCAACATATTCTAGCAGCAATTATGATTTCCCTGCTTTCTCTGCTTGCACGAGGAGGTTGCTTTCAAGAGTACTCCACCTTTGACAGTGATTGAGTGTACATTGCTCTGTACGTATGTGTCACGTTAGTAACAGCAGACTTGTCTTAGGCACTAAACTGGAATGCATCTCAAGTTTATATCCTAGGACACGGGGACAGCCTTTTTTGACTCAGAAAGTGTGAAGTTGCAGGTATCAGTGAATTGCACAGCTCAGCTTTCATAAATCAAACTTCAGATTTCAATAGAACTGTAAGAAATAAACAGTTGGTTTTATGCAAAGCATATATTCTATTACATTTTGACTTTTTTTTTTTTTTTGCCTTCTAGATAAACATCATGTCAATGGAAACAGAATGGTAGAACCTTTCCCAGAGGGAACACAGATGGCTGTATTTGGTAAGACATCAGTTATAAAATAAAAGCTCTAAGCTGTATAGTGTTAGTGCATGCCAAATTCCTTTATTTCAGCCTGGGTCCTTAGAGTTTTGGAATGTGGGCTGCTATTGCCATTTTCTAATCACTACAGTCAGCTAAAGCCACTGGTCATTTTGGGAGATGTCCATGCCCCCAGAGGAGCATATGAAAAGTATTTTTCTGAGCTATACAAAGAGAAATTTAAACCCTTATTTTGTTCCAAAATAGAGAATTCCAATAAAAATTCCAAAATAGCTTTTTATGTATGATAATTCCTCTAAGATTCTTCATTAGTTTACACAAAATTCTGATAATGCTCCATGATTCTCCAGACTTTAAGTCATTCAAGGAACTCAAACTGTTGGGACCTACTGCACTTGCAGAGTTGTTACCATTTACGTGTCCAAAACCTGCTGGTTTGTACTTTACTTTGTGAATAGTCTCATAGACTTCCTCCTGGATGCCAACAGAGCTGGAAAGGTGGTCAGCTGTGAAAGACATGTTTAATTTTATTGTGTCTCTGCTATTTTCTATGAAAATGTCATTCTTTGAGCTCTTTTGTAAAACTTGATAAAAGTGTTTCTCTGGAGAAATGAGGTACTTCTGGAAGAAAGAAACATCCTAAAATAGATCAGTCACCATATTTTTACCAAAATATGGACTTTACCCAAATCTGTGAGTCATCAGAGCTGTCATTTTAGAGTGTACTAATGTTAGTCCTTAAGGGCAAACCTATGGAATCTACTAGGGAAGACAATTTTTGACAATTATTCTTAAAACTTATTGTTACAGAGAATGAAAAATTTCTTAGTCCTGTTTTGAACCATAAGATTGGATTGTTTAGGAAGGGTATAATTCTCTATCAACTCCTACAGGATGGTACAAAAGTGCCTCAGGAAATTTATTATATCCTATTAAATGTTTATCTATCTGGGATGTTGAAGTAAATATTAAATTATTACTTGATACACCTGCTACATCACCTAGCCTGATGGAGTTCTAAATCAGAGTAAGTGCAGGTCCGGTATATAAAGCAGTCATCGCTATTTTTGACCTGGGCCCTTTGTAATAACATATATATAAACTTTGGCAATCGCAAGGCAATGTGTGTAACAACAAATATGTAAAAATGGAGGATGGACCCTGGAAAGCAGTGATTCTGAGAAGCAATGCTGTATAAATCCCCAGCATGATATAAGAAAAAGAATAAACGCAGCCTTCAGATATGAAATCAGGGGTACAGTGAGTAGGCTTTGCAGGCAGTTTTACACCTGCACACAGTGTTTCCAAGGCAGATACTGAAATACATTTCACATTCTATTGAGCAATTAGAATTTATTAATAAAAGCGACAAAAAAAGTGAAACACTGAAACAAACTATTGAAGCAACCAAGAGAATCTGCATATCATTGTGGTTTCAGAAACAGACTGGGACAGTTAGTGGGGTGTCTGACCAGAGGTTTTAGATGTTTTGGGCTCACCAGGCTGCTAGTGGCCAAACCAGGGGGATGGAGGTCTCCTGCAGTCCTGCAGTGTGGATATCTCAGTAGTCCATGGGCACCCAGAACAAACACGGACACGTGTCAGGTGCCGATTCAAACCAGATGCTTCCTGAGGTTATTCATCAATAGAAAACACGTTATTGATCTTCCTAAGTAGTAGAAATTATCTTCTCTACCTGATACAGCAGATCACATTAGACAACCTAATCATCCCTACTGACGTCAAAGATTCTGAATCTGTATTTTACAGGGGAAAGTAACCTATGTCAATATGGCATTTTCTCAGTCATTGATCTTAGCGATGGTGATCTGATCTAATTTATATAAATATAAATAGCATGAATATTTCAAAAACCTGAGCAGTGTCTGAGGGTTCTTATGTAATAACAGTTTACGTATCTCTCTGGAATGAACTGTTGATCTTAATCTATTTTCAAACAGCTGTATTTACATCTGAAATATTTAGCAATCCTATGTGGAATGCAAAGGGCTAAGTTATCCATGGACACTAATTTATTAATCCAAAAATTACCTTTTCAATTGATTATAAATCATAGTAAGTGTCAACTTTCCTCCAGAGCTCATATTTCTGTAGTTACTACAGTAGAAGAGGAGAAATGGTTCGTGTGTGTCCCCCTTCGGTTATGGTCATGATTTCTTCAAGTTCTCTTTCGAGTTCCTCTAATCCGGTATTGTCTTTCTGCCAGTATTCCCTTGTCTGCGGATTTTGGGAGCATCAGAAATATTCTTGGAATGGTGGAATGAGAGATTGATTGGTAATTTTTCTGGAGTTAGAGGAAAAACGACTGTATGTTACCTTTTCAGTTTTAAGGTTAAGATGGATATAGAGATTCATATTTGAATTTCTTGCAGCAGGCAGGGTCAGAGAATTCTGGTATGATCTGGTATTGGTGCAGTCTTCACTGTTTAAATTTTTTAAAGGTCCTCCTTTATTTTCTGTGTGATGGTTAAATCAGCTTTGCAGTGGTTGTGGTGGGTGTCGGTGTGAGCTCTTCTATTGGTTCTATCACTGTTGATTATACATGATTCATAAAATTCCATAGAAAGTAATATCCTACCTACAGAATTTCAGTTGAAAAGCACCAAATCTTAAACATTCTGCTTTGAATATTTTCTGAGCAATTCCACTGTATTTCTATTTTCTATCTATTTCTAACTCTCATAATTTTTAAATTGCCCTAGATTTTCCACAAGATTGTGATTGCAAATGTTGGGCAAGGTGGTGAAAACTCACGCTGCTGCCATCTGTGCTGTGAATAAATGGAAAACCTACATGTTCTTAGGTTTACTATTAGACCTGAAATATCGCGGTATACAAACATGACTCTGATGATAATTGTTGTCATTTGTTGTCATTGGCATCCCGTTCTGATGTGTGGTATGGAAAAATGGAGCTATGGTTCGGTTTCGCTACCTCCAAGGGCTCAGCATTTGCTGGCCCCATGTGAACGGGAATGAAAGGAAGCACTCGAAGAAGAAACACAATTATCTATTAGTAATTCTTCTCCTTAGATTGTTACTCATCCCCTCCATGTATAGTCCTCTAAGCAGCAAGATCTTTGTATTTTAGGACTCTATAAGCTATAAGAAACTAAGGAAGAAACTGAACTCATCTTTCTGCCTCCACCTTAGCAAGAGAGGGCTTCTCATGCTTCTGCTCCAGAAACATCCATTAATCCTTTAATTGGGCTTGCACAGGGACAAGGCTTGAAGAGCAGTAGTTGCTGAGAAGTAATCCCTCTCCCTTAAAAAGATCTACAAAAGCTAAAAGATGGTAAATAACCATGTGATTTTGTAAATATAGCCTACTTACAGTGAATTTTCCTGCTGCTTGGATAGTTTTAGATTCACCACTAAAAATAATGGTATAAAATGTAGTGCTGAGTTGTAAACACTAATCCTTTTACCTGCTTGCTAAATGCAGTTAGATTGCTTTACAGAGCTCCATCTTCTGCAAAACCTCCTTCAAGATGCTCTTACTAATGCTGCATTATTTACTTTATGATGTGACTTCTTGTTTTGATCAAGGTACGGGGTGAATGTACACAGGTCGTTGTTCCAGCCGCTTTCCCATTTATAACAGAACCTCACAGTTTTCAAAGGACTATTTAAATGATCTTTAGATTCTCCGGTTGTCTGTTTAGCGTCATTAGCTGCCTAAGATACACCTATTATTCATTAGAATAAAGAAATGCGGCCTTGTTTCTACAATGGTGAAAAAGCTGGATTCCAAGGGTGAGGGTGACTCTTTAATGGAAATCTTTTAATGCTAACCATCCAGCGGCCTCTTAATCCAGTTTTCAGCTAATATTGAAGCACTGAGAGTGCTGGGACTGCTCACAGCCTCACTGGGGACACTGGAAAGTGCTATAGCAAAAATCGTTGTGTCCCTTGAAATAAAGAGGGGGGTGTATTCCCAAATTCAGTGGCTGAAACAGATGGATCTCTGGGTGTGATGTGTTTGTGTTACAGACGGTAAAGTAGAAGCTGTTCAATAAATACCTTCCAGAAAATTTTCTTGTAGTTTTTATGGCCATAGATATCTTCAATTGAATATATTTTGGCTGTAGTGACTGATTTTGACCAAAAACCTAACCAGAAGTCAAAACCTGAACATACATTAAAGGGCTGATAATGTTTTGAAAATAATCAGTTTGGGGACTAAAATCAGCTTTGGATAGAGGTATGAAAAATGAAAAGAAATGCTTCAAAGCTGCAGAACATATGCAAATATAAATTAATATTTCCATCAGTACTATTGTAATTCTTTGCATATTTTAAACACATTGAAATGCACTGCTGTAGTTTGCTCAGGAATATTTCTGGTCAGTGTTTCTGAATGTTAAGTGCGTATTTTTCTTATCAACTGCTGCTATTGCAAGACTCACAGAGCACTGATATATTCACTGTGCTTTACGTGGTACCTTATTTCTCTAAGAGGCGGCATCGTGCATATGGTGCATTCATAGAGGGGCTCTTATTTACCTTTAGTAAAATCTGGCAATATTTCAGATTTGTAATCATAACACTTTTTAAATACGGGACTAAATTGTGTTGTATTTGCTTGACATATACTGGCTAGTAATGGGATAATTGGTTTCTGGATGTAAACAAAATATAGACAGAAGTAGGATGTTAAGTAACTGATAAGATCTAATTACAGACATGTCTGACTTGGCAGACAGATCCAAGCTTGCTCACCTTCTGCTCTGCACTTATTAGACAGCAGCACGTTCCAGTATTTCTATAGAGCCATATTATTGTTTACTTTGCCTGAGTTATCAAGTCCTGTTGAGATTCAGATGGACCCTACGCATACCCACAATTCCCGCTGCTTCCAAAGGTTATTTAAAAACTAAAATAGAATTATATCAAGATTGTGCCATTAGTCCCAGGCAGAGCCGGGGGTTTCTCAGCCTTTGGATGTGGCCATTTCAGCTGCCTCTGCAGTGCAGCATCACTCCATGCCTGTGGATGTGGGCTATGGAGGTGGAAACCTGAGCTCCTTGAACAAGACTTGCTCTTGGGTGGTTCAACCCTTTCTAATAAATGCTTGATCAGGGCAACTCTTCAACTAAAGAGGAAAATAATTTCACTTGAAAGTGAGATGAAAGCTAGGAAGGGACTCTTGATCAGGGAGAGGAGCCATAGGATGAGGGGGCACAGTTTTAAACTGAAAGAAGGGAGACTTAGATGAGATATTAGGAAGAAATTCTTGACTTGTTAGGGTGGTGAGAGCCTGGCCCAGGTTGCCCGGAGAAGCTGTGGCTGCCCCATCCCTGGAGGGGTTCAAGGTCAGGTTGGAGGGGGCTTGGAGCAACCTGGTCTGGTGGGAGCTGTCCCTGCCCAGGGCAGAGGGCGGCACTGGATGGTCTTTAAGGTCCCTTCCAACCCAAACCATTCTATGATTCTGTGATGTATTTAAGAATTGATGACTCTTAAAGAGTTTCTTTTACGCATTTGTGAAAGATCTACAAGTGGCCACTTCAGATAAAAAATTGTGTTAAGAAGTCGTTTGATCTGTCTCAGTTAAGTTTTCATGATGAGCTTCATTCTTTTCACCAGAAAAAGGAAATCACAGGAAACAAAGTTTGGACCCCAAGAGAAATACCTTTTTTTTTTTTGCAGACAGTAGAAAATAGAACAAACATTTTTTCTCTGTTGCTCAAAGAAAAGGAAGAAAACTTTAAACCATGCTACATGTCAGAAGATATTATATCTCTAGCTGAAGAGAATATAGGACTTCATGATGTTGAAACAGGTGTGTGTGCTGTGACCCAAATTATAGGAGAAACATCTATAGCAATATTGCCAGATGTTACAAGGATCACATTGTGGGAGAAGTGAGAGCCAGAGGGAATGTCTTCCAGAAGGAGTTCATGTTTCTCATGCTAATTCTCTTCCAATGTCTTGGAAAAGCGAAGGAACTGCACTAATTGGCTGGGTTTATAAAGCACTGAAATGGTAATGTTTTCCTGTACTCACAAGACGGTGTAAAAACGGACACTGAACTTTCTGCAGCTCTGCAATGGGAAAATAAACCTGTGCAGACATTGCATCCCAAAGAGAGATTCCCTGAAGGGAGGCTGCTCTGTCCCTAAACCAAATCCTGTTCCTATTTTTACCTTTGCAGCATGTGTATTAAAGAAGTATATAATTATTTCCCATTTTCTTTTTGTCATCTTCCAAATACTGACTTAAGGCCACTGTCTTTTTGTTGCCTTCTCCAGAGAGCTGAAACACAACCCACTTCCCTGCCTCTGCTCTCTGGTCTTGGCCCATCCTTATTGCCACCAGTGCCTAAACATCCTCTTCCTTGTAGTCTGGCCTGAAGTATGGTGCTCTGATTTGCTGATCAAAACTTCAGGGGTTAGATCAGCTCTAAGAACTTGCCAGGGAGGGTTCTTTGTTTAGGATTTAAAAGTCTAACAGGGGAAGCCCTGAACTGAAAATTTCCCCCTAAGCCTGCTGTAAAATAAGGTGATAAATGCAGAAATAAACATAATTCTGGGACCTTTTAGAAATAATAATTTTATTATTAAAATTCTCTTATTATATCATGGCATTATGTATTAAATACTGGTGATCTGATTTGGTATCATTGTGCATCAGGTCTGCGGTACCATAAATGGCCTGTTGCAGAGCACTATGTGAGACAGACCCAGATAAACACAAAATGCTACAGTCTGCTTGGTCTTTGCCAAGGACATTTCCTGACATTTATAAACATTAATAAGGGCCAATGAAATACCCCTAATGCAAAGTGAAAGCTGTCCTTGATCAGCACAACCCTTCTTAACGTTTTTTTTTTATTATTATTATTTCAAAGGATCCACATTTCGTTTTCTTTTAGCTTCTGAAAACAAAAGTAATGTGGCCTTCACACACAATATCTGTCCTTCTCCATCAGGGACTTGTTTATGTTAATTTAGCTTTCTTGAGGTAATGAAGACTTTAGCTTTGTGTGGATTTCCACTTAGAGCGTGTATTGCACATTAGTGAAGATCTGGAGGTTTTTAAAAGTAAATCAGATCGCAGCTTTTCAATCGACAATGTTTGCCTTAAAACAGCCATTTAATTATGTTTTGGGGACTTTCCCACTGAAAGGAGTAGAAGAGACATAGTTAATTTTCATGGGGTTTGGGATAAGGCTCAGTGATCTCCAATGGCAGGAATCGTCTCTAACAAACAGTTTATTTTCTATGCAAAAAGCCAGCAAAAGCCCCTAGATTACTTTAGCAGTGCAAAAGCCTTGCAGAGAAGCAATTTCTTGCCAATGATAAATAGGGCTATATCAGTGACTAGGATGAACATATGCTTGGCATCATTCTGAGTTGGTTTAAGTTTGAAATAGAAGTAAATTATCCTGTTAATGACTAGAGGCTGCCCTCATCAGATTTATGCTACTTTGCAGGAGATATATGTGCGTGTGTGTGTGTTTATGTGCTGGGATATATGATACACGCACACACACATTTACCATCAGCATTTATCCTTTGATTCCTGTTAATAAAGCACAGAGCATGATGACATAGCATAAAACATAGAGAACGGGGATGATTGATTCTATTCAGCCATGAAAAATGTGGTGCTAATTGTCAGCAGTTACAAAAGCAGAGAAAAAAATAATATGAGGAGGTTTTTGGAGGGATGAAATTGTGTTGTTTTGATAATTTTAGACATACTGTGACATTCACAAAGTATTGTCAGTGCATCTTACGGATCCTAATGAATTTATCTTTACAACCCTGCTGTCACAGACTGACAATATTAGAACCGGGGATGTGAGACTGAGCAAATAGGGTCCTATATTAAAAAATATGGATTACTTACTATTGCGTTATTCAATTTGGGGTAATTGAAAGTGATTTTCCTGATTTTCAGGAGTTTTTCTTACCTAATGAAGTTATTGGTGATCTCAAAAAAGATATCATTATATATCTTGCTTAAAATCGAAGATACAAAAATTTTCAGCTATTTTTAAAATGCTTGCTCAGAAACGCTCCTGAAGCTTGGGGGAGTCAACTGGAATCTTTATATTGATCTCATTGGTGCTTGCAAATCGTCGGGCTGGAATTAACCTCAATAGATTTTAGGTGTGTAATCTAAAGTCATCTTCAAGAATTTCTCCCTAGTCAGAGAAAACACATTTGGAGGTCAGTTCACAAGGGCTGTCTCAGAAAGGAACACATCACCCTCTGTAGGTGCCTTGTTCTGTCAAACGCTGTCTAAACAACTATCTTAGACTAGGGGGAATTGATTCATTTGCATAAATATGTTGAAAATGTTTTATGCCATTTGAGGTGTCCTAGGGCATTTGAGATGTCCACAGGGGGCTGGCAGGGATGATACAGGGCTCATAGGAGACCTCTGCTCTTCTCAACTAGGAGATTCAAGCCAGACAGGTTTATCTAGGACATCCCAAATGATATGAGATACCTGTGTTTAGGGATTCAGTGTACATAAAAAGATATCTAAATCTATAAGTGTAACATGTATGTGAAATTGTCCTTGATCTCCAGCTTCCAAGGACATGGGTCTACCTTTTGGCATATGTGCCCCTCTTATGCCAGTTTTGTGCAGAATTGCTCATAAGGTAATCTCGGTATTTATGCACCAATATTGAACCCTGGATCCCCTGACCCTCATGGGAGCTGGGACAGCTTTTGTCACGTGTGAACATCTATTTGAATATCTAAATTTGAGATCTAAATGCAGTTGTCCAAGTTGCGTGTTGAAGCTTGCCCTAGAGGTCCCTATTTCAAGTGTTGGAGAAGAATTGCTCCTGGAATGTTTCTCACAGAACCTGCCAGGTATACTGGTACCTGCCAGGTACACTGTTTGCCCCTCTATTTAGGGGATTGTCCACATTATTAGATCATTTTCGGTGGCAATCTATTCTGGCAAGTACAGGCTCTCTGCTTTTTCTGGGAGACACACACAAATCTTTTGTCCTTAGATGAGAGTGAAAACACCACACTTAAAGAGGGCCAGACAGCATTTTGTTCCAGATTTTTCTTCTAGAATGCCACCCCACTTTGCTCTCTGTGCAGGACACACTTTAGAAATGAAGGAAAAAACACCCTTCAACATCTACAAGAAAGAAATAATAGGATCGGTTTTTCAAATAAGATACGAATTAATAAAAAAAAATTCTGATTTGAGTTGAACTGTAAGTAATTTTGAAACAGCCGTAGTTATTTGTTTGTGAGCCAGGGAAAACAGCATGCAATATGTCAGGCTTTGAGATAAAATTTATTGGTGTGTCATTGGCTTAAATCCAACATTATGCTCATAAATAATATAATCCTGGTGTGACACATTTCTGCTTGAACCTTGACTGAAAATTATTGAGAATCATGTTATGAATTATGTAGTAGCAGTCGTGCATTCAAGTCAAAAGGCTCTAACTTGAGTGAAACGCTGGAATGTGTTTGTAATTAGGTGCACTATCTGAAGGCGCCTGGCTGCAGAAAGGGTGAGGTGTCTTTCTGTGTATCCAAAGGTAGAACATGGAGCCTTGCTGCTGATGCAGGAGAACAGCCATCCAGCTTTTTATTGACTCGTTCTTCTGGGATGGAGAGTCTGATGTGGTTAAATGTGGTGTTGTCATCTCCACCACTCTCGTATACTCTTAGCACCTTCTTTTTTCTCTTAATTTATACCGGCTCAATGTGACCTAAGGCTCCACATAAACCTTGATGATAATATACAGTCCAGCTGCACGGCAGGAGGGGAGTCACTCAGTGTTATTCAGTGGAATGTGCCTGACAAGCCAAAAAAGGGCAGATGTACGGGCTTAAGCATCAAAATGGTTGTACTCAGGCTCATCAAGGATGATGTTTATCCCTGTGGCAGATAAAGAGATTATCAACTGCTTTGCTTTATGGAAACCAACAAACCCAAGATTTACTGTGCTGTTATATTAAAGATCCGGGCATTTTTTTTAGATATAGAAGGATTTTTGGTAGCTCACTCTTCAAACTACTGTGTCTTGTGCTGCTTTGCTATAGTGGTTATTTCTAGTCTGCTGCAGAAATTCATGCCTGGGTTCTTCTCTATCTTTTTTTTTGTCCTTACTGTCTGCACACTGCTTTGTTCCCAGGCTGTCTTCTGGAGATGAGACCTGCGTGTGGTTCTGGGGATGGTTCATCCTGGGTACCCCTCCTTCTAATCACACTATGAAGCAGAGTGAAGTCACCCCTTCTGCCCTGGACTATCCCCCAGCATTCTCCTGGCAGGCCTGGTATCCTCAGATGTCCTGCTGTGCTCTCACATTATGCCCCAATGCATGAGGTCCTCACCCTTGGTCTTATGCTATAGAAACCCTGCTCTTAATGGACTGACACTGATTTGGAACAAAACCCTAAATTGAGAAAATGTGTGTGCCCATATACACACAACACTAATTATGCCTTAGTGCCTTATGTGAAATGTATTTTGCAGTATAAATGGAAGAACAAAGTTGTTGACCATATTTCGCATCTCAGAGCTTTTGCTTTTCTTAAATTTCCTAGATCTCATGCCATGGTGCATCCAGAAAAGAGGGAACAGCAGTGTTAAATGAATAAATGAAGCCAGGCCATGAACTACCTGCGATACAGGGATGTTCAGCCATCTGGAGCTGACTGTAGTGTGAGAATGTAACATCTCAGAAGAATTCATGAATACTCCTCCCTTTTACTTGTTCTAGTAGTGTCTGTACCTTCAGACAAAGAAGACTGTGTATAACCAGAGACTTTTAGTATGGATTTGCTCTTGCTGGCCAGTATCTTCTGTATCCTATTTTTGGTTTCATCAACAGACTTTTGAATAGGTCACCAATTCCTTGGTGCATGTGGCAGGGCCAAAACTTGTATTTTTATAAGGTATATTTATACTTGAACTTTTTTATTCTTCAGTTAAAATAGTCCTGCTTACTTCATTTTCACACTGACCTAGATCCCCTCCAGTTATTTGTTTCAGACTACAGTTATTTATGCTTTACGATGCTGTAGACCAAAACCAAGGGTAAAACAAAGATGTTTGCAGTCTTGTGGCGGTTTTGTTGCTTTAACAGACTTATTGACTTGACACAAATAATTTCCCAAGAATTCAAGGTACTGTGTGGACCCAAAATGTTTTGGAGCCTGTGCTGGAGCTTATAGAAGTGCTGTGTTGTTTGGAACCTCAGGCTATAAGAGTCTCTCAAGCAGCTGTGCTCTCCCTGGCTGCAGCCTGCTGTGAATCTAAGACATTTTGCTGATGACTCCATCAGTCATATTTTTGCCCCCAAACTCCCTTCTTCTACACAGTTTTAGGAGGGTAATATATAGATTTTAACTGATGCCTAAGTATGCAATTTCTTTCCCTGCTGATGCCTGTTGCTGGAAAGAAGAATAGGAACAGAAAAGAGATCAAAACAGGAAATTGTCATTATGCCAGCGTATAAACCCATGATTTTTCTGCATGGTGAATATTATTTACATTTCTGCACTGCTCGGGTCAAAAGGGATCTAGCAGAACTGAAAAAGGGTCAGGGGGGCACAAAGGGGTTATCAGTCCCAGCTGGCAACTCTCCCCGCAGTGGGATAGGGAGAATAGGGAGAAAACCAAAAAACCAACCTTGTGGATTGAGGTAAAGGCAGTTTAATTCACCAGTAAAAGAAGAAAAATAACAACAACAATAATAGTAATAGTGGTAAAAGAATATCAGTGTGAAAAAGAGGTAACCTAGTGGGGTATAAGAGGTCTACAGAATGACGATGGGCACGGGAAATGTAAATGGGAATTGGTTTTGCAGAATATCTCCCCTTAGAAGAAGCAGGGACCAGAAGAAAGGATGCAAGTAGGAACCAGTTTCAAAATAAATCAGAAAAGCTGGAATAAAATAAAAGACTATTGGTCTCCTTGCCAAAGGTTTTTCTGCATGCAGAAGATTTCTCAGGTTGAAATGAGGCCAGGAGAAATAGCTGGAAGAGAGATCCAGTGAGTGTTATTCAAACCACAGCAGGCTCAGGAATGTCTGCAAAAGTCAGAGACCAGGACCATAGTAACCCCAAATGTCGTGTGTATTTTTCCTTTTCTTATTCTTCCCGGAGTGCCTGCTGTTGGCAACTGTGAGTTGGATCCCTGTTTTTTCTGTATACTGTATGTCATAGATCACATGTGTGTGATCACATGTGTAATGATGTTGGGTGTTGTGTGTGGGTTTTTTTTTTTTTTTTTGTGGGTTTTCTTTTGTGGTTGGACTTGATGATCTCAGAGGTCCCTTCCAACCATGATGATTCTGTGATTCTGTGATATATCACCTATGTATATCACCTATCATATCACATTGACTGCTTTTCTGTTACAAATTAATTAAAGCTGGGGAGAGTCACATAGCTAGAACTTTTGTGCTGATTTGAAAATACTGGAGTAATTGTTGGAAGTGGGGTCGAAAACCATGCAAATGCAAGCCACGGTTATCATTAGCTCCTGGTTGAGAAAGAGTTGTAATGAGAAATAATAAATTAAAGATGTGTGTGAATCTTTTTATGGGCAAGTTTGGCAAACTTGGTATGTGTTCTAGTGATCACACCTAACCTGCTTTGAAGTTGTATGTCAAAAAAACCCTCCAAAACCATAGAGGAGCCAAAATCATTGCTGTAAAACAGGCAGAAGCTCTCTCTGGATGCAGGTCTGTCTTGGTGTGGATGGGAGAGATATCTCTGCCTCTGTGCTTGGAAAACAGCTGGGCTGATGGTATAGCACGGAGGGATCTCTTACTGCTTCCACCCCGGGGCTGCTCAGCTCTGTCTCTGGGACTGCGGTTGAATAGCTACAAGTACCCAAAATACAGTCAGAATTGTCCAGCTCTGGAGTCCTTAATCCAGCTCTGGGGCCTCAGCACAGGAGAGACATGGACCTGTTGGAGCAGGGACAGAGGAGGCCCCAGAGATGCTGGGAGGGCTGGAGCCCCTCTGCTGGGAGGACAGGCTGAGAGAGTTGGGGGGGTTCAGCCTGGAGAAGAGAAGGCTGCGGGGAGACCTTGGAGCCCCTTCCAGTTCCTGAAGAAGGGGGGCTCCAGGAAAGCTGGGGAGGGAGTCTGGGTGAGGGAGGGGAGCCCTAGAATGAGGGGTGATGTCTTTAAACTGAAAGAGGAGAGATTGAGCTGAGATGTGGGGAAGAACTTGTTTGGTGTGAGGGTGGTGAGACCCTGGCCCAGGTTGGCCAGAGAAGCTGTGGCTGCCCCATCCCTGGAGGAGTTCAAGGCCAGGTTGGAGGGGGCTTGGAGCAACCTGGTCTGGTGGGAGGTGTCCCTGCCCAGGGCAGGGGGTTGGAACTGGATGATATTTAAGGTCCCTTCAAACCCAAACCATTCTATGATTCTATTCTGTGATCTCTGACCATGTTTTGTATAGCTAATTTATTTTCTGCTTCACTATTCACTCTGTTGCATCTCATGCTCATGTGTCATTTATCACTTGTGACTATTGCATTTTTCTGAAATGCAGCAGTCATAAGTAATACAGATTGCATTGCTTTTTTTTTATTATTTTTTATTTTGAAATGATAATTGCTGATTCAAAACCTGTAAAGAAAGAGGAAAATTCTGCTGCCTTCAAAACAAAGGATGTCTTTCCTTGTTCAAGGAGTTGCTGTCCCATGGCTGCATCCAGCTTTATGGTAAAGATGGGAATTTCCACCTTTGCCCACTGCTGTGCAGTGGCCATGGTGCTTCTTTAGTGAATAATGGTGCGTATGTCTACAGCACATTATGAGGCTCTACCAAGAGCCAGTTTCAAGGACAGAGAGGCTATTTATTTAAGAAAAGGATGCTACTCCAGACCTTAAACCCACCAGAGGCCATGTGCCTCGTGATGTCCTCCAGCTTAACAGTCTGCCAACCACAGCCAGGGAGCACGGGTCATTTAGAGGACATCTAAGAAAACCAGGGGGTTGGAGAGTGAGAAGGTCATGGACTTTGCTGTGCGTAATGGCAATTCCTTTGCCGAGTCCTCAGTGCAGTGCAGACACTCTGCCTCAGCAGTTATTAGAGTTACTTTATTTTCAAGAGTGACATACCATGTTTTTGGGGAATGAGTGCAACGTCAAGTGGTGCATAAATGGCAAATGACTAACCATATATGTATTTGGCCTCTGCCTGTTCCTCTCGATATAAATTAGTTTTTCTGTAACAATCTTCTCTGGTATTTTCTTGAGTAATTGTCATTTTGGGGGGTGGATAGGAAGGAGTTATTCTCTTTTGCAAGTGAGAACGTACCATAATTTTGTTGGCTACTAACAGATGAGAAAGTAAGTCTTGGAAATTCTTTATTTCCACTAAGGACAGCTGTGGTTCAAAATAGATTAATTTTAATGATCTTCTAGGTAGGCTTAGAAGGCATTTATTAGTTTGGGCTTTTATTGGAAAAGGGTTAAGGGTATGTTTCTGTGGAGCTGGGGAAAGGAGGACTAAAGGGCTGCTTGGTGAATTAGCTTGTTATTTGAATGTAATTATTTTTTATTTCTGAGGAATTATAGATTGCAAGTTTAAATAATTGTCGGGGTGCCTACAGCTTTCTATTGTTGTCAAAAATCTAAGGTAATAAATAAAATAAGTAATACGAGATTACTTTTTCTGTATGTGTCTATGGCAGTTAATTTAATTTAGCAATACTTATCAAAGAAGGAAAGAAAAGGCAAGTTTTCTATTCCTTGCAGTAAACAAACTTTGTAAAGAAGTTATTATTTTCTTCAGCATAACCCTAAAAGTGATGCTTATTTTGCTGGTAACAAAATGTTTGTGATGCTTTGCTTGTATAATAGTAGAATATATTTTGGTTTGCTTCTGTATATTTCAAACTCCCTGAGGTTGCTGAGAGATTACAGAGATTTTCAGAAGACAAGGGTAAGGCTTCGCTATTATTGCAGAGATGAATTTATATGAAAGATACAGTTTCAAGAGAATCAAATGGATTACACAGCGCTGATGACATCTCTTATTTTATGTGTACATCAAGTTCTACTTGAGTAGCAGAGCACTAAAGTGTGTCAAATGACCGAGGATGATCTAAAATGAATCTCTGCACAGTGTTGGAATGCTTAGAGCAAAGGAAGATCACAAAATGATTTGAAAGCCTCAAATCAATGACTGAACTAAAGATGTGATGCTTTGCAATGAAGCAAATAATCAGGTTGATGATAGGACCGTGTAGCTCTATCTCAATCTCTTTCACATATTATTGTACCAGAGGTTCTTTTTATCCCTAACAGACTTTGGAAAGGTAATATATTAAGAAACTACTCCCTTCTTCAAAGGAGATAGAAAAGTGGCTTGACTGAATATATCTGTGCACAAGCTGGCATAATTTACTCTTTATTGACTGTATCCTTGAACATTCCTCTGTGTGAATTCAGACTAAGATTTGGTTCCATTTTTGGACAGTTCAGAGGTGTACAAAGAGCATCTGATGCTTTTATTCCTACTCAGTGCATTTTGATTGATCCAATAGTTGATTTTGTAAGGGAAATTAAAAAGAATAAGTAGTTAAAGGACTCAGAATCTTGACCATAAACCCTGGCATTTTTTTCTGTGTCCTTGGGACACGTCAGTCATCATCTTTGTGGCCAGGAAACATCAGGTCCCTACAGTACTTCTTAAGCCTCCTCTTTAATTGATTAGACATGGAAGACATGCAATTTCAGTCCAAATATTTTGCACTTGAGGACTGTTTGTTCTTACTTTGTGAACTTCTTTTTCTGCAGGTCATATCCAATTTTGGTGCAATATTACTTTGTTTGTGATTCACTTGTTCATGGAAAATGATGCTCAATTGTTCCCAGCCATGAACATTCACTCAGTTGCATTCCCAAATCCCCAGACATGAAAGAAAACATGTGTTTATTGGATTCCAATTCCTGAATTGTACAATTTGTGGCAGTTCTTGTTCATGTTTATGGAATGTACCGGTATGAATGGCCCCGCAAATAGAAAACTAAACCTTTGGAGAGGTTACTGGTTTCTTCTGCATTTTTACCCAGAACCCAGCACAATGGAATTCAAATCTGTGGGGAAGGCTTTTATGTGCTGTGGTTTTGAAAACAGCAATACCACTAATGATAGAAACAAGTCTCAGAGAGAAAGTCTGCATTCGGGATTGAATTCCCGAACTTTCCTTCTCATCTCGTTTTCTCCAGTCCTAAAAAATATGATGGAATCGATTACTTAGACAGTGCCAAGTAAACAGAATTAGTTCCATTTCATGAATGAAACTTGAAAAAGAACAAAATACATTTTTATAAGGTGGAAATGTTTAAGAGTGAGACATTCAACATTTTTTTGGATTAATTACTTATTTATTGCTAAACTTACTTGATTTCTCTTGTCCTGTGCCTAATCTTGACTGGTTCTATCCTCAAGCTAACAAATATCAGGATCACCAGTTGGTATATCTTCCTCATCTTGTTCAAGCAATCACAATGCTCCAATATATTTTGCATATTTTTGGAAGCAGTGCTTTTTTTTGTCTTATTTTCCACATTACTATATTACAGCTACATTCCACTGAAAGAAGACAAATAAGATGAAAGTTGCTACATTTTATCTCTTCAAAGCTATACTGAAGAATACAAACCAACCAAATATGGGAAGGAAAAAGAAAAATACATAGTTTTATCAAGTGATGTTTCTATCACCCAATAGTCACAGCATGAAAAAGAGGTATTTTAAACAAAGACCTGTTAGTTGGGATCCTTGGTATTTTGCCAAAGGTGATTCTTTGCTTTGCTTTGGGACCACTCATACCTCACTTGTGGAGTACTTAAAGTAATAATTCATAAATTATGGTTCATGTGAGGCTTAATTATTGTGTGCAAAATGCTTTGATGTTTCTGGATGAAAGGAGCTAAATGCATGTGAATTACTATTTAAGTATTTGCTTTCTAGAGGAGGCCGAAAACCTGGTTCCTCAGATGCAAACGTCCTGTGGCGTATCCCCACACTAGGGTCTGTTTGAGAGCTAGGAAGTAAAGCCCGTGAATTGAAAACCCAGTGTTTGGGCCTGATTAACCCTGCACAACTTCCAGCTCCTTTTAACCCGTCTCTCTCAATTAAGAAAATGCTGAGTGTGATTAATGCAGAACAAATAGATGCAGAAGAGCAATTAGAAGTAAAACCTGTACCCCAAGACTATGGAAAAAGGCAAAGCCGTAGCAGTGATTGGTTTTCCTCACTTTCCTGAGATCTACTTCTCTTCTATTCACTTTTAGGAATGATTCCCAGTGTTAGTTCTGATTCTTTAGACCCAACATGAACTTCTGAATGGTTCAGGTGCAGCTCTGAGGTGGAAGTTGTGTTGCAGAGTTGTCCCAGTTTTGCCAGGTGGAGGTGGGTGTCACAGGTACAGGGACAATATTGTGCATCTCTCAAAGGTCAGGAACTTTGGCCTCTGCTGCTTTTACATACTCGTCTTCCAGGGTGTGATGAGAACCTTTCAGATCAGCATAAATGATTTTTTTGAGTGAGCTGTATCTTCCAGATTCTGGGAATTAGAGGCAAGAAGTTTCCCAACAGAAGATTTTGGTGATGGAATTTTTTTATCACGTGGGCTCACCAGAGAACGGTTTTGTTGACATTCAGGATAAAATTGGTTTAAATATTCCTGCTTACTGGGTGGGGAAAGATTACTGAGGCAGTGAATAAGGCCATCTTTAAAAGTATTTCAGGACACTGACTTGTGGATATCCCTGCTCTCTGCTGGTTAAGATCAAAATTGCATTTAACAGGAATATTTGAAACCTCTCGTACTGTAATTGTCAAGTTTAGAGCAACTGTGGTTTGTGCCTTATTAACATTCTTGATACTGGCTTCAGACTTACTTAAATCCTGTGGATTTTGTATTATTTATAACTTGTAACATGGTTTTATGATGGATTGACTAAACACATTTTAAGAATCATTTTCTGTCTCTCTATCTCTCTAGTGCTTTTCCCAGTTAGGGTGCTGTTGTTTGATAGGGTTTTTCAAAAGTCGTACTTATACTTATGACATGTTATGCATATTTTTCGTGCTAAAAACATGGCAGTTTTTCTCTTGACAGTAAAATATTCCTTTTCTATTATGATTGTCTGCTTTTCCTTTTACAATAATTCTAATCTGTTGTGCAGATTTTATACAAACATACATACAAACATGTGCCCACACGCACTTCGAATGTCACTGTACAGGCAGAAACGAATTGCCTGGGCATTTGTTAATTTGAATGAACATGAGGCTTCTGCTTCTCCTATGGAAAAAGAAGTAAACCCAACAGTTTCGCTGGGAATTCATGCAGTGTGAACAGAACACATCTTGGCAAAATGGTGAGCCAAGAAATTCCTCTTTAGTTGCTCTGTTAGGCAAACTGCATTTTAAATTTCTTGCCGAGGGCTTTGTTTGACTTGCCCCAGGCAAGCTGTTCAACATATTTATCAACCCTGTTGTAGCATTAGAGCCAACGCTTATCTAGGAAGATCATCCGCTTAATGCCATCTGTCATCGGGAGTTTTATTTCTTTCAGCTGAGCTTGTTCTCCGTTTTGGTTTTTTTATACTCCTCCCAACCATTTCTTAGTTGATTGTTTTCCAGTGATCTCAAATATTCTGTGATTGCTCAAATATTCAGTGGTTGCTGCATGTTAAACCCCTGAAGACATCAATAATACAATTTTACTTTAAATCCTGATTGATAACATTAATCCTATATGCATCCAGATGGCTCACCAAAGCGCTCTACATATTACAATGTTATGTAAAAGACAATATTGCTTTTCAGTCTGAATCTGGAATTCTTTCCAGATTCTCCACCGGAATTTGGAAAAATTCAGAACAAAGTCTCTGGGTTAATTCATGCTGCATTTTTATCTTCGTGCCTATAAGGACATGGCTTCGATCACTTTAGATTTTCAGGCCCTTATTTACTGCTGTGTAAGTGCAAAAGCAGCACGAAAGTGTTCACCCAAGCTGTGCTCACTCACTTCACATGTGATTGTGAGATCCAGGTCTATTTTGGATTTGTGTTCCCAATCACGGTGAAGCCAAAGGGATTGGCATATTTCCCTATAGAGAACAAAACATAACTTTCTGGAAGTCTGGGGCGACTGAGTTCCATAAAATAAAGGAAAATTATTGAAACCAGGTGTACAACCACTGTGTATAAACTAGATGCAGGCCGGGTGTTCTCCTGGGTTGCCAGGACATCCTGATCTCCTTATTGTCCAAACTGGGACTCTGCTAGGTCCCATCACAGCTTTCTTGTTGCCTGCTTACCCATCTTCTTTTTGGGAGAGGTAACATGATGGTGCCTCCCAAGGTCTCAGTCTGACCTTTCATAGAGAAGCCAAGGTACCCCCTTCAACCTGTGAAGTACCAAAATTGAACGGGCCCCACAGTTTCATAGCACACAGCAGAAATATCTCTTTGGCTCAGTACTTAGAAATATCAGTACTTGGACTGACTTCAATCAATCAGCTGTACCAACTGCTCTACACAAATTTTTAAAGAGAAAAACGCCAATCACAGTGTTTGGCGGAAATGAGCATTATTATATAGGTATATAACTTGCTGAGGTTCCATTTATTCCTTCCAACTGGGGGGAAAAAAAATCATTTCAGTTCAAAGCAGCTGAGCATTTCCTTCTCCAGATTTTATAGAGGTAACTAAATCAATCGTATTCAAAATTTGGGCCAAGTCCTACCCTGGCCAAGAGAAGCGGGAGATACTGGCAGCTGTGTCTTCGGCTCCCGGAGAGATGCTGGCTCGAGCGAGCTGCATGGAGGTAGGCCGGTGGGATGTTCTCTTGGCCGTCCTTTACTGCCTCAATGTATAGGAGCAGCCTGTGCCCCCAGCTCCTTTTGGCTGGGGACCGTAGCATTTGAGCAGCTGGCAGAATCGTTGCTTTTAGGGTTTCAGAACATAAGCTGGCACAAGAGCTGGTCTCCTCTGTCTACTGCGCTCCTGAGCTTTGGAGAGATCCTCTCTCACTACTTGCTGTGATCTGGGGTTAGGGAAGAGGTTTCTGGGGCACATTGCTCTTTGTTCTCTCAGCCTACCAGCACGTTTTATTTTTCTGAGTATATATATTTAAAACTGACATTTCCCCCTACTTAGTGGAATCATAAATTCGAAAATCCTGTTAACAGAAGGAGGAGCAGGAGCCGCATCCTTTGCAGTTCATCTTCTGCAGTGAAGCGTTGCTATCAACCTGGCACGGGAACAGCTTCCTAATCTGCTGCATGGAAAAGTGCCTTGAAGTGTGGGTGTAGGGATTGCAGGCGGTGGGCCAGGAAAGGCTTGGCATGCCAGTAAAATAATGCTTTCATTCTTCAGAATGTGACCAAAAAAAAAAAAGTCTTCTGGATGTCCTGTTGGGCTGCTGGGAGGGCAGGGGAGAGAGAAAGTTCCTAAATAAAGCTGGCAGGAGCGAAAGGTCGTTAGGTAGGAAAGCAGAAGTCAGCTTGCGGTGCACCTGATGCCCAGCGGAGAAGGATGTACCACAAAGGTAAAGGACAAAGGCATTAAAAAAAATGCTCCACAAAATGAAATAACACATATGTGTACAAGTTTTAGAGAAAATGTGAAAATTAGCTCATATATAAAAACAATACTTTGAATTTCTTCAAGTGGAAAGAGTCCCTGAAGCATCACTCTTCTTTAGCAGCTCTGGAGCTCAGAACTCAATAGACCTTAATTAGTGCAGAATGGGTGCGTCTTCTGAGGTTTTAGTTTGGAGCAGGAATGCCCTTCTCATGCAAATGTGCTGCTTGTGCTGATTTGCATAACAGAATCATAAATAAGAATTTACATCAGGGAACCTTTGTGAAAACTGTGTGTTATTCAAAGATGTGATAGGAACTGATGTTGGAGAAGGGGATCAGAAGGAAGGGGAGTAAACATTACCTTTGCAGGACCACGCAGTTTCTTGTAGGAGTAGAGAGCATCTTGAATATTGCATAAATTTCAAACAAGTTTCCCAATCTGTTTTTTGGTTCTGCGTGATGGCTATTCCATGCAGTACACAAAATAAACATTATTATGAGGATAGATGACTTTTTAATTAGTAACTTTGCTTATGATTCATCTAGTTTATGCTGTAGCATAGACTTCTGCATCGGAACTAGTCATGCTCTTTATAGTCTTTGGAGAGAAATAAGCAACTTTCAGACACAAATCACTATGTTTTGGGAGATTTGATTCAACTACAGATTCAAAGACGTTCAGGTTTTTGTAATGTCTGCATCTGGGGTGTGGGTTTGTTTCTCTCGCCTTAAAATATGCCAACATTTGAGATGCTACATTTGAGATGTCCAGAAGCGTTTTCCCTGGCCTCAGGATGCCTTTTGAGAAAGGCACACATCTCTCCAGAGTCCTGTGTCATTTAAGTCAGCCTTGTGTAGATAGGTGGTGTGGATATCCTAAGGTATCTCAAATGACCCTGGATGGCTCAATTTAGGCAAATACATTAGTCCCTGAATGTATGAGTTCCTGTTGCAGTTGATGGAGACTGAGTCAATATGGTTAATGCAATCTTTAACGCTCTTCATCTCACCAGAAAGTAAACACCTGGGGGTCAATTCTGCTCAGTTTCTCTCTGAATATTTCAAAATTATTACAGATTATCTTTTACAATGCGATCTCTCTTATCAGGGTGACGCTTTGCTTTCATTATTTTACAAAAATACTTCAGCTTATGCTAACTATTTTTTAGAAATATGCAAATGATCTGGGTTGCCTATGGAAACACATGTTCCTTGGCTGAGCATAAGGCTGTGTACAAAAAGAGTTGCTCAGAGGATATATATGCATATGGACTTATAAAGAGAATAGTTTGAGGAAATGGATGCGGATGCTAGAAAGGAATAGGGGTACTAGTGTTTATTCCCAAATTGTATGCTTAATATTATTTATAGAGATGAATGAACCTTTAAAGATTGCCATTTGAATCTGTTTGGGCTTGAAGTTTAAAAGCAAAAAAAAAATCTTTAAATACCTTTTGAAATTCCAATTAAGAGTCAGTCAAAACCCATCACTAAAAGAATAGTTTTTGTTTTACAAATTAGCAATTAAAAAGTGACAAATATCTTCAGTGCTTAAACACTCTTCTGCAATACCCATTATGTTCAAATAATACTTTTTTCTGGGAACGTGACTATGTTTCCGAGTATTTCCTTTTTTTTTTCTTTCTCTTAGGAATGCCTCCGGAAGCTCTATCTAATTCTAAAGCCGCACTCACTTCACTACTACTGAGGATTATGCAAATTATTTCATGAGTAGTTTAAAATCACATTCATGTTTTCTATTTTCAAATTATAATACTGGTGGCTTATTTTGCTTTTATGTTTCTTTTCCTACTGTTTTTTTCCTCTGAGATTTATTTATTTAATTAATTATTTCATTTATTTATTTCTTCAGTTTTCTTACTAGGGTACTAATCAATAGACAAAGTAAACTTTTATGTACTACGAGAGCATGTGAAGTCTTGAACTGAGATTATTTCACAGAATCACAGAATCACAGAATGCTATGGGGTTGGAAGGGACCTCTGGAGATCATTCAGCCCAACACCTCTGCCAGAGCAGGTCCACCCAGAGCAGGTTGCACAGGAACGTGTCCAGGCCGGTTTTGAATGTCTTCAGAGGAGACTCCACCACCTCCCTGGGCAGCCTCTTCCAGGGCTCTGCCACCCTCAAAGTGAAGAAGTTCCTCCTCATGTTTAGGTGGAACTTCTTATATTCAAGTTTGTGCCCATTTCCTCTTGTCCTGTCCCTGGGCACCACTGAAAAAAGACTGGCCTCATCCTCCTGACACCCACCCTTGAAGTATTTATAAGCATTGATCAGATCCCTGTTTTAGTAATTTCCCTATTTTAGTAATCGTTGTTTGTGTTAAACTTGGCTTACAGCAGCCAGTGCTCTGAAGAATGAGCTTTCCATGAGCTGATGTGTTTTAAGTCTGGAATATTACAGGGGGAAGTTTGTTGTTAATATTTCTCTCCTTGTGACAGTTTCTCTGTAGAACGTGGCACCACTTTAGCAGAATAACCAACATCAACCGCTGAATGTGTTAATACTGGGGAAAGCAATTTAGTCTTGTATTGTTGTAAATTATGTCCCTTTACTACCAGGTTGTTTTATTATGACAAAGATTTCAATTTGATCTGTTCTCGTGAATGTGAGGATTTATGGTTTGTGCAAGGTGCCAGATCTTTGAGAAACGATGAGAAGGGTTCACCAAGAGAATAAAATGACTGTCTCACAGAGGAAGGAGGGCAGAATGAATTCAGACATTAACTGGAAGAAGAGAAAGTGAAAGAAACCCTGATGAGGATGTAGGTCACCAGGTCAACTCAACAGGTCAGAGAGGGCTATTGAGGAGAGAATCCTAAAGAATAGTTATTGATCAAGGAGAGTCCATGACTACTATCCTGATGATCACTAATTTCAGATTTTCAGTGCAGAAAGGGATTTATTGAGCATTAAAATTCTTGAAATAAATAGGAAAAGAATGAGCATTTCTACTTTGTATTTGAAGTTGGGCCTTTATCTGAACTTGGGAGATGCCTGTCTCTTTCCATGGTCTCCAGGAGCAGGCTACCCTCCTAGTTTATGGGGCTTGCTTGAGCGCATGCAGTAGAAGGAGAGATCTGGGTCATTACTTCTGTAATTTTTTGTCCCTTACAAATTTAGTTTGAAGTTAATCTCTGAAGTTTCAAAAAAAAAGAGATGCGTTTGTGAGCCTTCATAGTTGATAGAAGGGACTGCTTTGTTCTAGTTGTACTTTGAAGGAACATATTTGTAATTTTTTAACCTGTCATATCAGCGGTGTTATCAATAGAAAACCCCCAAACCCATCATGGATCATTGATTTCTAAGTGTATTTAATATTTAGCTTACTTTTACTGCCTTTCTTTCAAATGTTTTAGTAAGGGAATAATAAAAGGAAGTATGTTATCATTGAAAGAGAAAATATGTTGCTTATAGCCAGGGATAAACTAAACACTACTACAGTGTACATGACATATTTCAGCTTTAGAGAGCCCTCCAAATTGTAGCTAATCTTTCTTAACTATTTAAGCTATCGGAGAATTGAGATTGTTAGTCTGGTTTGTTCCTTCCCCCTGGCTTTCACACAATGTGCTCGATTCCTGTTGCCAGGAGAGTTTTGCTAATTCACATCTGGTGACAGTCTGGTGTCCTGTGATGACTGACCATGTGGGAGAATGACTACTACTGAAATTTTGTCAGAGCATCACATACCTGCATGCATAAATTGTTAAATGAAAGCTTTTTTCCTCCTGTATAGTATATAATTTAATACATTATTACTGCCACCTTTAAAGATGGCATATGCCTGAAAGCAGAAAATTAAATAACTGTTTGCCATTAATACAAATTATTGTGTTTTGACAGCTTGCTAATCAACTAAAGTAAAAATGGTGCTGTACAAATAGTGCAATTGCCTTTTAAGTTCCTTTTTTTTCAATGTGAATGAGAATTCTCCTTGTTTGGGCCTTTGAACGCTTGTAGGGTTTGTCCTCTGTGGGATGTTAATGTTCAGAAGCATAAATAAAGCTTTGTTTGAGTTGTGCTCTGATGCAGAATGGATTTCTCAGAATAGTAACTCTGTGCATAATCTTGGGAAACATTTGACCAGCGTGTACTGGTTATAGATGTTGCTTCCACTATGGATGGTATCGATTAATGTGTGAATGACTGATTTACTATTGAGCAGATTTTGACATAACAATATGTATTTTGTGCAATATTCAGGTATGGGCTGTTTCTGGGGAGCCGAGAGGAAGTTTTGGCGTCAGAAGGGAGTCTACTCCACTCAAGTGGGTTACGCAGGAGGGCATACTCCAAATCCTACCTACAAAGAGGTCTGTTCAGGTAAGTCTCTCTCTTTGGTTTTTAAGGATTGTGAGTAGAATCGTCTCAGATTATCACTTTAGTGACTGCAGTGACTAAAGAGATTTAGTATTTCGTCAACTCTGGTATTGGCCTTGCACCCTACGCTGTAATGAAACCTATGGTATGCCCATCCCATTGTTATCTCCTAATCATTAATGAGTTAATGTATGTACAAATATTCTGAGGAAAAAGAAAAAATAATTTCTTCAGGAAACGAATTCTGTTTCAAATCATGCAAATGTGTTCTTTAGAAAATGTTTATCTAGAAAAAGTTTGGATTTTACTTTTGTCTGAGTATGAACAAAAATCAGAAATCACACAGTAATTCTTCATTTTCCCATTTAAGCAAGAGGTTGTGTGGAGAAGTCTAGATTTCTCATTCGCATTATTATTTATAATTTGTTAAATTTTTATACAGATCAGTGCACAACATCCTATCATTTCCATGCTGAACCCTTGCATTTATTTTTCATTGCACTCTTATACTAATCTTTCTACAGTACTAATAACCCAATGCAGTTTCTCTCTGTGATCCAAAACATAGAACCACTGACAGCCAACTGACTAATGTTGCTGTTAAAGCAAATTCTTGCTTTCCTGTACTGGCTGGTGGAGAACAGCTTGGAGGTTTTCTTTTGGTTTATTTCCTTGTTAACACTTTTTATGCCAAACGCTGAAGTTGATACACTGTTCTCCATGACAACCTGTCATGTAGGCTTGATAGAAAGAGTATGAAAAGTTCAGTGGCACCAACAGATAATGGACACTTTAGTAACGGTGCAGAAGTACTGTGGACATCCAAAAAAGTGGAAACTATCTGGAAATAGTGAAAAGGGTGAAAAGAGGTGTTTTGAGGTCATATAGAATAGAACAGACTATTTCAATTGGAAGAGAACTACAAGGATCATCTAGTCCAACTGCTTGAACAATTCAGGGCTGACAGAAAGTTAAAGTGTGTTATTAGAGGAATTGTCCAAATGCCTCTGTTTTATAGACAATACTGTACTAATTAGAAAATGCCTTATAAATGCTAAAGAGAACATATAGATTACGGAGAATTTCTGGTGGGAACATATAAAATAAGGATATGCAGCACAACTTCTCTTTCCCAATGCACTCACGGTTCCAGTATGCCCATGTTAGTTATGACAGACTGTTGAGTGTTTCTCCAAAGATTCTGAGTGCTGGCTGAGGGGAGATACAAGCACAGGATAAGATGGTGTGACCAAAGGAAGTAGAAAAAAGGTACCATCTCTTTCAATTTTGTGCAGTATTGGCTGGTTTTAAATTTCAGAATAACTCCATAGTATTGTGAGCTTTATGTTTGATTGAGATACTTTGAAAGCTTTCTGTAGCTACTTTGTGTGCTCTATTTTATCAATAGTGAGCAAAAATAAAAATGGTAATTAAGTAGTAAGAATTCTAGAATAACAAAAGGGGAAAAATTTTCGAAGTCTATTTCCTGATAGTTTTTTAAGTTAGATTTGTAGTGCAAAAACACAGCTGAGGTTATTTTTCTAGTGTTTGTTTTTCTACACATTTGCATTACGGGTGTTTATATGCCTCCAGACGCTGGACACTGGAGGATTCTTTGCTCAGAGATATCCAGAAGTGTAAGCACATAATTCATAGGCTTGTCTGTGTGAACATAAATGGGATGTGTACATGCTACACATTTCTTTTCCCTAGTTGGGCAGCTGAGCTGAGTTGGAGAATTTACTGATTTCTGCATACTGCTTTTTTCCTACTTAACTTCCTCTAGCCCTATTTCATTCAGATTTTTTTTTGGCACCTTTTTCTTTTTCATCTTTGAACGTACTTTTTGGAAGTCTCTTTAAAGAGAACTCTCACAAGCTCCCCTAAGATACTGACATCTGACTGCTTCCAGTTGCCATAGTTTTTACTGGGTAGAACAGTTCTTATGAAATAGTAGACTTCAGTTATGCACTGTGTGATTGCCACTTTCAAGAGTTGTGTTGCTTTAAGTGAATACAGGCCCATTTTTCACATCGGTGGTGTTCTAATCATCTGCCATGATCTTCATGTGGTGGAGTTCATTGGGAAGGAAGAGTGATCTGCGGACCTAGTATTGAACTATGTGAGGGGGCCACCAATTTTCTTCCAGCACCCAAGTGATGGCTGTGCTATTACAACACTCTGTTGGTTCTCCATGAAAACTTAATCCTCTAAGGACAAACCTCCAACCTCATAAACCTTGAAGACCAGGATGATGAACCCCTCCGTTGGGGAGGTAGGAAAGTCAGGATTCCACTTGAAAGGGTGAGATTAGCATAGCCTTGTTCGAATGTGGTCATTTGAAGATTCTCCCCTCAGCTAATGTGGTATTGCCTTGCTAAATTGATGTTTAAGAGATAATTGAGTTACTTTGATGCTTCTGAATACTGTGCTGGAAAATTATTTTTACATTTTATGGTGACAACGGTACAGATGAAAATCTGAAAAGGCATTCTGGAGTGTGTGAGGGATTTGGAGCTATTTTGGTGCTTCAGCCTAAAGCATAAATACACCATTTTTGGCCAGCATTAGACAACCCAGGATGTTCATTCAGTATGAAACATCTTTTCATATTTTGCTTACAGATGTTCAGAACAATTCTGTTTATCTCTATATTCATAAGCTTTTTGAAATCTGCATAGCTCAAGTGGCACTGAAATCAGAAGGGAAAAAGTCTGCTGTTGTTATTCATAAACTGGTTATGTACAATTACCATATAAAATATGCAGCTAACGATGATTTTCTTAAAAACAGGGCTTATGGTTCAAGCTGTTAACATCTAAGCAGGTCATTTTATTTTGTTTTGAGTTTCTTTCTTTGTTTATCTTCAGTGTAAGAAAAATAGATGAATGCCTGTTTATTATCCAATATTAGTTAGAGGCTTAGTGAATGTAACAGTATTTTAGTTAGTTAAATCAATTTATAATCTAGTCAATTCTCAGTACCTTTCTGAAGCATATTCTCTTGCACACATGTCACATTTCTTAATAATTAACAATGTCATATAAAACTATGCCACCTGGCCTTAGATTCTGTGTTGAGTTACAGAAAATACTAGATTGTAAAGTTGTTTCACATTTCCTATGGAATAAACCCATGTTTTTTTGAGGTATAGTGTTGCCTCTTGCATCCCAATTAGTCTTTTGATTGATTCTTATACGCAGGAGCTCCAATTCTTCTTAAAATGTCTAGGCTTCCAAAGGTCATCCAGAAGACTTCCAAATAGCTGATGGAAGAGAGTGGAGAAAGGCAAAATTAATTTCTTGCTCTGTTACCTCCTATCCCTTTGGTCAGTTGGTGATTTACAGAGTGAATTCCATCTCTAATTCATTAAGATGAAGTTCTACTTGAAAGAAAGGGCAAAGCAACCAGTAAAGTCCACAACAGGCTGATGATCTGCATGTTTTTCCTTTAAGAATGGAAGAGGGTTTGACTCTATGACGTGGGGCTTATTTGTTGTACTTATGAATAAACAGCATGATCATTAAAGGCAACAACAGAAAATCTGACTGACATTTTTCACGAGCTATTAATATCAGTAGAGAGAACATATAATATGGGAAAATATTTCTTTCCTTCTCAGATTTGCCATTCTCTACAAAATACAGATGAATGTCCTGTGACAAACTATCAGTATGTTGAGACAGTGCCTTGTATTACTTGAAAAGACCTTCATTTAGACATCACAACACTATTCAAAAGTGGGTCTGACTCTCCAAAATGTTTAAGTGTATAATTAAACTACAAGTATTCCCTTCACTTTCTGTAGCTTCTAAAGGGATCTGAAGGTTTTCATGCACAGAAACTAAGTCCACAAGATTAAAGTTCCCAAGCAGTAATGAGAATGGCTCAGAACATTTTCTTTTATTATTAAATCGCTGTCAAGAGAATAGATTCCTATTGTGCCTTTGTCTGTTCTTTTTTTCTTATCAGGACAGGATATAGGAATTTTAATGACTTATAGATTCTGTGAAGAATATCAATGTTCACCATGAACTTGATCTGAACAACGTGCCTTGGTACTATTGGCCAATTGCTCTGCCTCGCCCCTTTTCTTTTGCCTAGTTCACCTGTAAGGAAGGAAGGAAGGGTCAGCCAAAGTACAAAACATGATATTGATCAAAGTTAATGTCATGTACTGGGGATATTAGTGTTTTCTATATTTTTTGTAGCAATTGAAGAACAGGATTTTGTAGAAAACATGCAATTTTTATAACTAGGCCACTGTTAGAATAACTTGTGTCTCTGTAATCGTGTGGCTACAGTCCTAGGATCCTCCTAGATGTGCAGACAAAACCTTGATATAACCCTGTAAACTATAATTTGTCCTTGATGCAATTGCTAAGTCATGAAATAAAATGAATGTACCAATTTCACTTCAAAAAAATCATTTGGAAAGGTGATAGCAGATGCTGCTGCAACGTTAAAACCTTGGCAACAAGAAATATAACAGCTGTATTGAATTCCAGTTACCTGCTATATTGCAGTTCTACCTAGAAAATTGTCTGCGTTGACATTACTGACATGTTCTTTTTCAACAGAAGAGCTTCTTGTTGACCAAGAAAACGTCATTTATACCTTAGAATACCAGGGAACAGAAATGTATTCTCTAGATTCATTATTTAAAAATAAAAGGCAGAATAAAGATTTTTACCAACCATTGTCCAAAAAACAAAAAGCTGCCTGTCCACAAGGGATGGGAACTGCTCTGCTCAGGGAGTTCTGCTACATCTTTAATCAAGGTTAAGTTTATGTTTCTAATTCAGAATTTGACTTCTCAGGGTTAATGTCTTGGCTGATTCAGGCTTGAAGAAATTACACTGATATTTATTATTTAGATACCTGATTATGCCTTGTGGCAAATCTAAAATCCCAATATTCTCACTGCTATCCTCTGTTCCTTTTATCTATTTATCCCGGCGTTGCCCATAATCACAGGCTTAGGTAGTAGTAGCAGTATAAATACTAAATATATTATTTATCATTAATGACTTTATTTGAATTGTATTCCACCGAGATGTGTTGTTTCTGTCTTTCTCATCTCATGGTTTTATTAAAGATATATATAAGATGAAAATGCGATAGCCCTGGAGGTTGGAAGAGCCATTACAGAACAAGTCAAAGACAAAAATCTTCTGACCTGAAGCCTCTATTGGATTCTCAAAGGACCTTCATTTTCTAAAGCCTCCATGCAGGATTAGGCTGTGATGTTCCCTGTATCGCTGTGCCTGATCAGGGAAGGTGTATCTCATTTTAGGCACAGGAACATGGTGTATTTGTGAAAAAGTTGATGTCACTGAAGGGCTCCTTGGTGTTATGGCCAGTGGGGTTTTACTACATTTTGGTTTTGCTATGGAGACACCTGAAAATCTAAAAATCCAACAAGGCCAGTCTGTTCAGTCTACCAAACTGTCCTCCCAGAAGTAAGAATTATTACAGGTAGTAACTCCATTGAGGTCACCTGTGGCTGTTCATGTCCATGAGAACCATTCTTGGTGTGTAATATTTGAAGTATTGAGCAAACTGATACTATAAGACAAAAGAAAGAGGAAAACGATAAGCAAAAGAATTTCCTGAGGGTTAGAGATCAGAGATGGAAGAAACCAGGGAGAAGCTACAGCTCTTGGGAGAGCATTGCTCTGGAGGTAGAATGTGTTTGTGTTTTCCCTGTTTTTCTTGTTTATTGTGGTGCATTTGTATTATTTTGCTGCTGCTACTGCTTCTTCCCCCAACTGAAATCTTCATTCCTTTGGTGGCACATGACTGAAATGTTTTGGGGGTAATATAGATATTTCTAAGAATATATTTTTCCTGAAATTGGGAGAGTACTGAAATTACTATGTGTAAACATAACCCACTTTCACTGATTCCCTTCACAGAACATGTTCTTATGCTGGCATATAAAAGTCTGTAAATTGAATACTATCTCACCATGCTAATTAAGATTTTCAATCATTCTACAAGTGACCTGCATAGTTTCTATGTCTTGGATGATTGATGAAAATATGTAATTACAAGAGTTTAACTTCTTCTTGCTCAGCCGTGCCCAAGAAGACTATTTTACCTTAGTTTATAATAAGTAAAGTTACGATAGTCAAGTTCTGCTCTGTTTTACAGTTGCAGACTGTAAACACTGCAGACACTCTCACATGAGTTTCTCCAGGTGAGAAGAATTTGGTCTATGAGTAGGAGAAGAATTTGGTCCAGTGAAAGAAGAGGCAGAGCCTTTGGGGTCCTCATGGCTGTGATGATCTATAGCAATGATTTCCGTGTTCGATGTGAAGTAACAACAGAGTAAAGGACACTTTGAGGGGGAAAGGACACTTTTTGGGAAAGCCAGAGCTCAAGGGAGTTCACAGAATTGGCCACAAAAATTTAGAAAGATCAAACAAATCCCTTTGGAGTGTGACACACAGCAGTAGGCAACTGCCCTGTATTACTGATTTAGAGGTTCACAAAGAGAAGACAGTTGCTAAGGAAATACCTTTTTTTCAGTTAGCTGAATACACTGAAAAAACTAAATAGAAATAATTCTTGGGTCAATTCATTATTTTTTTTCCTGATTAGTTTTGGCTAATATAAAAACCAAAGAAATGAAGAAACTGAGACCATGTGGGACACTGATTTTATTTTAAATAGTTCTTAAAATTTTAGGAAGGAGTAAAGTAATGGAACCATGTTTTAGAATGACACTTTGTCTTGAACTAAAAGAAAAATCAGAATATTTCATTATGAAAAGAAGAGCACCCCACTTTTCAGAATTCTACTGTGGCATCCATTAAGGGAAACCATCAACAACATCGCACAATTTTTTTGTCAGACTCAGGATGATTTTGGGGAAAAAAGGCTCATAAAATAGCAAAAGATTGCAACTGTGCACAGCAAGAAATATTTTCTAAGAGAGATCAAGCAGTTTGTCTGAGGAGTCCTAACTTATCTTGGTAAAGCCAAGAGATGAAGGATCCTTCAATGAAGTCATCTCTTAATTTAATTGCCAAGGATTTTCTGTGGGCTAAGATTTGAATACATCCATTGGAGGCATATTCTTTTATAGAAGAGACAAAAATCTTTAAAATGCTTTGGTGCACTAAAAAAGGCTATATCTATCTCAGTAAACTGAACAGGGCACAGATTTGGGCATGAATATGTGACCAGTTGTACTGCTGGAGTGCTTTGGTAGTCCCTGACGTGGTGATAGCCCAGCCAGTAGTCTATCCTGGACAATTCCTAGACACAGCTGATGGTTAATGTGGTACAGATACTCAAACCTGGACTCTTTGGACTGTGCTACTCTTGGTTTCCATCTTTTTTGAAGTGTTTTGTCTATACTGACATTCACAACCAGCCCTTTAAACCCATGGATCCTTGGAATTCCCTGGCTGGGAAGAAGCAAGAAGGAATTACCAGCTTTGCCTCCTCGACTCTGTGTGCAGTGAACGCCTGGAGACAGTTCTGTACCTATTACTGAGCGCAAAAATATATTGTGCAGCGCTTGCATACACATGCGCCCACACTGCTAGCACACTGATCAAATCTGCTTGGAAAAAAAACCAACCCCGACATGTGGCTAACCTTATTTTTTTGTCTTCTAGTTCCCCACTTGGTTTTATCTGGTGTTTATTCAGTGAAGCGATTCAATTAGAAACTATTTTTATTTTCTTTCCGAGGAGTGAAAAATGTTAATTGTAGCTGAAATGCCTTCGAGTGATTCTGTTCTAATGTCACATTTCCATAAAGTCTATACAGTTTGCTTTCTGCTAATATAGTACAGCAGCAGAACAAAAATGCTAAAAAAGTGCCGTTAATGTTTCAAATGCTAGACTTGGCATGGACTATGACCTTGCTGGGTAAAGCACAGAAGAAAAATAAGGTCCTTTCCTCCCAAAGCGTACTATATAAAACTAAGAGAAAAGACAACAGATTGCTGCAGACAGTTGGAGAAATCAAAAGAAACTATAAGAGAATTTTAATTAATATGATAAGCCATCATCTCAGCCTACCACTGCCTAGTTTTGAGTAGAAAGTAAGTGAACAGAAAGCAGTTTCAACTGTAGTGTTCTCAGGCTTTAAACTGGAGCATGATGCACATTGTGACAGTCCTTCTCAGAAATCTCCGACAATCCTTCTTTTCAGGAATCTCATCAGCCATGAAAAATAGAGCTGTACTCCTGTTACTTAGTACTAGAGCATTTGGTAGCATCTGTTGTAGCACCTCTGGGAGAGGTAGGATGCAATTGTCACCAAGAGCATGAGGTCAGCTGGTGAGCCTGTGTGGTGTCCCAGTGGAGGGGTGGCTTTGGCTGTCCTTAGGTAGTGGCATTTCAATATGAAGAAGTCAAAGGAACAAGTATAACCTCAATGGGTGATAAGCAACATGTTTGTGTTAAAGGGGTGATAATCTGTGCCAATGTCCAGTTTAGAAACTTCTCAGGGGCTCTCAGATGGAGAAGGCAGAAATCTTTGAGATCTTTTACCTCTTTTACCCAGAAAGAGGGGAGATTTAGATGAGCTCTCAGGAAGAAATTTTTCACTGTGAGGGTGGTGAGACCCAGGCTGCCCAGAGAAGCTGTGGCTGCCCCATCCCTGGAGGGGTTCAAGGCCAGGCTGGATGGGGCTTTGGGCAACCTGGTCTGGTGGGAGGTGTCCCTGCCCATGTCAGGGGGATGGAACTGAATGATCTTTAAGGCCCCTTCAAAGTCTAACCATTCTATGATTCTGTGACTCTGTAAGTGGGAAGCTGCTGGGAGCAGGGAGTAGTTATGCACTTTATGCAAGTTATGGTTCTTTCTGGATGGTTGACTGGGGAGAAGGGCTTCATGGCCGGTGGGCATTGTTGAGCTCTGCATGGCCCTGTCATAAGACTTCTGCCTCCCCTGTTGTGCCTCCTTTCACGTTCAGTCCTTCTGGAGGCAGAAGAAATGGAGATACTTTGGAGGTATGTTCGACTTAGCCACGAGTGATCTGACTCCTGGATATGAAAGAATACTTTCCTTCTCAAAATGATATGCTGGTTTAAAGGAGACTCTCCAGCCTGTGTTATTAAGCAGGTCATAATTTATTCTGGCCATAACTTTCCTTTATTCATCCTGGAAAGGTGACAGGTACTATGTACTAAACTGAAAGTTTGCATTATCACCAACTACCGTGATTGCACATTGTTGACTTCTTTTTTTTTCTCTTTCTCTTTTTTTTTTTTTTTTTCATTTTTGGGTTATAATTATAGTGTTTTAGATTTCCTGGAAAGGATACAGGGTTTAATCATGTCATTATGTGCGCTGAATGCTGCAAAAATTCTTTGTTCCAACTCAAGTAGAACACCATTATAATACTCTTATCATCTATTAAGAAAGTAATAAATTGGGCCAAATTGATCCTAGACATAATTCTGCTGATGTCAATGGTGTTGCATCAGGAAGAAATTTGTCTCAGTCTGCTAATATGATGATAAGATAAAAGAGCAAAGTGACTACCAAGTCTCAAACAAGCCTTGGAAAAAGAAGTTCCACCCTCATTGATGAAGCCCTGTTTGTGCAATGTCTTGAAGCTCCAAAGAATTACAAGAATGCTAAATATTGTGGTTGTTATTATTACTATTATTATTTTCTGAATGGACTGCGTATGGTGAGGAAAATGGTCAGGATTCTATTTCATTCTTCTCCTTTCAATTTTTGGCAGTGCACTTTTCTTCAGCAGAACTGACCCTGAACCAGTGGTAGGTGCAGATGGGACCATTATTTTTCACCGCTTCATTTATTTTGGTTTAACAAATGGCTTCATTTTATTTCTTGCCTCGTTCCTCTCTGTTCGGGGACAGTTTAGCCTTTCTCCAGGTGTTCAAAGATATTCAAAGACAGGAGTAATGGTGTAATGAGTTCTCCACTCCCAATACAGTCTCTCAGCCTGCCTTTGTGATCTATTTGGAAGTCTTTATGTGAAGCTAAAATTAAATGAAAAAATACAGACTGGGATCTGGTGTGCTTAGTATGTGAGCTGAATATAGGCACCAAGCTTGAAAGTGAAAAGAAGGTAGGATCCAGTTTTCATGAATTGGATGGGGAGGGGACCTTGTCTTCCTTCTGCTTCTGAATCGGCAGCAACGTGTGATCTGAAATGGATATGTGGTGGGGACAGAAGCAAACAAGAGGAGATTCTTACACAGGAAACAGCACAGATCCCTGATTTGGCTTCCCACAGTGTATCTGGCATCAAGGTGTTAAAAAGTATATTTAAAAAGATGTTAGTGATGAGAATAGGTTCCAGGACCTCGCCCTTCTTTCTCTCCTTCTCCTCCCTGCACCAGATTGCCCTAAGCTGTAGAAGAAAATGAGCTTCCCATCTGGCTTTATGGCCTCCAAAGAAGAGGAATGTTAGGATGTTCTCTAAAGTTGTACATCTCTTATTTTTAGAGTCATTTGGGATCCAGGCATCGAACATCCTGAGCAGGTGTTTGAACTGAGGGATGTCACACCAAAGGTGTGCAATATTGTGGTACCAGCTCCTGCTGTTTCAGATCTAATTAACAAGGAAGAGCAAAATGTTCTTCCTGGTCTTTCCCGGAGATTCACACACTCTGAAGCCCACCAAAGTCTCTAATGATGAGCAGTGTCTTTTATATAGCAGTGGGGATTTAAGGAACTTTCCCTAATAAAGAGAATTATTTCTAAAGGCTGCTTAAAGGATGGCTATTTCAGGCAGCTGTGGAAAATAATTAATTAAAAAGGGAAAAATTGTCCAGCAAAACTGCATTTGTTGCGACTGCTCTTGAAATAGGTGGTTCTGATCTTCTCCTAAAGGTGCAGAAATAAATAGTGTCACAACAGATCTAGAAGGCAAATTTTGCAGACCAATTGGGTATAAAGCCAAGTGTCTCACTGCATATTCATCTATTTACTGCCTTCCATTCTTCTCCAATTCCTTTATTTTCAATATGATAATAGACTCTTCTCCACGCAGACTCATTGTTACCATGAAATAGAATTTGTCTGCACATGATATGTTCATATAACGTGTGAGGGCAGAATTCATCAAAACAATTGATCTATGAGCAGGGATATCACTTAGTTGCTTTTTGCCTCCTTTATTCTCATCTTTCTGCATTTGAATTGTTAAACAGGAGCTCTGCTGCAGTGTCAAAGAGTATCTTACAAAAGCTGTTGCCATAGTGTTACTCCTAGATCTGAATTCTTTTTATATCACTGGCATAATAATAAGTGGTTATTTATTTGTACTTAGGCTTATTTAATAGCTCTTAATTAGAAGAATGGCCCAGAGTTTGAGGAACAACTGAACTATTAGAACTACTGATAAAGATCAGATAAACCTTTTCAGATGTTTTTCAGAAAGTTATGAGAATCATAGAATGGTTTGGGTTGGAAGGGACCTTAAAGATCATCCAGTGCCACCCTCCTGCCCTGGGCAGGGACACCTCCCACTAGACCAGGTTGCTCAAAGCCCATCCAACCTGGCCTTGAACCTCTCCAGGGATGGGGCATAAAACATTTCCCTCAGTTCTTACCTCATCCAAGTATCCCTAAGTTACCACTGTAGCTGTCACACCAGCAAGGCAACCTTCCTCCCTGCTTTTGAAACCCCTCCCAGAAAGGAAACTTCTCCCTGAATGCAGTAGGGGAAGATCTTCCCATTTAATTACACTTGAACTGATAACAGGTAACAGAAGCTACTCTTGGTTGGTGTGTGCTTGCTTTTCTTTTCTTGCTCTTCCCTTTCATATTCCTCAGCAGCAGATTTAATGCTGGACTTTTCCTGGCAGCTCTTTGGAGCAGAAGGGATTGCAGAAAGGAGGAGGAGCGCCTCAGCTGGGCTGGTACCTTGAGACTCAGCTGATTTCCTTCTATTCCTGGCTCCAAGGCTGACTTGGATGACCTTCAACTCTTTCTGCCTATTGTCCTCATTTATAAAAAAGGAGATACTTTATCTTATCTTATAAAGCTCTTTGAAATCTACAGCTCTGTGGATTTTTCTGATACTGAGGAGTGTTGGAGGAAAGCATAGGTAACAAGGGGAAATCTAAAGTTTTCTTTTATCTCCTGTAGTCATAGAGAATTTCAAGTGATATATTTAGGTATTTAGATATCTAAATTGTTTTATTCAGCCGAAAAGGAACTATGCATCTGAAGATTTGAAATTAAACATAATTTTTAATCTTGGTTTTAAAATTCTGATTCCTTTCTAGTCCTGTAAGATGCAGGATACTGTAGTGTATCATAGAAGATCTTTTTTGGGCACTTTATAATTGTCCAAATTTTACAATATGTGATAATACATACTCTATGCAATGTCTGCCCCCAAACCTGCTCCGTTTATTTCATGGCAATATTACTTTTAATTGAAATAAGCTTTCAGACAGAGATTTTTACAGCTCTGCAGAATGCTACTTGATGGCTTCATTCAGTACTTACTCATATTGTGCAAATGCACTGAATTCACTGGAGTTACTGTTTTAATTTATAATGGAGTTACTGACAAAAAGATCTGCCCCTAAAACTTTTGTAATTTTGACATATTAAATATAACAAAGAAGTATTAACAAGGGAAATATCTTTTTTCCCATGGAGGGAATATATCGTACTGTCTCCTTCATTGAAGACCTTCTATGGAGATGGGGTTTTAAAAAATCTTTCTCCTGCAGAAATATCCTAAAAGCCCCTAATTCTCCTATGAAGCTTTTTATTCCCCCAGAATTATTTAAAACAGTTTTTCTGCAGCTCCTTAATTGAATGTAGCAGTATTTCAGTGCTACAAGCCAAGGTAAATCTTATTTCATTGTAAAACTACTACCTTGACACAACCAAAATAATAATAATAAAAAAAACCCTCAGGGAAAAAAAACCCAACCCTGAAGCCAGAAATTACTGCTTATGCAAGGACGGTGTTAGTGGTTGTGCCATTCCCTTTTAAATAATTCCTCTCTAATTGGTAACCCAATGTAATGGGTAAGTGAACATATTTCACAGCAGCAGCTGTTGGATGTTCAATGACTGGAAAATACAGTGATGGTTAAGTGTATGGAGTACTCATCCCATCAGTACGAGTAAGTTAATCATATACAATTCACTGAACAGTAGAGTTGCATTTGCAGAGCAGTGGGCTGCCTTTTAATTGTTGTAGGTCTTTTTCAATATCTTGCAGTATCTTTTGTCTCAGCTGTAGCAGTTTTGGTTGCATCCCTAAAACTGTCAGTCTTCCTTATTTTTGCAAGGGCCTAACAATTCCTCCTTCACAATGCAGCTTAAATTGGACCAGATGCTGCATCAATAGAGCAGTCTGCCCATCTCGGAGGCATTAAGCCCAAAATTATTTAGAAAATTGAAGCCTTTAACATACTCTGGATTAATGTGATTAAGTAGAGCTTGCTTTAATTCATAGCCATCTATTCCTTTATTAATAGCCATTTCATCAACAGGAGCAGCACATATGGGTACAAGATGACTGAAAGTTAAATTGATTGCTGTAAGCCTGTAAGAAAAGCATTTAATGTTTCAATAATAACTGATGTAAGACTTCACTGTGGGGCATTTTAGATAGATTTAGACCAGCTTATAGACACAGTATTTATTAACATCTTTTAATTTTTAATACGAGCTTGCTAAATGAAAGTCTTTTTTATTTATTTTTTTTTATTTTTAATCCCTTCTTTAAGTCTGCATTTGATATACAAGATCAGTGCATTTATAAAGGAGAGTCTCTCATGTGAATGATAACAGCTGGTCCAGGGCATAGCAGAGTCGAGACTTCTGTCAGGCTTAAGAAAAGATAAAATGTGGCAGAGGTTAATTTCCTATGAGTCTATATACCCACGCTTCTTCCAACCACACACATTTCTGATCCTATCATCATTCTAGGTACTGAAAAAGTGTGTGCTATATGTCTATATGTCTACGACTATATGTCTATGACATATAATACGGGGAATCCATCACTCACACACTTAAACTGCTTTTTTGGGGAGGGTTCAGGTGGTCCTTACTTATTTCCCAACTCAGTAATTACATATATGCAAATGTACACATGCACACACGTGCAGGGAGAGACAGAGACATTTACAGCATGACTCAATGCCATGGAGCTGACCGTTCCAACAATTTACAGTTGAAGAGATCTAATTCCAGGACCCGGGAAGGTTCCCTGGTGCTGTTTAATTTAATAGTACAGGCATAGTCTTAAATTCTGCTAAAGATGCCAAAGTTTCTTTGTATGTATGAAGAAATTCTTTGCTGTGAGGGTGGTGAGAGCCTGGCCCAGCTTGCCCAGAGAAGCTGTGGCTGTCCCATCCCTGGAGGGGTTCAAGGCCAGGCTGGATGGGGCTTTGAGCAATCTGGTCTGGTGGGAGGTGTCCCTGCCCATGGCAGGGGGTTGGAACTAAATGATCCTTAAGGCCCCTTCCAACTCTAACCATTCTATGACTCTATGATCCAACAGTGGCAGAAGAATTCACTAAATACTCTTGGGTGATCAGAGGGAAAAGTGCTTCACTTTCCTGCAGATAAAGGTGGAGATGAACACATTAATTGTCCATCTGTCATCGAGAACTATCTCCTCCCATTCCTTCATCTGCAAAGTGGACACGGAAGCCAGACACAGGGTACTGGCCTCACTGTCAGGGCATCTGTGCTTCAGTGGAAGGCAAAAATGGAAGAAAGTCAGAGAATGCCTCTGGCTAGTTATAGAGACAGACATGGGGGATATTATTTCCTGAGCAATCAGAGCTCCAAAGTGTGAGAGTTGATTATAGTAATTGTTTTAATGAGAGCTGCAAACTATTACAAGTGCCGAGCGTTACAAAAGTGGTGTTCTCACTGAAGCTCGTGAGGGAAAGGAACGATGGACAGAACCATAGGTCCATGGGTTCTGGTGCTGTGTATGATCACCATCACCATCCCTACTGGCCTCCTGCATCTGCAGACCATAGAATTCAGCACGAAACCTTGAATTAAAAATGTCTTCAGAACATAAATAATATCAAGCATTTATCCCTCAATGTTAAGAAACTGCATTTTATTACAGGTTGAATTTATGTAACCTCAGCTTTTAGCCAGTGGATCTTCCTGTGCCTCTCTCTTAACAAGGCTGGAGCTCCTCTCAATATGAGAAAAATATATCTCCAAGGAGTGGTATCTGTGGGAAAGAAATTTGTGCCTCTCATTTTGCCAGATTTGATGTTATTAGATTCAAATAGATCTTGCAGTAGTAGGTACTATACAATAAACATAAATGCACAGTGATCCACATTAGTTAAATATGCTACTTCCTTGAGTTTTGGGTTTCTTTTTAATAGATTAACAATTACTTCTTTTCCTCATTGTCTTCTAAGTACTGTTGGGCATCCAAATTGGGCATTTCTTTTTTGGATGAATCAATGTCAAGGCATACTGGTTTGGCTTGAATTAAAATCTTTGCTTTTCTTAAATGCTCCCATTTAAATGGGAATTTTAGAAAGGATACAAGTGACCTGTAATTTAAAACTCTTGATTTGTGACTGCTTGAATAGGAATAATGGATAGTCAAATGCAATGAATGCTCATTAGGTTTAAGTGGGAGGTAAATGCTTTCACTGGTCTAATATGAAGTATAAAATTTATATTTTAGGAAAAAAAAGAAAAAATATTTTTTGTTACATGTAAGTAGAGATATAAGCAGAACACTGTTTACTGGAGTCAATTTTAATATTTTTATCAATGGCTGAAATAAAGGTTGCTATTATTGGCCTATTACAGCATAATTAATCATCAGTAATAATTCATTTCACGTGACTTCTCGAGGTTAAGCATTGGCACAGCCATTCATTAAAATTGGGGTGAGAATTAATAATGTCTAAAAGGTTTGCCACAAAAAAAAAAGTGAAATCTCTGTAAAGATTTATTAAAGGCTAATGATTGATCTACTTGCCTTTATTTTATAAACCTGATCTCAAATATGGGTCATGCAGCTGTAGAAATATATTAGCTGGGGTTTGATCTGTTTCCAGCGGTTAATGGTCTTTGGGAAACCTATGACACCGTGAGGCATATTTTTCACCACGTCCTTAAGAAGATGCTTGTCATCACTAAGTGGGGTTTTATACTCGGGGTGAGATTCTAGGAATGAAGAATTCCACTTACCATAATCAGAAATGAGATATTTTAAAGCATTCATGTAGCCTCAGATGATGCGGCCATAGAAAAAGCCGCCTCTTCTCACTACAGGGACCTTCCCGATGACGGTTGGGAAAAATAAACTTGCCATCAAGGAACAGTTAATTCTTTCCAGAAGTTTCAGGGGGTGGACGGGCTGTCTCTTACTCTGTATTTATACAGCACCTTGCCCAGTCAGATGGAAGCTACGATTTGCAATGTAACATCCATATATTATAACAATGAAATAAGGCAGGAAAGGGAGAAGATGTTACTTTCTAGCAGGAGGACAACCCATTGCTCTATAGTACACCCAGTAGGGTCCCCAGGAGAAGCTGTGATCACAAGGAACCTCTTGCTAATGTCACAGATTTTATCTTTATGATTAAAGGAAATAAAACATTTTCCTAAGTGCAAAGTGTTTGTCAATTATAAATTAATTCTGAATTTTCATCCTAGCTCTCTTATTGCTGGAAGCCCTCTGAATCTCTTTCTGTCATGAAGTTCCCTGCTCTGTGGCTGTCTCTTTTCACTTTGATGTCTGGGAGATGTCTCTGGTGAAGACAGTGAAGTCTCAGGTTGCCTATACTGCTTTTTTTGCATGTTTGTTTTTGGGAAATTATGATCCCAATCACATTTATGTATATTGTATAACTGTTGGATTAGTTTAATAAAAGTTAGGTATAAAAGAGAAGCTTTCAGAATACAAATATAGCAATCTATCCCCCTTTTTTTGCATTCTAGCCTGCAGTTCTCAAGTATTAAGATATGTGCAGTTTTCTTCCAAGCGCTGTGTTGGTGTTCAGAGTGACAAAGAGTGAGAATTGGCATATTTCAGAAATCTCAACTTGCATTCAAAGATCTCCTCAGAATAGTAACCCCTTACTGAAATCACTTGGGAGAGAAAAGGACAAAACTACAATTTTTGTTATTCTAGTGGAAAAGAATAGGTATTAGAATATCATACTCTCATTTCTTCTTTTTTATATTCCAGATTATTTAACATTTTCCAACTCCTTACATCGAGCTTGCTATAAATAGATGTCCCTAGGTATTATGTTTACCTCCAAAGCTGTTCTCAATGCATGGCATATTCTTCACATTTCTGTTATTCTTTGCCTTCCATTATGCCCATTTATTTCAGGAAATTCTGTGTGTTGCATAGCTGTGGTACAGAGGCTTTGCAGCTGAAAGCTGTAAACTTTTAAGCAAAAAATCAATCATATTTTCTGCTAAATTGACAATGAAAAATATTCCCTTTATAGATTGAAGCTGGATTTCAGTTCTGATGCTAGGCATTTTATTTATATATTTTTTTATATATATATGTTCTTCACTTTTCCATCTATGCTTTTTCTGTACCAGAGTAGGGCCCCAAAACTGCCTTGGTTTAGGATATTACAGCCATTTTTGTGAACTGATCTCCCATTAGAACTCTTTCTTGGAGACTTGGGTCTGTGTAGCTACTTGCTCCTGAACCAGCTCACAGGAACATCACTCCCTTTTCCAACCAAAAGGGAATTTTTGGTTTTCGTTTGAGTATGAAACATTTTGACTTTTTTAAACACAGGCTTTTTTTTTTCTTCTTTTGCTTTAGAATCATAGAATCATAGCACAACTGAATTAATGTCTTAATTTCATGCAGCTGAAGATAACATCGTATTTATTGAGCTTGTTAGAAAAGATGGATTTTTTGGGAAATGGTAGGTCGTATAGTCAAATTATTGCCTTTTGAAACTCTTACCTGAAGTCAAAGTTGCATCACCATATATATTCCACACATCGTGTCATAATTATTTTTTTATTACCAAAGCATGATAATATTGTTTCCCTTAGCCCCATGCTAAATATTTATATTAGGTAAGGTTTTGCACTTGGGTTTTAACAGAACAGAAATGCTGTCAGCCCAGGGCTTGTATTTGGAGAAATTATGTTGCATATATGGAAAATTAATTATGAAGAACACAATGTAATAGTGGATTATGCTCTGCAAAATGGGGATAATGGAATCCAAATTTAGAAAGTACTTTGAAATCCTTAGGATAAAGGGATGGTGCAACTGTGACGTTGTATTATTCTTTATCCTCAAAGTTTTTCATGCCCATGGATAACAGGATATATTTCCTGGGAAGATCTTTATTCACTGTGTTTATCTATTATGATAAAAAATATCAACATAATTTCATTAATTTGATTTTTCAAAGGAGCTTTGCAAGGAAACAATCTTCTGAGCTACTAAATTCATAACTGTCTGACAGCAGAAACCGATGACACAAGGAGTAGGCTAAAGCTGGTGTGTAATGCGTTGGTGTAATGACTCCTGTGCATAATTTAGTGGCCCAGATTTCAGTTTGAGTTTGGTCTGGGTCGTATCCCCTACGCAAAGGGCAAGGAGTTGAAGTTGGATGTCCCAAGGTCTTACACCGCTGTCTTCTGTCCCCAGTTCTCTTCTATTGCCATCTTATGTTTTTTAAGAATGACCTGTGTACGTAATGCTAATCAATAAATCAACATATTTATAATTTATAAAAAACCATATATATGAATAAAAGGCAGTCTTTTCCGGTATTTCAGAATTTGTTACCATAGCCTTGTTATGTTCCTTGATAGACATCGTCTTATCTTACTGAATAGGCACAAGTACATCAGAGAAGGAATTAATTCAAGGGGCATGCTTTCTTTGAGGAGATGAAAATAAATATATTTGGCATAAAAAAATTATAGACACTATATTTTGTTGTATTCTTCCAAAGCTTGGATCCTGGTCTAGGGAAGAAAGTGGAATGATTTGTATGGCTTTATGCTATTGAGTGTTTCAATCCCAGACATCAGTGACATTTTTCAAAACTACCTGTCTTCAGTGCAGTATCTTCATTGTACCATCGTGTGTTTATATGGCCACATCTTTCACCTTCTTTCATTTCTTATCACTCTCGAAACTGCTTTTTATGAGACACATTGTGATTTTTCAGTATTTGAAAGTCTACAGAATACGTTTTTGTTTCCAAGAGCAAAGCTTAAAGTTTTTGTAGAGCTATAGTTATTTTAGTGTGACATTTTTATGTCAAACATACAATATAAACCAGTTATGCCCTAATTCTCAGCTTCAAGGTAAGATGCTGTCAATAATCCAAGATTGCTGTTAGTTATGAGGCTAAGGTTCTGTGATTCCCATTACTCCTTCCATATTTAATTCTTCATTTTATTAATTAGCTTTGTAATTAATGTGCCCTAACCTAAAGCTAGCATTTCTCACTTGCTTGGCCACTTGTCTTGTTCTATATTCACTTAATTTAGTGTTCAGATTCACACAGGCTGGATGTTACAAGCCTGGTATTGCATTTCCTTGGTATAGCTGATTTGTCAGTAAACATCATTTATTGACATGTAAAGACTCCATCTTCTGATGTGAAATTTTAGGGTTAAATTTGGGTTTTTAAATGAGGCAGTATGGTGTCTGTCTGTTCCCAACACTGAAGCTGAAAGATTTTAACTCATCTATATAAAGATCATATAGAAATTGTAGTTAGGTTAGTCCCTACCTCATCAACCATGATGAAAAGAAGATGATACAAAAGCCCCAACTCTGTACAGAGAACAGTGTTTGGGATAGAAAGGCTTTCTTCAAGCCAAGTGAACAAAGGAAAAAGAGGGGCAATTCAGTCATATATTCACAGCATTTAAGGCTGGTAAAGGCTCACTGCATTATTTAATTTGACATCTTTTAGATCGCAGGTCATTACGTTTCATCCCGTTACTAGTTTATTAAGCCCTATAACTTTTTCCTTTAAGTTTAACTGCTGTTTGTCTGAAGTGTCTCTCCCAGAAGGAAACCTGATTTGAGTTGAAAACATGAGGAGATGAAGAATCGAGCTCTTCCCTTGGTTTATAGAACACAGGTTTATGGGAGCACCAAATGATCCCATGGTGTATTTGAGCCGTGTGGTGGTTCGTAGCAGATAACCACCTGCGGTATTAAAAATATCCATCTAGTTTTCCACTTGAATTTCCCTGGTTTCCATCCCTGCCACTGGCTCTTGATGCGCCTTTTCATTGCTTGTTAAAAGACCCCTTTTGCAGGCATTCTCTTCCTGAGAAGATACTTATATCCTTTAATTAAAAATCTCTAGGTTTTCTTTTTGAAAGGCTAAATATATCATGCTCTTCGTGGCTGTCACTGAAACTATTTTTGAGGATCTACTTAATGTCAGGATTGATCTCTCCAGTGCTGTTGCTACCAACCTCTTTTTCACTGAGGCATCCCAATTCAGTCACTCTTCCATTTTACTGCAATATTGCAGTAAAATTCCGTATTTACTTGCTTGTCTACTGCCACCCTTGTGCTTTCCCCAGAGGCTGTTCCCCATTTGCAGGTGGGGTGTGTGTCATTTATTCCCTTCAGTAGAGATTTTACATATGGCTATTTTTAATACTTTTTTTCATTGAATGGGCCCAGTGCAGCAACGAATCACTTTATAAGACCATCCCATCACCCTGCTCGTCTGAGTTATCCACAGATTCTATAAGTTGAAACCTTTTATTTCTTTAAAATTACTGATGAAAGACTTTAGCAGCAATGGACTTTGTACCAGCCCCTGCAGAGGACAGATAAAAATGCTGCCATTCAATGCCTGTTCCCTTCAAACAATTTTTTTTAGAACTGTCATTTAGACAATTCTTAATCCATTTAACATGTGCACTATTGATATTGTATAGTGCTAATTTTTTAATCAGACTGTCATGAAGTAATAAGTCAAATGCATTAATTAAGTCTATTACATCCATGCTATTACATCCTACATTTATTACAACCAGACTTGTAATTTCATGAGAGAATGAAATCGAGTTTGGCTGACAAGACCTATATTCCATACCGCCCTGTTGACTGGCATTAATTATATGCCTATCTTCAACTTTTTTTCTTCAGTTGAATGCCATGTGAGATAGTCTGTTTTGTTGGCCAGGACCATAAGATGATATGGTTCAAGCAGTTCAGTGATCTCTGCTGTATTCGGGCTGGCAAAGAAACACAACTTGAACTGGAGGTATCCCATAGCATGGGTCACAACCGAAGCCATTTTCATAGAATCATGGAATCATAGAATGGTTAGAGTTGGAAGGGACCTTAAAGATCATCGAGTTTCAACCCCCCTGCCCTGGGCAGGGACACCTCCCACCAGACCAGGCTGCTCCAAGCCCCATCCAGCCTGGTCTTAAACACTTCCAGGAATGGGGCATCCACAACTTGTCTGGGTAACCTGGGCCAGTGCCTCACCATCCTCACAGTAAAGTAAAGATTTCCCTGGGGTGCACGCATTTCTCCCAACACAAATGCTAAAGAAGCTTTCCAGTGACATCTGTGAGAAATCACGGGGATATTTTTTGAACCTGAGAATCCTTTTGAATGAAGTTAAATCAGAATATACTCTCTAGGACCCTTAATGCTCTCCAACTGTGAAAAGCACTCAGTCCAGAGAGAGCCCGAAGTAATCCCCTCCCAAAGTGCTTCCAGTGGGGCTATTCAGCCTAATGAGGACATAACCAGTCAACAAGACAGTCAAGTTTTGCTCTCTTCTTTTGTCCTATAGGCTATCTAACTGTTGACTTTTTTTCCTTTTAGGGATTCTTCAATCTGCACTATTTTAAAAATAAGAATAGAAAGAGTGTCAGTAGTGGTGGTCTTGCTTTCAGATGTTCTCTTTAGCGTCTGATTATCAAACACAACTTGCTGCTAAAGACTACATAAGATTTTAGCAAACAAAAATACGAACTCTTTATAGCTATACCATATAAATTTTAAATACTTGCAAATAAGCAAAAGGTTCATTTAGTAGTTTTGTTTTGCAGATTTTTAGGAAAAATCAATCTTTGTTGTTCAAACTGATAATCTCCTTTATTTTAAATTCATTCAGCTAGTTTTACAGAAAAATGACTGAATTTATGTGAAAAAAATTGTCAAGAACAGCATTTTGTACCCCATTTTTCACTGTCACTTTTATTCTCTTAATTTTGATTTGATGGGATAAAAAATTAAGTGACTCTACCAGCCACCAGAAATGCATTTTATAGCAGCTCATTGTTCTGCCAGCAAATTTTCTTATCTTTTTAAATTTTCATTTACTGTGTGATTTATCTGTCCTCTACTAAACCAGATAAATAAAATTGAAGAAAATGCTCTCTTTAGGTGTACACACCACATTGTAGCTGCTGTATGTGCTACTGTCTGTAGGCACTAGAAGAGACGTGATTTCCTGTGGTCCAGGTAGAAGTTTGTAGAATTTATGGAAAATTTTATTTTGATTAACAACTGCAGGATTGGCTGGCCCATAGTGACAAATTGGCTTCTTGCGGTATAAGATTGACATATTTTAATACATCTGTGTAACAGAGCGTGGATCACACTGAGAAGGTAAAGTATTGTATTTTGTAAAGCAGAAATTCACAGTAAACCAAACATTATCTCTTAGTTAAATGCTAACAAAGTCCTTAAAGTTGTTCGGAGTATAAAGAAAGTAAAAAATTAGTAGCCACATTGGTGCCGTTGGATACCTAATATATTTTATGGTGGCTTCAAAGTAAAAGATAAGGGATGACTTCCTACTCGTCATTTGCTACACAGAAAGATATTTAAATATATAAACTCAGGTAATAAATAAAATGTCTGTTGTCTTTGTTTTTGTTTTTTGCTTGTTTTAAAAGTGAGATGTATTAACCACTCACAGCATGGCAGGGGTTTGAAGGGATCTCTGGAGACCACCCAGAGCAGTGTTACCCAGAGCAGGTTGGACAGGAACGTGTCCAGGTGGGGTTTGAATGTCTCCAGGCAGGGTTTGAATGTCTCCAGAGAAGGAGACTCCACACCCTCCCTGAGCAGCCTCTTCCAGGGCTGTGCCACCCTCACAGGAAAGAAGTTTATCCTCATGTTGAGATGGAATTTCAACATGAAATATCACTTGGTTGAGTTACCTTGACTTCTGTTCAGTTTTATGTCCATTGGGTTCTTTGAGTCAAGAGCTGTTATTTTCTAAGTGCAAAATATGGGCCTGCTCCAGTGAAATTCTCTCATCTGTGTTAGGCAGGAGGTCCAATAAAATTGGCATAGTGGACCCTTCTTTAGAATCATAGAATGGTTTGAGTTGGAAGGGACCTTAAAGACTACCCAGTTCCAACCCCCCTGCCCTGGGCAGGGTCACCTCCCACCAGACCAGGTTGCCCAAAGCCCCATCCAGGCTGTTTCACTACTTTGAAGGTAGAAAGATAGAAGTTACGTAGATCCCCAAAATATGTCTTTCTCACTGTGTTAGTGCTGGATCCCTTATTTATTTATTTAAATCACTGCTATTTTAGGATGAAACTGGAAATTTTATTAGTGATAACTACAACATAATAAAAATTCCCAGGCTGGTTTGGAGAAACAGATGCTCAAAAGCCCTACTACTTTCTTATGTAATACTTTGCATATTCACTAGGGCCTAGGCTTTAGCCAGCACTAATTGTTTTCGCTCCAAAATCAATAAGCTCTGAAATGTGCATCAGCTGAAGATCTGCCACCTATTTATTTTGATTATATTTTGACATTTACTAGATTTAGGCCTTTTATTTCAGCAGGTAAAGAGATGCAAGTGTTTTTTCGTTGAAGAAGTGGGGCAGGCAGGAATAGTTTTGGCATTGCTTGAATTTTATAGCTTAATTCACCCAGGGTTGGACTACCTAAAGATGTCTTGTAGCAGTGTCATAGCTGCTGGGCGCTGGGTACTCACCGGTGAGGAGCTCTCGAGCCAGCGCTTTGAAGTTGTTCCACTTTGCCGCGAATAATTAAAAGCTTACGGGATACAGCAAGTTAAAAAGAATGAGTTCGCTTCTCTAATCTGCCGGCTTGGGAACTCACCTGGGAGATGATTAAGAAGGTGAAAATCTAAACACTATTAGGAAGAAAAAAAGTGGGAAAGGAGCACTGAGGTGTCACTCAGATGTCTTTTTCTCGTGCTCTTTATAGGAACGTTTTTGCCAGAGTTTGAATCCCCGCTGAAAGAGCTCACTGTAGCTAATCCTCTGAGAGTGGCTGTGTTTTCTAAGTGGGAAATGGATCCAGGATAAACAGACAATCTGCTGTTGGCACACAGCCCTCTCTGCCACGGTGTAATAAAGTCTTATCATCTGCAGCGAGGTTCTTCAATGGCTAAGCTCCTTCTAAAGCTGAAGGAGAACTGAGCACCAGAACTGGAAATCCGATAATGGCACCTATAAATAAAGGATTTCTATTTGCACAGTTAACAGCAAATGAAATTATATTTAGTGTTACAATACATTATTTAAAAAACACAGCTCAAACTTTGAGCTTTTTTTGGGAGAAGTTCATACTTGTTAAAGAAAAGTTCATACTTGTTAAAACTTTTGGAACTTAAAGTGAAGCATGCTTTTGCTGGGGAATATTAAAAATCAGCTAATTAAAAGCAATAGGTGAACTGAGGACACCAGCACTCTCTGACTTAGTATAAATGGGCTTTTCATGAGAAATTCTGCAAGAGGCACTAAGGTGAAGAGCTGAATATCACTGAAAGAATAGCATCTATCACTGATCATTTAAAATTGTTTCAGCTGTTCACTGTTAGCCTGCTAAATTTCTCGTTAAAAGACGTGCAGCTTTTTTGAGAACAAGTGGATTTATTGTTTCTCTTTGATTACTCCCCTCTCCATTTTAAGAAATCATGCAAAAAAGATTTGATTAGGAATATTTTGATAATTTTCTTTTACAATACAGAGGAGTGGTTAGCTGGTTTAATGCCCACTCTGTTCTTTTGGTGCTCTACTGTACCGCATAGAATCATAGAATGGTTAGAGTTGGAAGAGACCTTAAAGATCATTGAGTTCCAACTCCTGCCACGAGCAGGGACACCTCCCACCAGACCAGGTTGCTCAAAGACCCCTCCAACCTGGCCTTGAACCCCTCCAGGGATGGGGCAGCCACAGCTTCTCTGGGCAACCTGGACCTCGGTCTCACCACCCTTACAATAAAGAATTTCTTTCTAGTATCTAATTTAAATCTCTCCTCTTTCAATTTAAAACCATTACCCCTTGTCCTATCACTACATTTCCTCATAAAGAGTACCTGTATGAAACCCAAAGTGAAATGTGATTATTCTGTTTTCGTGGTTGAACTTAGCCCTAAGGCAAAAAATGAAATAAGAGGATAAATAAGGAGAGTGCAATTTATGTTCCCTTTTGCCACTTTGGCTGCAGGTGAGTCACATTTGGCACTGATGAGCTGGTAGTTTCCAGGTGCTGCTTAGGGTAGCCTCGTGTTTTCTTTTGATTCCTTCTTGTGAGGCATTTTGCACCTGTGGAGAGGTTGCTCTTGTTCTTTTGCTATCTCTTAATACCATTTTCTTGTTGTGTTTCTTCTAGGAAATCTTATGTTTATCCCACATGAAGCCTTTTACCTGTTTGTTTGCTCACCTGTATCCAGTTAATTGGAATGGTTCCCACTAAAATTGGTGGGAAGTAGAGGTGCTCACCACAAATGACTGAGATTGTTCTTGGTAGAAATAGCCCACGCTGTATTCTGAAAGAAAATCCACCAGATTGTGGAAAGGCTTTGAGGAAAATTAGAGGTGAATCTGATAGGACCAGCGGCATCTCCTCCTTGCTTTTTCTCTGCGGATGAACATTGATTTTAAATATGCTTTAGGTTCTAACAGTCTGTTAGCCACACATCTGAGGCTTTTTTTTCTTGAAGTCAGGGTATAGTTCTCGGAGTAGCACCGTTATTTCCTTATTCAGAGGGAAAGAAGAAAGCTGATTCTTTGAACTTCTGGATTAGTCAGAGCAGACAGTGTTGACAAGATGTAATTGCTGCTTCAATTGAGAGGAAAGGTAATGCCTCTGTTGTTTTGAAGTTGTTTAAGAAACTTGCTTGTGATCTAAAGCTAGTCATCTCAGACAAGCAATTTGCTCCTGAGTGATAAGAACCTTTTGTAAGGTTCACATTGGCTTAAAAAATGATAATACAAAAGAAGTAAAGTCAGAAGCCACTCCTTAATCTCTTTTTAGTTATATGATGTTGGCTCGCGAGAGCTGGACAGACTGATGTCCATTTGCTCTCCTTCTTTATCTCAAGCCACAGCAAAATTCCTGACCTGGGCTTCAACTAATAGCCAAACCCCATTATTTTCACTGACAGTCCATATTAAACCATGAAATCTGGAATAAATTCCATCCCTGATCTAAGCTGGCTGTCAGTTCATGCCATAATATAGAAAGACCATTTCACTTTATTATTAGGCCCATTACCTGTAACTTATATTTTTATTCTACTAAATGTATGATCCTTTTCTGTTAACTTGCTGTTAGAATTTGCCTTCGGATAATGAATTGCTTCCATGGACTTCAATAGGCGTAGGAATGTGAGAGAGGAATTGGGCCATCGTTTGCCTGGACAGTATCCTGGTGGACAGGATGGCATGGCTTTAGCTACGGGTTACATGAAAACTGTACATTTTTTTCTTTTAGTCTCAGTGAGCATGTCTTTGTTGTATTGTGAAGCACACTAGATAGGAACCAATTTGATTTTATCAAAATTTTCATTACAGATATCCCAGATGTGTCCGCTTTTACTCCTCTGCATTCTAGACTAAATTTAATCCCAGTCTTTTAAATCCCTTTTAATAGCTAGCCCACCCCTCTGTGCCTCATTTAGATTTTCTTCATTTCAGGTGCCCCATTAGCTGATATAATGCTGTCATTCTTTTCCCTGTTATGTCTGTTTAATGTATCCTAGCATCCTTTTTATTTCTTTCTACTTTTTTTTTTTTAATTAAAATTTCTCTGGGTGCTAAATTGGTGTTTCTGCTGAACACTCCTCAGTTACTCATAGACTCTGATTTTTCTTGTTTGGTGACAGCTAATTCAGAACCCATCGCTGGGCCAGATTCACTCGGTTGTTCCACTGCATGAAATTCAACAATTCTGTTGAAGTCAGTTGAGTAAATCTGAAGTTTATGCTGATACAATAGAAAAAAACGCCCTGGTCTAGTGTGGACAAGGAGCTTATCATGTCCCCACCAAAAGGCAAATCCAGTTCACTTTTGTTTAGTAGTTACTTATTATGATTTAACTGAAGAAAAGGATAAGTTTTTTTTCCACATTCATGCATATATTATGACAAAAATATGCTTAAATTTAAAAATTGTAAAATATGAAATATACAATATTTATAAAATATAAAATATAGAACATCTGTGTAGCACTCAGTGCAATGGACTTTCACCCTGAGATCTCTGAGCACTCATCAATCTAACCATTAATTACAATTGTATTGAATCATGAGGCCAGATCCTTCACATTTTGTGAAGGTGGATCTTTCAATAATACTGTGAGTGATTAGACACATAAGGAAGGAAAAAAATCATGCCTGTGATGTTGAAAAATAGGATTATTGTGCTTTAATGTTGCTGTAACACCTGCTGATCTTCCTTGAACTTCATCTGCTGCCATGAAATTCAAGCAGGTTCTCTTTGACTGTTTTTTAGGCCCTTTGATATTGGTGCTTCGGATGATGTGAAATAGTTTGAAGTTATTTGTGTGATCTTGTGTAAACACACCCTTGAAATTTGTTTTCACAACCATTTTATCCATGTCTTATCTGATGGAAACAAAGATTTATACTGTCGAGACAATTTAGATATACAAGTTTTCATATTTTAATGTGATATTTAGAATATTTTAAAATGTTTTACTAGTCAGAAATATTTAAGAACTATGCTTTTTTTTTTCCTGTAAGCTGACAAACTACTGTAATAACACCACTGTCTTACCTTATTGCCTCTCTGGATAATTTATTTCATGATGGCCTTGTTCAGACTAGCAAACATCTTAGAGTTGGCGTGTGTATAAAATGTTGTGTAAAAGGGCTTAAGTATAAAAGATGGTAAATCAAAACACCTTTAGGGAAAAAAAAAAAAAGGTAGGCAAAGTATTGTGTTTTGAATCACAGATATTAAAAACTAGATATGCACTAGCTAATTCTCACTAATGACATTTGAATTTATTTTGTCTTTTAAGGTAAAACTGGCCACACAGAGACTGTACGAGTAGTATATCAGCCAGAAAACATCAGCTTTGAGAAACTGCTCAAGGTCTTCTGGGAGAATCATGACCCGACACAAGGTAGAGTGATGAGTGAGCCAGTATTTAATTATCTTACTAATTACAGCTGGGATAATTAGTGTTTGAGCTGCATGGAAGAGATGAACCTTGAAATCACACTGGAGCTCAAGAATATGATTGCAGACATTTATTGACAGAGAAAGAGAGGAAGAGAGAGAATGAGAGTACAGAAACTCACAATACCCCTCCTCCTTTACAGCTGTCTGTGCTGGGAAAATTCCCACAGAGAGGTACAGGAGACAATAGAAATTTTTTTTTCAACTTTGATTATGACAATTTCTTCCAAAATGCTATCTTTTGTCTCTGAAATTAAAGCATATTTCTTCGCATCTTCAGAGCTGGTCATTTTATTTGTGCCAAGGACCTTTATCCTTCATAAAAAATTGTATTTGTTTTTTATATTTTTTAATGGCAGTGAATATATTTTATGATTAGAAAAAGAGAACAAAAAGAGGTAAGAGATGGTGTGTCGAGGCACTAGCAGAGCATTCTAGCTATTTGCCTTATTCGAAGCTTTTGATTGAATTTGTCTTTCTTGGAAGAGGCTTCGTGATGACATTACCCACATCTGTGCAAACATAAATGGGAAACTGTGTTGAGAAAGCATTTTACATGTTTATATAGTTTCAATAAACATCATCCTTTCTACCATTTCCCAGAAATATTGCACGCAGTAACTCATTTCAATATTTTAACAGCTCTCATAATTATGCCACTTGTTACTACATCTGGGAACAAAAAATGCAGATGATACCTTCAAAATGTGATCCCATCCTGGGAAACAGAGAAGCTCTGAGAAGGATCCCGGGGCTGTTGTGGATATGGGTCTTCCAGAGAGCCCAGAGCACAATGCAAAGACAAAACTGGCTATTGCAGCTCCTGCCTGTATGAAAAGGAAAACCTCAGTCAGGAGTAAGAAAGCTTTTTTCTCTATGCAGAGTCAGTAAAATCTCTGAATATTTAGTGCAGTTTCTGCGTTTACATACCAGGAATTCTACAGAGATATCGCTGGGGATTCAAAGGAGGGACAGAAAAAGGATATAGAGCTTAGAAAACTGGGGTGGTGCTGTGAATAAACTAGTTGAAGAGACATAACCCTATGATCAGGTAATTTTTATGGGTATTTAGGTGAGGAGCAGATAACTGGTAGTGAGACTCACGACCCAACCACTGGAAAGCCATAACAAGTTCCAGTAGTTGGAAGCTGAAGATTGAAAAGTTCCACCTCGTAATGAAAGAGTTTCGCAGCTCTCAGTGTAATTAAACTTTGGAATATTTTTTCCATCACCATCTTTTCGAGTCTTTAAGATGAGATCATTTATCATTTTAAAAGAGGCACTTGATTTAAGTCATGAGAAGAAATTCTACGTCTGTGTGTCGAGTGCGGTGGCCTAGACTGGGATCTGGTGATTTATGAGCCTCCCTTTTCAACTCCTTCCTTTATAGTTGTGTTCAGAACAATTTGTCTACACCATCCTTGAAATACTTGCAGCTCTGCATTAAGGCAGTGACCATCTTCAAATCATGCTTCAGGGTCTCTCTTGTTTGCTTGTTGGGGTCAGGAATCCTGCTAGTGGCGGTTTTTCAGGGTATTTTTGTTCCTTTTTTCCTTTGGATTGTTGGAGATTGGCCATCACCAGAATCTGGATTGTTCATAATGGGCTGGTTGTTTTGATATGGCAGAGAATCGTATTCCTAGATAATTGGTTCATGTGTCTTGCTCACATGTTGGGATTGATCCTGATTGCCAGAGCTGGGAACTAATGGCCAGGACTATAGGATTCTTCAGCTTCCAGAGCAGTATGAGGAATGGATTTCTGCTGAAATAATCTGGGCAACTCTCACCTAATCAGTCATCAGTCCGTAGTCTTGGCTTTGACACTGAGTGGTTGGGCTCTGCCTGTGGCACATGAACAATAGATCGATCTCTAAAGGACTTCGGAGCTTTAGGCTGACTGAAATTCATATGCTGGACACAACGCTGCGTGGATGAAGTGTAGCAGTTGTGATAACAGGTCAGATCAGATGAATTTATGATTCCTTCTGGCTTTAAAACAAAGTAAAATTATGACATTTTGTCTTTATATTCACCTTGCATTCTCACAGAACTGAGGCTCAAAATAGTTGCAGTCTGTGCTTTCAGAAGCAGGTTGGATGCTGGCAGATGTATGATTCACTCTTTGATTTCTGGCAACTGGGGAAACATCACCTAATTAGCCCAGGCATAGAGCCACGCTAATGGGGCTGTATTCCTTTGGAGATGTGAGCTAATATCTCCACACAAACCTGCGCCATGTAGATACCCCCGTCACCCACAACTGTCTCAGACATCTGTGTGGCACCACAGCGCTTGGTGTAAACACACCTAAGCCTTTATCTGAGCTTGGCTCCTTAGAATTTCCAAACCGTTCTTCTGTAATAATTTGCCAAAAGTGAGAGCATCACTTTATCCACAGAGAAGATAAGCATTTTCTTCTCTGAAGACTTTGCATCCCCAGACTTGAACAGGTTGCTTTACCTCTCTATTTTTATGGTTGCTTAATGCTAATCTCTGTTCAAGAACTTTGCAAAGCTCATCATGTCTCTACCACCTTTCTTGATTTGAGGAAAACCTAAACCACAAAGTCCTAATTTCAAGTTTCTTTGTTTTCTAGGATAGGGATGGTTGGTTAATATGCCCTTTCAAGTTTGAATGTTAAGCAGTAAGATCTTTAAGGTAGAATTAAGATCTTTAAGATAGAAACAATCCTACTTTAAATTAATTCTTTGCCTTGATTTCTATCTACTCCTGGCTTTTGGCTTGCTATGGGAAATGTGGTTTTGCGTAAAAATACTGAAAGTGAGAGCTATCTCTCTGACCTGCGATATTTTTCTCCTTTCCTGAGGTCCAGCTGTGTGCCTGCAGCAAGTCTTATTTAGCCAGTCTTATGGGACTGCAGGACTCAGTCTGTCAAAGAGAAGTTTTTCGCTAAGCAGATAAATTAGGACTATTTCTTATTCATTAAATTCAGCACGCTCTGGATGAATCCAGTGTCTCATATAACCAGTGAATGCTGGACTTCTACCACTTAGTGCTTACTGAAAAGTATAAAAGTTTTGTCTGTGGCATTGTCTTCTCTTTTCTGAAGAAGTTGGGTTAATGCCATTTAAGCCCTCCTACCCCCATCAGAGATAACGGACTTGTCTAATTGTTCTAATGTCATTAAACATCAAATATGTACATTCCGTTGCAGTTAAAGACCTTTGAAATATAAATCGGGATGGTACCAAGTTGCTAAAGAGAGCAGACTGGCAGTCCTATCATTCGTTATTGTATGAGCATATTAATATTCAAAAGTTCCTGCTTTCTGAACAGTTGGACCTCCTGCCTTCAAGATGAGACTGACATCTCGCTGGGATTCGGGTGTTCTCTGGGAGGCAGCCTGGCTCTTGTTTTGCGAAGCTCTTGAGTCTGAGTATTATACAGAAGTCTACTGAAAAGCAAGAACCTTTGATCAAGTCAAACAGTCTATGAGTTGAAAGAGATTCTCCCAGATGAGCATCTCCTAAGTGTGGGGCCCTGATAAAGTCCTCCTTGACTATTAATTTAGGCTCTATTTTATAATTCATTACATTTGGGATACTGAAAAAGCAACAAACAAACCCCCGACTTCTGCCAAGTGACATATGGTTGTCATCTCTCCTCAGCTTCTAATGCACAGATCAGCATTCCTTCTCTCCCAGGAATGATCTTATCTATAAGAGGATTGGTCTCTATAGCTCTGTAAGTGCTTGAGGTGGTTGCTTTGTCACTGATACAGAAAAAGAGAATGAATGTGATATGCTGAAAATACGGCAAAAGAATCTTATGGCTAATCACTTTGTATGTAATTTTATTTTGCTAAAGTTTACAGAGGTTGAGGGCGCATTCTGTACTGCTGTGGGTTTATGCTGTGGGGCCATTCTCAGAGCCTTCCCAATTTTTAAGATATTAGCCTGACCTCTTCAAATTGCACCCTGGTGATGGTTCTACTGACACCTCTGTGCTGTGTGTCTAGAGGGATGGGGACTTTCAGATCGTGAGTTTGTCTGTTCTGTGCCTTAGCCTGTAGTTTCACGATCGCTGTAAGCTAATCTTTGACTTGACTGTTAGGGAAAAGGGCAATTTTCTTCTCTCTCCCTGACCTGTCTGCAGGATACAGCCTCTCTCTTTTTGTTGACACTGGCAATCACAAAATTCTCTGATCAAGCTGAGAATTAACCCTGCATGAATTGAAGTGAAATGTAATTTTCACCCAGGACTCAAATTGCCGGGAGCGTGACTGCTGGTGGGACCGCCCTTCTGGCGTTAGCGCCGTCCTACGGCACGTGACCCAATTGTGAAACCCAACCGTGCTTATGTTCAGGGAGGAAGATGTTGTGTTTTATCTGATGAGAAAGTTTGGCTGCTTTTTGTGGGGTGTTGGAAACTATTTCTCCAAATCTTCAGAAAAATCTATCTGATACCAGAGGACTCTGTTAAGGTGCAAAATGTGATTCCTGTAAAGCATATTACTGGTCCTAATTATCCTGACCTTGTGTGTGGTTGAAGTCCTTCATGTGTCAGAGATTTCAGCCCAATCCAAGAAAATGTAAAGAAAAGCACCCTATTGTTTTCAGTGGTTGTACAGAAGACAAGCAGAAGACAGAATAAATAGTATTTCCTTCTATTTCAAACACCAATACGGTTTAATGGTGATTTTGTCAGGGTTAGGTTGATGGGGACGAGATGATCTGAAAGGTCCCTTCCAACCTAGACTACTCTGTGATTCTATGTTTGGGACAATGAGGAATCCACTCGCTTCCTTTAGCTCTTTTCTCTCTTGAATTCGATCCAAAATGAATGTTTGTTTTGATAATTTTGCTCCCCGGGTTTGTCAAGAGCACCTGATCCTTTCCAGCCCATAAGAAATAACTTAGCTACAGCTACAGTTCTCTGGGGTGAGCTCCTGTTGTACACCAATCCCATCCTTTTTCACTGCTTCTTCTGCCTTTCTGTTTGGATTTTTGAACTAATGGAAGGAGGTGAGAGGACTCCATAGTTTTGCTTGCCCTCTGGCAATGGGGTGAAGAGCAAAGGCATCCATGGCCCCCTCAGCTTCTGGAAATTTCCTTCTATCCTTATTGATTCTTTGAGTATGAATATACAAAGAACCAAAGTTATTGGTAAGTGACCTCATTCCTCCTTTCTGTCATGAAGAAGTCCTTATCGTGCCTGTGTTTGTACAGGAAATGTAAGCAGAACTGATATTTTTCCAGCAGTCGAGGACCATCTGTACTACAGCAAACTCATCACCTGCCAGATTCATTCTGAACGTCTCTTAGTCCATATGTCTTTGGTATCCATGATAAAGAAGGGATGTATGAGCTGTTTCTCCCCCCTGTGACCTTCCAAACCATTTGGCATTTAGTCTTAGTGCTGATCCATGAATTCTCCGGATTAATATCTGTTTTTCATTGTGCTGACCCATTTTAGTTGCCGAGGGTATATTTATTTCTCACCAGTTTTGAAGGACTGTACTTTTTTTAGACATTGCATAAGGAGTCTATCATCTGCAAATAATTAAAATTAGACACTAGAAATGACATTGTATTGCTAATGAGCAGATGTGTCTACTTATACCAGTGGAAGAACAGCTGTACACATAAAAAACGCTACAGCGACCCTAAACCAGCATTATGTATTCTGCTACAGGCCTGTAACTTCATTTAGAGATTAAAGGGAAAAAAGTAATCTCTCCATGTGAAATATAACCATTTTTGATTTTTTTCCCTTTACATTCCTGTAACTCTCTTCCCTTTGTAATTTGAATGAAATTTGCAAGTCTCAGATTAAAGCACAGAGCACCTTTGTCTTGTATTTCAAATGTTATTAAGAGTCCTGATGGTTTCAGCATTATTACAAGGTGTAACAAAAAACAGTAGAAATACAAAATCTATTGTCACCAGACATATTAAATATATTCCAAATAGAATTACCGACCCCTCAGGGAGCCATTCTTGGTCCAATACTCTTCAATATTTTCATTAATGACTTGGAGGATATAGTGGAGAGGATGCTAATTAAATCTGTGGTAAAGACATTGCTAGGAGGCTCTTGGAGGAAGCGAATAAAACACAGCTCTGTGTTGATAAATTAAAAAAGCCATGGAAATCGATATGCTGAGACACAATAAAGATAAATGTATATTGGTTCACACAGGACTGAATACTCAAAAACAGAAATATGCACGGAGGTGTTTGATAAGAGACTGTGTCTTCTATTGCCTTCAGGTTCTTCTAATTTCTCTTCTTGATAATGAAATCTCAATGATGGGGTACAGTTGACTAGTGTCTCACCATCCCACCAGCAACCAGTTTAGTGGTCCCTTGCCCATATTCTCATCATACTCTCTGTACTGTTTGCAAAGTAGCAAAGAGAGTCTTTGCCAGTGGTGCCGACCAATCCTGCATTTTGAGAATGCATCTTCATTTCTTTCATGAAGTGAAATGCCTCTTGTTATGTTATTCTCATTCTATGTCCTTTCTCTAGACCTAAATATGCATTAAAAATAAATGTGTATTATTAGGCTGTTTTGCATCCCCAGGAATTTCAGCTGTCATGACTTAATTTGCATATTTGACTCTTTTTACCCATTTAAATTTGAATAGACTTTTTCTGACCTATATTTCCAGCTTAGGAGATGTTGTTTTTCCATATCACAGTAAGAAGCTGGGATTTGACTCTGCATCTTTTTTAATGAAGGGAATTATTAGCCAGTGCAGTGGTTGCTGAGGTGGCTGAATAGTTTGCATTATGAAGAGAATGGTGCTGAATCAATTCTGGCTCAAGGGCAAAAGTCCTTCTGGGCTCTGATTTCTTTTTACCTTTAAACTAGTTTTAGCTTACTTATTTTATATGTGACAATGGGGTGCTAACCAGTTCTCCAGAACTACTAAAAATTAATTTTATCTTTGGGTATTGCTGGAGTCGTACTAAAATGGTTCCTTGAAGATGAGAGAAGCCATGACATCAGTCTTTTGTGCCAGTGAAGACAACATTGTGGCTCCTGTGTTGTGTGAAACATGAACCCACCACTCACCTGAAGTGAGGGTAGATGTAAACTAGATATAAGGAAGAAATTGTTTACCTTGTGGGTGGTGAGACCCTAGCCCAAGTTTCCCAGAGAGGTGGTGGATGCCCCATCCCTGGAAACATTCCAGGCCAGTTTGGACTGGGCTCTGAGCAACCTGACCTAGTTGAAGATGTCCCTGCTCATGGCAGGAGGTTGAACTAGATGACCTTTTAAAGCCAAACTATTCTATGATGCTATAATTTCTCTTCTTCATAATGCTTTTATCTGCTAATAACATCTTTGGGAAATGCCTTTATTCTATTACAGTCTTCCTCAGGATCATTTCTGGGTTATTTTGTAATTATAGTATAGCTGTGTTTGTAAGTGAGGAGAGGAAGAGGAAGGGATGTGGAAGGGAACCTGCATTTTAATTCAAGCTTGTTGATTTGTAGCTTCTGATGGAAAATCTGGACTTCTCAATGCTTAGGACTATCTTCAAATGTCCATGAAGTCAATAGGTATGTGGTGCAAATAACAACATCTGGATTTTCCAGTATGTTTATAGAATTAGAAAAGAGCAACCTTAGAAGATCTTTTTCTGCACATTTTTTTGACAGACTGTTCCTAATCTTTGTACAAGGAAAGCAATAGACAAAGTCAAAACAAAGTGATACCAAACATTCTTTTCCTCTTCAAATAACCCACTAGTGAATTTACTGTACTTGGGACTAGAAATCTGAGGCACTGAAGCATGGCATCATTAATCATAGTTTATGGTGATTATTAGTAGGCTTTTAATCTTTGTTTTCATGTATAATTAGGTACAAGAGGTCAAAGCCAACTCTATTCTAAACAACAATATTTTCAGTGAATGGCTGTTTTTCTCTGCCTGCAATTTTCTCTCGCATATTTATAAGACCATACTTGTCTGTGTTTTGAGAGAGTGGTGTCCCGTGAGTTTATCTGCTGATAAAAGCAAATGACAACACTGTTATTTTATTATTACTAATTATTTTTATTACTATTGCAGTAACACCTGGTGGATCATACTAGGTTTAGATTCATAGCATTAACACATGCCTAAATTTAGGCAAAAGCAACAGATAAATGAAGAGAAAAGAGAAGGCACATAAAGGAAACAATAGCAGGGTTGTGTGATTCCAGAGCTGAGCTCTATCTGAATTGCTGTATTTCTTAATTATATTTTATCACACAATCAGTAGCTGTCCAGCTTTTTGTAAGCAACACAGCACAGATAGTCCATGAAGAAAAGAGCCTGTTCAGATGCCTAAAGAGAAATGTCTTTTGCCATGCCAGATCCTTGTTCCCATTCTGCCTATCTTCCAGTTGTGCTTTAGAAAATGTGGGGCACCTTTATGCCCTGTGTTGTGTCCTCCAGTCTCTTCCAGACATCTCTGCTCTGCACATTTATTTGGTTTTGAAGACTATTAGGATCTTCAGGCAGATTTGTCTGACCACCACAGACACATAAAGTGGGATAAGGACTGAGATAAAGCCACCTAAATGTAGATATTTCCATCGGCATGGAGTGTGTCATGAAAATCTCCATTGATTTTCAGTGGAGATCTGGTCAACCCAGTTGACTGGCCCCAAATTAGGAACCTTTGTTTGGCCACCTTTTAGTTGCCTAAACCTGGAAGCTGAGTTCCAGCTGCACCAACAATTACAGTTTAAAGGTTTCACTCCCATCCTAAGTTTATGTAACCCTGAGACAGATTTCTAAGAGGAGGCACCTCCGAAAGGGCCTAATATCTGTTTATGACAGAAAAAGTCTAAAAACTTTTCTAAAACTGATCATTTAACCTTTGATTAAAGTTAAGTAGAAAAAAGTCCCCTATAATAAGTTTAATGCCATTAAAGATGACTTCTGTGTATATTCACCACTCTCTTTGCCTGTTCTATGCACTACTGGTAAAGACGTTTTTTCAATTAATAATTAGGAATGAATTAAAATTCCTGTCTGCCAGTGACATTTAATACTTAAACTTTGTGACACTCATCAAAAAGAAAACTGTGGGTTTTTTTGTGGGCTCAAGTGGTTCATAGACTTCCTTCAAAGGTCAAAGAGCATTCAAAAATGCATTTAAGCAATGTTATATCTGATGAATTAATAAATAAGAAGCACACAGGGAACTCTTCTTTCAAACCAAGTCTTGATCCAAGTTCTGTAAAATATTTGAACTATCTTGAGAAGTAATGATGTCATGCATTTTAGAACTATGGAATAATAATGCTAATAAAAAGCCAAGAGAATTGGGCAGAGATAGAGCCTAGGCTGGTATGCGACCACCCCTTCTTGAGGACAGCCTGTCATTTCTGTGGAGACCAGATAACTCTTCATGGCCCAAATCTCATAATGTCAGAAGCCTGCAAAAAGTCCCTGGTAATACCATATGGGAACGGTTCTGTGAACAACTAAGAGGAAGGCAATAGTTATTGGCCAACATGAAATATGTGTGATATTGGTGCTTCTCCTTTACTGGAAAAAAAATAATCTAGCATATGGACAAGCACAAGGTAAAAGTTGGAAGCAGAAAAAATGGTGAATATTTTGCTGGATTGAATTTAAGCCCTACCACTGCAGAATTAGGCATTCTGAAAGTTTCCCCTTTTATATTGGCTATAAAACAGGCTGCCAAAACTGTAGACATCAAAGCCCAGGAAATTGATTTGGAGAATGCAAAGGGGCAGGAGAGTTTTATTCCAGATGGGAGAGGAAGGAGGTGAAGAAACTCCTGAGAGTGTTTCTCTTGTTGGCTTCTAGTTCTTGGATGACTTTTCCCTGCAGATTCTAGGGTGGGCCCTACTAATTTAGTATGGTGTGATGATGGTATGTGAATCTCAGGATCACAGAATGATTTGGGTTGAGAGGGACCTTCAAAGGCCATCGAGTTCCGAACCCCTGCCGTGGGCAGGGACACACTAAAAGGGTGATAGAATGTGTTCTCTTGTGTCTCCTTCAGTTTTTCTGGGTGTATTATGGCATTGATATAGAATTGGTTGTCTGAAAAACCCTCTACTTAAAGAGCTATTGATATTTCATACAGTGTGTGCTGTGTTGACCATCATCAACAAGCTCATTTACACCAGCACTGGAAATCTTAAGGAATGAAGTATTTTGTAATGGTTTTGTCATTGGAAATATTCAAAACTGCATGGGACAAGGCCCTGGACAACCTGCTATAGCTGATGCTATTTTGAGCAGGGCTGTTGGACCAGGGACCTCCACAACTCCGTGTTTCTGTTTTAGCTTCAAAGCTGCACCAGAAAACCTGTAACCTGGTGGTTTGGTGAGGGTTAAAGACCAGACATTTTTGCAGCTGACGTAAATGATTAAAAGCATTGCTATAGCTGTGATGTTCTAAGCATATGTGCAAGTCAGAATTTATAGGGAAAGCCAGTATTTACTGTCTTGATCCCCAGAACTGTAGTATCCTTCCTGCCACTGAAAACCATGTACATTGAAAGCTTTGTAGACCTTTTGGTCTACTGACAGTATAAAAATTTTCTTTAATATGTACGAGCTCATTAATGTATTGTAACCTTCTGAAGAAACTCTTATATTTCATATATCCTTCCTGTGCTCCCAGCACCTTGAAAATCATCAAGAACTTTCAATCCACAGCACTGTAACTAACTTATTTTCTATTAACATTTTTCTCCTTTAATCATATGCCATAAAGAGTTTTACTTTCCCTTGGCAACTTTTAAGCTGTATAGATGTAATCATTACGGTGAGTGATGACATCAAGCCGGGGTGACACGGTGCAATTGATTTTTACTAAATAATTATATGATGAGCTGGAAGAAGGAGTTTTATTAGTCTTAACTCAGCAAGGATTGATTGGGGGAAAGAAAATGACCAATCAGTATATCAGGTTTCTGCGGGTATAAGAAAATAAGTGACAGCTGCAGAGAAGTCTATAAATCACCGAAAAAAATATGATAAAAATAAGAGCTATGAACTGCCCTTTAAAATTTCACTGGGTGGCACAGAAGAGTCTAACAGACCTTAGTCATTTATCTCCATTATGCTCAGGATCCACTGAGAATAGCAAGGTTGACGAATGATGCCATTACATTTTTTTTATTATTTTTAAATGAAGAGAAGATAAGGACTGTTGCATAAGTATTACTTTTTAGTCATTAGAGGGTTGAGTCTTCAGAAGAAATCCCTGATTTGGCCAATGAAATAAATGAAATATGTTTTGCTTTAGCCTTCTGTAGGTAATATATTCGAAAATCACCATCTTGAAACAAGTCTGCTTGTTTGCAATTAATTCTCCATTTTTTAAGCAAAAAAAGAGAAAGTATGTTGTGGATATTCGTGTTTATTATGGACCTCAAGATAGTCTGGAGTTAGACAGGGAAGACAGTGACCTACCTAAAGTGCATCTCAACAGAAACTCAAACTGTAGCACGACAGCAGTGTGACTGCTTGAAATGGGCAAGTCTTTGCCCCAGCCAAGAAGACACTGCAGCTTTGATGAGGTATAGAATCTCTGAAGGAAAAAGCACTGAGCAGCTCAACAGAAGCAGGGATTTTTTCATATATTCTGATTATTCAAATCAAAGGAAAGCAAGTATTTCCTACTTTGATGCCAATTATTCCTACCCAGGTGCATCAGAAGATACCAACGTGTTGCTAAGAGGAATTTTTAGAGCCATTTCTTGGACTGTTATCTACATTTTGGCCAATAATATTTTTTTTTCAGGGGCAGTGTGTTTGTTTTGCATGGCAATCTCAACCTGGGAATCATTCCTTTTGCAGGATTTGGGAGACCATCACAGCTCCCCGTCCTTTCCATCTGCTGTCCTGTGGCCACAAATTTCTGCTTCATATAAATCAGAGCAAGCGCTCAACTCTTCAGGGCATTTTGTGATTAATTCATGTTCTTGTCTCTGCTGGCACAATGAGGAAATTTTATCTTCTCTAGAGTGGTCCAGGCTGAGAACCACAGAGGTGCTTTGGTCAGCCAAAGTGACATTCCTAAATATGATCCATGGCCAAGATCTAAACACATTTCGAGCTCCAAATGCCCTCATCCTCACTGGTTCTCCAGAGACCAGAGCTTACAGGGACTGGCCAGTGCTCACACAGGCACTGTGCTTTGGGCTTACACTCTTTGGCACTGCGTAGCCCCATCTAAAACCTCATTTTTTTGTATCTTGCCAGAGAGATGGAAATTCTATGCTTTTCTATCAGTTCTAAAATCACCTTCTCTATCTAAACTTCTCTCTGATGAGAGATTTTAAGGCTGTTCTCAGCACGGTATCCGATTTTCTTTGTCTCGAGTATCAACAGCAGGTGCCGGCCTTTGGCCTCCAGGGTGTACTTGTTCCTTTTCCTGTTGGATGTGGAGATCAGGGAGAGAGATCTTTGCCTTTTTGCTAGTTTCTGTCTTGCACCATGGCAGTAGTGAAGCGCAGCCAGATAAAGTGATCTTGCAAACCCTGATATGACCCAAAGGGGTTCTGATGTCAGAATCCTGGAGGACCTGGCATGGAGGTCAAGGACTTGCCTCTGCTATGAACCTTCTAACACGAGATACAAGTCAGATAAATCACCTTGGCTTTGGCTTCCTCCACATCACAGCAGGGGCACTGAGTAGCCCTTGAAACTCTGCCTGGTTGTTTCAAGTTATAGAGATTTTGATCAACACTGGGAATGAGTCCTCTGGGTCTGCTTTGTGACAAAGCGGACCAGGTCTGATGCTACACATAAGAGGACATTCTTCTTTCAGGTCTCTGGAAACTTTTCCTCAAACTGTCTCTTAGAGAGAAATGGGCTTGAGATCACTCAAAGTGTATCTACTGGTCATTACAGCTGCAGAGAAGGCTTTTTTTCTGTGTTATTTCATTCCTTCATTGCAAAGTTTCTGAAAGAGATGGTGAAGGCCTTTCTTCCTGCCAGAGACCTCATTCTTCAGTCTTAATATATTTTTTTAACATCTTTAAGAAGCAACCTGGTTATCTTCTCAGCCTAGAATTAAAAGAAGCTTTATGCCCTACTTACAGATTTCACCATATATTATATCCTTGAGGAAAAAAAAAAGCTATCTCCTGGATCTACCCTCAATTCTGTCCCTAAATTGGCAGGTTTTGCACAGAGAGTGACTTTAAGACATCTTGCGGAAGAACAGTTGTAGGCAATCAGCATTTCCCTGCTGAGAAGATCCAGCTGCTCTGAAGATGTGCAGCTGGTGTTCTGTAGGAATTACTTCTTCTTCCAGTAGTGAAGATTTAGATAAACCTGATTCACTGGTTTGATTTGGAATTTAAGCAAAATCATTTGCATCTCTTAAAAACAGAACTTGGCACAGGTGAAAAAATATGTCTTATTCTGACAAACTCTTTGTAGAGAATTTTTGCAGGAAATTTGATCCTGAAACATGTCCATTAGTGGTAATAGATATTGCTTTAATCTGTCCAATCCATAATGTCAAGAGTTTTATTCATTTTTTGTGAAAATGTAAGAAAGATGGTGGTCATTCAAAGTACTTCCAAATTGCAATGGTTTTATAATGTATGACTACAGTTTGTGATAATATTGGGTTGGGAGGGTGTTTAACAGATGCTTTTAAGTTAAGTCTTACTTAACTACCTGGGACCCTCTAGGCAGGGGAATGACCTGAAGCCTGTGGAGATTATTTTTGGTTTTAGTTGCATTGTTACAGAACAAATCTTGGTGCATTGAAGTTCATAATTTGGCTTGCCGTCTTTTGATTCAGCAGTACATAATATCTTCCAATATGTATAGCATCATTATTTAATTAATAATTTGTATTTTCTCATTCTTATCTGAAGCTGAACGCATATAACTGTGGTGTTATGTTAACAGAGAGAGACAGAATGTCATGATAGACAAAATAAGAAAGACATTTCAGAAAATGAAGGAAAGTACTTGTGACATTGTGGAACTTTAAGATAGCCAAGCAGTGATAATTTTTTATTTAGTAGACTTTCTTTCAGACAAAGACAAGATTGTTAAGCTCAATCATTGTACCACGGTTGTTTATTGAATTAAATTTCTTGCCTTGTTTGCTACTCATTGAGTTAGTGAATCTCAACAAGTGAGACTTGCCAGAGGGTTTTAAAAAATCAGTGATGGACCCTTGAGAAGTAAGTTTGCACATGTGAAGTACATTATAAATAACAACAGCAACAGGAGCAGCTGATTATGTCTATACACATAGAATTTATTTTATTTTAGTATCTTATCGTATTTGTGGCTTTGTCAGACAACATATTAGCTACTTACTGCAGAAGATTTAGGTGCAAATTGATTTAAGTAACAAGTGAAAATAAGTGACATTTTAGCTTAGATGATTGATGACATTAAAGCTACATTTTGGGGTAATACTTACAATATCTGTTCAGTCTTCTTCATAGCTGCTGGGTGGTTTATCAGTGCAAACAACCCCTTGAGCGCTAGAAGGTCACACAGTCTGACCTTCTCCTTGGCTTTAACTCTATGATTTCGTCACTGATCTTGTACAGCTCTTTGAGCTTTGGTGTATCTTTGGGGAAGATGTATATCTTTGGTGTGAAGCCCTAAGGAAAGGGATGTGGCTTTAGGTATGTTTGTCCAGTGAGAAATGCTCTTCACCGTTTCAATGTCCCCTTATTTCCCATCTGGATATTGTGTACTTTGGCTTTCAGTTGCTCTACCTCGTTAAGCAACTTTGGCAAGAATAAAGATCCTTATTTCTCAGGTTATTTCTCTATATACATATTTGTAAATCAGAGTCAGTTCTCTTAATCATCTCTTCAATAAATTAATTAAGCTGACCACTTCCCTATTATGGTATAATGGTGACATGTACATATATTAAATAGTCATGTTTATCTTCTCTCTCAGCGCACCAGCACACGAGCTCATGCTAAACTCATACTCTTGAAATGGAATCTAGAAATTGGCATACTCTATAGTGATCCTCCATTTATAGAGATTTTTGTAATCTGCTCCCTAGTCGGTTGTTAAGTAGTTTGTTAAGCAATAAATAGATTTGTAGAATGCTAATGCTTAAGCTCAAACATCAATCAGCATTAACATATCTTGGCAAAACTAATGCTTTCTGGCCTGGATTCATTTTATGCCGAACTATTCCATAGAACTGGCTTTTAAAGAGCTTCCTACCACCCTAAAATAACTTGAAGTAACTTGGAAAGAAATGACCAAAATATTTTCTGCCTTGCAGACCGCACTATTAAGTATTGATGAAGAACGTTGTTGTTGTTCTTATAGGTAATAATATAACATTTTAGCAGTTAAAAAGTAACCCAAATCATCAGAAAACTCCATAACATTTTTCGGAATCACTTTCACTCATGTGCACTGTTGGTCACCGAATGGACTTTTTGTGCAAATGCATCTTTGAAAACATTTCTGCATCTTTTAGTTCATAAATATTTCAGTTGGATTTCATTTATTTATTGTCCTGTCCTTTAAAACATTTTTCTGCTTCCTTGGAAAGCACAAGAGGGATAAAAGTGATCATGTTTTAATGAGTAGTAGGATGTTGATAGCATCTTTTCCCCCCAGCATCACAGGCTCTTTCTCTACCCTCTGCCCTTTGCTGGGGGGGTGTATCTTGACCTACAGTTTTGATTCGTTTCATCTCCATAGCCCTGAGCGTTGATGGTGATCTTCAAAGGGGCTTCTGTAAACTACTGGTGGTCAAAATCCAAATCCTGATGATTTCCAATTTGTTTTGGGTTGCAGTCACTCCAACTCTTCCTCTCACCCAAGTTCATGCAAAACACAAGACAAACTTAAAATTAATATTTTTTTACAGCAAGGCAAAAAGTTCAGTTCTAGAATGTGAGACTGGGAACAAGGTTATGTAAGAAACTGCAAAACTGCAATTGTAGTTGGAAAACTGCACCTCCAGATCATTCTTAATGTAAAAGCTACCCTCTAGGGCTGTTGTTTGACTTTATGGAATGACCCACAGTGAAGTCGGCTGGTGGAATTGGTGCCTGATGGAATGGGAATGAGTAGCGAGGAGAGAGAGTGATGCCTTTGGCCAGTGTGGCTGCCTGGGACGGCATAATGCCAGCCCATGTCTGGGCCAGTCACCTAAGGGGACAGTAAGCTTCCCTCTGCTTCGGCCCAATATGTTATCGTTTTGTGGGTAGGATTCATCTCATATTTTGGAAATTTGCACATGAGCAACTTTATACAACTAGACTTTTGAAGGGATTACATATATATATTTATAACATCACTAAAAGGGCTAATCTTTGTACCAAAATTACTCATTTATGATATAATTTCAAGCAGTTACTGAGTATGTATAACCAGGGGTTTGTTTTCCTAATGTTAGATATAAACAATATTAAATACTTTCACCATTCTTAATAATCAACATGTAGGTTGCAAATAGAATTTAGAGGAGATTATATATATACTTTGTTTTCTATTTCCAAACTGAAAAAAAAATGTGAAAGGGTTGCTATTCCTAACCATTACTCTCTCTGTAACAGGAGAGATAGTCTAACTATGTAACTGGCTAACTAACGCAGCCAGTCTTTCTCCAAACCTTCTCCTGAGCATATTTATCTATCAGAGTCCTCTTTGGAGCTTAGATTTAAGAGCTTCATAAGAGTCATTCCTTTTCTCCATGACTAGTGATGGTGATGGTAGAAAGTGATAACTTCAGACTTAATTCAGCAATAAATGCTTGCTAGGATTTAAGATCACTGTTTTGTGAGCAGAGCAGAATAGCCAGATATCTCCAAGGGTATTTTGAATCTTTCTCCCGTTACCATGTACTCCTCCAGCACAAGAAAATTTTTAAGCACTTGGTAAAATCAACCTTTTTTTTTTTTTTGTAGCCACTTGCATGGTTCAAAATAAATATTTTAAGATTACCTTGATTACAGTAACTGCAGCTTGATTATTTAAGGTTTTACATCTGTATTTGACTACTATTTGATTTACCAAAATGTAAAATGCTCACATTTCATTTGCATGTCATTTAAAAGGAGATGGCAGAGTTGAATCTCTTCAGGACTATTTAACCAAAGAAAGACTTGGACTTCCTAAAAATACCTGCTAAGTATACACTGTGCTAATCCAGGTGTATGGAATGTCCTAAATTTTGGTCTTTGGACTTCTGCTGCAGCCCAGTCTGGGCCGGAGGATGGTCATCATAGAATCATAGAATGGTTTGGGTTGGAAGGGACCTTAAAGATCATCCAGTGCCACCCCTTGCCATAGGCAGGGACACCTCCCACGAGACCAGGCTGCTCAAAGGCCCATCCAGCCTGGTCTTGAACCCCTCCATGGTTTCTCTGGGCAACCTGGGCCAGGGTCTCACTACCCTCACAGGAAAGAATTTCTTCCTGAGATCTCATCTAAATCTCCCCTTTTTCAGTTTAAAACCATTAGTCCTTGTCCTATTGCTCCAGTCCCTGATGAAGAGTCCCTCCCCATCTCTCCTGCTGACCCCCTTGAGGGACTGGAAGGCCCCTATAAGGTGCTGTGTTTTCTCTCTCCCCAGGAATGCGACAGGGGAATGACATTGGCACACAGTATCGCTCGGCCATCTACACCTTTTCTGATGAACAGATGGAAGCAGCCTTGAGATCTAAGGAAGAATATCAAAAGGTAATGTTGGGTGGGGTGTGGAGTTGCTTCACATGTGAGCGGATGTCAGAGATGTCACCTATTAGCACAAAACCACTTCTTGTGATGTGCTTTGTCTCTGTGTCTCTATTGGAGCTCCTCTCTCCAATACTGAACTCGCATCCTATTTGCTTTAAATTCCAACTTTTCTAAAAGGGTTTTTTTGTATGTGATTTTATGTCATTTTATACCTGTGCAGAAAGAAAAGTAGTTTCCTGTGCAGCAATAGTTTTAATGTGTTCTAGACAGTTTTTTTATGTGGGTACACAAGAGCAAAACTCTGTGATTTTAAAGTTACTCAAACATATCTGGACCCCATACTCTAACGGGTGTAGCCAAAATCTCAAACCCCAGAGTTCTTCAACCTTTGGGGAAAGTCATGATCAATATTTGAGCCGGATAACTCAGGGTCTCCCACCTGCTGCTTATAAGACGCTTCTATCAAGCTATTCTATAAATTCTTTGATTAAATGTGACAGCCCATTACTTAGTAAGACTATTTGTTTTGACACCAGGATTTGTGTGAGAGAAGATCGACCGTTTCCCTTTCCATACACAGTCCTATTTTTCAGTGACGATGGATTCTGTCTCTTCCCTGCCACACAAGCTATTATTTAACTCACGGCAGAGGGATTAGTGTCCTGTAGCGTTGCTGCATTGTAATTGCTGTCTAATCTGCCCAGTGGTCTTGTCAATGCACCATCCAGATTCTACAGCAGAGGTATATAAATTCTTATAACTTATATGAAATAAACCACTCACCTACGAGACCAGGTCAACAGACAGCGGAACTATTAAGTAGCGCTAAAAGAATATCAGCTTTCATACTTTCACTTATACTATGGCTTCACTAAAATGTTGTGTTGAAGAATAAGGGGTTTTGTGAATATCTAAATTTAAAGGTAAAGAACCGTGTTTTGAAGAGTTTGTGTATGAAGAGCCATGGACCAAGGTCCGAAAAGGAGGTGCATGAGCTGAACTCTTGGGTGGCAGCTTGGTTTTCATAAATGCGTTATGCCATTGGTGGGCTGAGCTACGTGTGCACTTTTAGGGCTGGTTTGTACATGCTGTTGGCGTTATTTTGCATGCAAAGAGATACTTACTCTGCAAGTAACTAATTTGCAAGTCGTTCCTAGCAGTGTGATAACTGTGCATGTAAATTAAGTGGTCGGTGAAATATATATTTTCTCATGAGTAGCTGAAGACATGGGGATAAGTCAGTCTTGCAGGTGTTTATTTTTGTTCATGGAGTAGTTTCTGACGGTTCCGTATTCAGGTTTATCATGTGGAACTTGCTTCTCCTCATTGCTTACCTTAGTTCCATTGCTTTTCCAAATTGTTTTTGGTCCTTTTTTTGTTAGCATCTGCTGACCAATATCACACTGTAAATCTTACAGCTTTCACTTTGCTTTCTCAGCTCTATTATTCTCTGCTGTGAGTTGTCATTAAATTAATACTGACTTGAAAGCAATGGAGGAGATTGCAATATGATATTACAGAAATTTCCATCATCAAATAGATTTCCTTAATGGCACAATTTAAAATTTACCTACTTTGAAGTCTATCACCATTTGAAAAGTGTGTATAATTAGTGCTTTTATATAATTAGGCACAACTCTGTAAGTGATCACATGTCGAGTTTGTTTCTGCACTGAAGTAGGGGGAAGGAAGGGACTATGTTGCCAACTAAGGAAACACAGCAAATATGTACTGAAATTCCTAGAGGATATGTGGTTTCTGTGTATTATTAACAACAATATCTACAATATTATCTACTGTGGTATTGCAGTGGCAGTAGAATGGTTGTGTGGGAAACACACTGAGCAAACAATATATTCAGGAATCCCTTTTCATATCACATGTTTTGCATTACATTAATGTAAATGTAATACAACCACTTTCCTTATTATTGCAGCAATTTAAAATAAATACCCAGCTTTTCTGGCAGTGACACATGCATATCTATGCACCTGATAGTGACAGATAAAAACGTCTGGGGATGGCGTAACATTTGATTTTTCCATGATAAGCAGTGGTGCGTGCCCCAAACGGGGGAAGGACTAACAAATATTCAAAATGCAATAACCACAACCTCTATGAGTGACTCTACAGGTTTTTGGCACAGCAAATGAATAAAAGCAAAGGTAATTTATTTGCTTATTGGCTGAATAATTGAGCATGTGCTCTTAGATGTCTTTTTGAGCTGAGGACCTGGAAAAGAAGTAAGAATATCCTCCAAATAGAAAAATACGTGTTTGATAGATGTTGGGCTTTTTTTTCATAAAGCCAGATATTATTGTTGAATTAAAGGAAATGTGTTTGTTGGCTGAGGATAGAAACTACCCAATGGCAAGGTTTGTATCGTGAATTCCTGCCCCCATGACAGGAGTTACCAGCTCCTCTCCAGCAGTCGGAGCCGTGTTCAGCTCTGTCCACATTTAAGAAGCAGCACAGGCTGGGAGGAGCAGATCTGCAGAACAAACCAGTTTGTACCGAGGACCCAGAAATGTGTGTTTCAAGAGGGTTTGCTCTTCAGGAGCTGTAGTTTGGTCCTCAGGACCACAAGCATCAAGCAGATGGGAGTCAGTGGAGCATTTCTGGTTTAGCTCCATCAAAAGGAATTGGGTTCATCCATCCCCCGACCACTCTGGGATGTGAATCAGAGCATGAGAAGTGACCACGATCAGGAGATTTATTACAAAAGCAGACTTCTGCTCCAAACCTAAACACTAATGGAGCCTACACCTTTAGGGCAAAGCTATGCTTGAGTGGAGAAATACTGTTGTTAAGGGCCCCGCATCCCCAGTTCCTACCAGCCTATGAGTGAGTCTCACAATGCACCTTGAGCCCAACTATCCTGCAGGGTTACATCTATTTCAAGTTGTGAAACTTGTTGCTGATTCGTGCAGCTGTTTTAACAGCTGAGAAATGGCGATACAGCAATGAATATGCATCAAGCCACACGTCTTTAGCTGTTGATGAAGCTGAATACATACAGTCAGAGTCGGCTGGTGGTAATATATATAATAACACAATAGTGCTGCCAGTAAATTGTAACACAATGTAGGCGTAATCAGAAAAACATAAAATGAGGGCCAGGGCTTGGTGAAAGTACTGCGAATGAGCTGTTCCATCAGTTTTGCCTGAAGCTGAAGTTTTTTAATACAGTTGAACCTGAGGTTACTCAATTTTCAAGACAGTTGCTAGGCTGGATTTCGTTTTCAAATGAATTATCTAGGCAATAATCCGAATAGTGAAATCAGGATGGGAAGAGGTTTGTATTTATATTTTCTGAATGAGAGGCTTGAATTTGTTTTTTCAAGCACTAACACTGGGTTTTCAGGCTTCACGAATATACTGAATCCCTCCCTCCCGTGTTTGGCTTATATTACATCCCCCAAATGCCAACATCTCTGCATCCTTGTGTAGGACAGCGCTGGTGAGGAACATGGTGCACAGAAAGCAAAGTGTGGGTCTATTACTTTCACAGAATCACAGATTCACAGAATCACAGTATGATATGGGGTTGGAAGGAACCTCTGGAGATCATCTAGTCCAACCCCCCTGCCAAAGCCGGTCCACCTAGAGCAGGTTGCACAGAAACGTGTCCAGGTGGGTTTTGAATGTCTCCAGAGAAGAAGACTCCACCACCTCTCTGGGCAGCCTCTTCCAGGGCTGTGACACCCTCAAAGTGAAGAAGTTCCTCCTCATGTTTAGGTGGAACTTCTTATGTACACGTTTGTGCCCATTTCTTCTTGTCCTGACACTGGGCACCACTGAAAAAAGACTGGCCCCATCCTCTTGAGACCCTCCCTTTAAATATTTATAAGCATTTATCAGATCCTCCCTCCATTGATCAGATCCCTGATTTTGTAACCTTGTTACAAAAGCAAATATTTGGCAGGAGAAGATCCTTCCACAGAGCAACTAGAGTGCCTCTTGGTGAATAATTATGAATGAATTGAGTCTTGAGGTGATGGGTGGTGCGAGCAGGTAATAAACTCCTGGTTTGTTATAAGCAGAGCAGTTGGTGGTGAGAGTTGCTCTTATAGTTGTAACCTGGAGACAGTGCTCAAAGAGAGAGGACGATAGAAATGCTGAGATTTTATGAAGACATTACAAATGTGGCCTTTACTAAGGTCCAGAGAACTGGAATGGAGTGGTTTTTTACTGAACATATAGGAAATGTAGATGAAGCACAGAAGTAACATTTTTGCTTAGAAATGGATGGAGCTTTCCTAGAAGTAATGTAATATTATTATTTTTTTTTTTTTTTTTTTTTTTTTTTTGCGATTTGGACTCTATGGCTATGTTTTTGGAAAGTTTCTCTGCTTATTGGACATACCCTGGTCACCTCAAATGCTGCTAAATGCCTATATTTAGGTAGTGGATTTTGGGCACACTCTAATAAGTTTAATGGAAGTTCAGATACCTAACTCACGTGTTCACTCCACCAGGAATAAACCAGGTTGTGCTGGATGGATAATTCTGTAGGATAAGGGAAGGAGTGACTTAGTAGTGGCCAGCAGAAGATGCGATATCTCTGCAGCTTGGCGTCCTAAGAGATACTGGGAAACTTTCATAACTTTGCTGTGGGATGATGTGGGAACAAACCAGCTGCAAAACCAAGAGCTTTATATTTGGTATCGTAGAAAAGAGATATGAAATGATGTGGGAACAAACCAGCAAACCCCTCAACTGCAAAACCAAAATCTTTACATCTAGTATCATAGAAAAGAGGTTTAAAAGCTGGAGTTTCCTGACCGGTACTATGGGCTTTGGAGCAGCAATCTGTAAGGAAATGAAGTGGTCAGGATTGTGTTTGTTGAGGCTTATTTACAGACCTACAGGATTGACAGTCCTGAGTTTTTCATTGCATGAGGAAATGCCTCGTGGAGTGAATTTCCAACATTCAGCTGTGGTTTTAGAACACGCTTTGGCTGGGAGACAGTTTATCACGTGTTCTTTTTTGGCTGAGAAAAGTTAAATAGCTCTTTTTAAAAGTAGGTTGTTGTTATTAAAGCAATACAATGGAGTTGATAAAAAAATAACACCTGCTTACTCCTCTTCAAATTATGTCTATTGCAGAGCTTTACGTATCAAATTATCTTTGCTTCACTCTGATGTGAATAGTAGCTACTTGATTCCTGATTGATGGTGGTAGCTCTTATGAAAATAAGCAAACCTGATCTGATAAGCTAAGCCATTATTTATTTTGTAATCACTCATCTGTGCTACAGAGATACCCTTTTATGTTCATCCCTCTCTGAGAAGGCTGCATTCAGCTATGGATGAGGAGATTTTGTGTGAACAGTTGCTAACTCTTTTCCTATTTACCTTTAACTGCAGAAAATTTGCCATCTTTGTCACTCCCAAGAAAATTTGGTCGTGTTGCAGCAGAAAGATAGCTCGAAGCTAATACACAGTTTTGGCTGCCTTTCTTGATGACAGGATAAAAACTTTAATGGCATGAACTTAGGGTATTATAGGAGTTTCTCAGAATGACTTTGTCTATGAGATGACCTGTCCTATTGTCAGCACTGATTAACAACCCACTTGTGCTTTGTTGAATTTATGTTGAAATTCATCTATAAGATGCATTTATAAAGTTTTATGGTTGTTTATGTGTCGATTTTTTTCTACCTTTTTGATAGGGAACTCTGTTATAATAGACATGGTCACCATGCTATGGGTTTTCTTTAGGCCATGACATATAATTGCAGAATTTGAACAATATTATAGTTATTGTTCATCTGGTTTTTCTATTTTTATAAATTTCCCTACGTTATTGGGCTGTAGAATTTAATCTCATGTTGTGGGAGGAAAAACATTTTAACATCACCACCAAGATAACTTTATATTAAACCAGTGAAATGTAGAGAATAAGAACAGAAATGAGGACCCCTGGAAAGCCCAGGAGGACTAAGGGCACCTCCCAGAATTCACTGTGGCAGAGGAGAAGTGCCACCATCTGGGCTGGGTGCAGCTCGTTCCCAACTCCATACTATATTTCTGTTCCCTGGATGCAGCAACAGCACGTTACTTGTTTTTATCAATACTACACAAGGCAAGATTTTTTTTACCTTTCGATTCTGCATATATGCTGTTCATTTGATCAAAGGCCAGGCGTTTCACTTAGCCCTTTGGCTGTTGCAAATACAGCTAATCATCCATTTGAAGTTAGAACTGTGAACAATATTATAAAACCGTACTTTCTATTTTACGATCATTTTTTCATCTGGGAGGTCATGGAGTTCAGCAAAGAAGTCATTTGCTTTATTGTACTGTGAATGGGAAGCCAGTGCTTCAAGCTAACGCTTATATTGGACATTTAAATTAATATTAGAAATTGCCCTAATGTAAATATGGAATAGATTTGACTCCAAGAATGGTTTGTAAATGAAACATTTCCTGCTTTCTGTTGCTTGCTCTGTTCAGCTTGTCGCTAAAATCCGACAATTGTGTAGACATCGAGTTTTCACGTACTTAGGCAGATGAATTCTCAACTTTCAGGGCAGATCTCACGCTGGTCCAGAAGCTGAAGATTTAAAGGACTGAGTTGACTTGCCTACAAGAGTCTGGTGCTATCTGAGATGTCCTACCCTATTTGACCTGGAGATCTGGCCTCCAGCTGCCACTCCAGCTGGGCACAGATCTCCTCCTATAGATGGGTCCTAGCTCATACCAGTGGTAAAGCAACATAGTGGAGTTTGTAGTGATGCCAACACACTGAAGCTAAATATTGTTACATCAGCCTCTAAATGTGTTCCCACATGGTTCAGTGGCATCAAGGATCATTCTGAAGGGCTTCTAGTTCAGGCATTTGAATTTCTTGATCTTGATTATGCATCTGTTATAACCCTCTAAAAGTTTCACAAGCATATTAAATGTCAGGAGCATAAATTTGATAATGATATTAATAATGATGGTTTAAGTGTACACAGTGATTTACAGGGAACAGGATATAGTTCCATCTCTTAAGGAACCTCTCAAGGAGCTTAGTTTAACTAGAAGATTAGTTATGTGGAGGACATGATAAAATAGTCTGGAAGAAGGTCAAAAGAAAGATGATCATGATTAGCTGTTGCTGTTCTGTGTCAGATCTTGTTGTCTTTGGGTTAAATGTAGCCCTTAAAACTGACTTAAACAAAAATTTCCAGGAAATGGGAACTGAGAAATCATCTGGAGATGTGCCGAGTCTCAAGATGTGTTGAGAATGTTGTGTCTTAATTCTGCTCTGGCCTTTGAATCCATCCATACCTGGGTGAAAGATAACAGAATGGTCTATGAGGTCCCTTCCAACCCAAACCATTTTATAAGGCTTGTAGTGTGTCTCTCTGCACTGATCTGGAGAGGGGAAGAGGAGTTGGCCTGGTTTATAGTTTCCATACAAATTAAAAAATGAAAGAAAAAATGTGGGTTTTTTTAAAAGAAAAAAAAGATACATGCATTTTTAATGAGCCTGGTGAAGTCTGGGAGCATTCCTTCCACTCCATTACTTTTTGCTTATCCTTACTGCAAAGTTGTGGGATCCAAAGGACACTTTGCAAACCTCAAGTTTTCTCAGTGGCAAATGTGTGCCGAAGCCAGAATGAATTTAATTAGGAATTCAAGTAAGTGCTCGTGGAACATTTGTCTACTGTTTATCCAACTCTAAAACATAAAGCCAAAAAGTTATCTGAAACAGAGCTTTTGAAGGCAGATATAAGGACATAGTGGCACTTCAAAAAGTTCCGAGCTCCACAAAGCTCACACATGGAAACAACAGATACTCAACATTTGCAAAATATACTGCTTGGGTACCAAAATATGTACACAGGAGTGACCACTTAAGCACTGGGGTCCAAACAATTTGATAAGCAGATGTAGTACAGCATGTAGCCAACACTGATGAGGTTGCTTTCTAACTGATGTTAGTGTTTGCTTAAATACATCTCAAGTTTTTTTCACAGGACTAAATGCAAATCAGCTGCACAGCTGCAAATTCAGAACAACACCATCAGATTCAATGGAATTACTTTGGATTTCCAGTGATGCAATTGAGATAAAAATCTGGCCTAGGAGTTTCTTTAATTTCAGCCATTTTTTCTCCCCAGTCAATCGTTGGAAAATTCTGTGTATTATTTTCTGTTTGAAGTATTCCACTAAGTCAAATATAATGCTCAGCTTTTGGGAAAACAAGTCAATACTTCCTGGAAAGAAAAATCAGACCATGCTTTAGTGAGCAACATTGTCATGTCTGTTTTGATCTTGTGATCTTTTTGCATCAAGAACATTTTCTCCTTTATTGACTCCCACAGATTGCTTGCGGACTAATCCCTTTTTCTTTTAGATCCAGGATGTCTGCTGATTTCAGTAAGAGCTAGATTGCAGACAGAAGTCAGAATGGGCTTTTTGATTGATGGGCAATACCATCAACTGTATTATCAGTCTTGTCCTAGAGCTTTGTAGGATTGCAGACGTTAAAATTCAGCCAACTAGGAAAGGCCAGGACATTTCTCTTTGTGTTAATGTGTATCCATCATTCCCAAGAAAGCATGGAGTTACAACAGATAATAACATAAGTATTTTTTCAATGGTGTATTGATGGGCTTAAGCCTGTATATAAATCATATTTGTCCCTGGGTGTATAGGAATATATATATATTTTATTAAGAGCTGCTGTGAAGCACAAAGGAGGGAACACGCTGGGCAGACACAGCTATCCCTAGACATCCGAGTGTGTATGAGGACATGGAGGGATGGGATTTGCCTGAGTTCAGTCCTATTTTGCAAAATTTGACTTAAGGAATCTCTGATTTTATGACCTTGACTGATTTTATTTGGTGATGCTGTAGTGGGTAACTTTGTCATCTTATACTGCAGGGCTTAGGAGCCAAACTGGTGAAGAACCAGTTAGGTGGGTGTCTGCCTTCACACCATGCATGATCAAGCAAAGCCCAGGTTACAGCTCTCCATTGAGTCAATCAGCTCTTCTGCCTTTCTCTCATCATTTTCTCACTGCAAGTTTATTTCAGCTTTTGTTTGTTGCTTGCTTCCTTCCCACATTTCCTGGCTCTTTTCTTTTCCAGGATCTTCTATCATTTGACCTTGACCAACATCCCTCTCTTCCTACTTCCACATTTTCCCTATTCTTCAGATTTTCCACTTTCTTCTTCAGGCCCATGTTTTGGAAAAATCTTATTTTTATCCTTGCAGACAAAGATAAATCTGTATTTTTTGTAGTTGACCTTTATGATATGCCATTTAGTCACAGGCTTTAAAAGTAAATCTAACTACCCAGCATAGCAAGATGGAGAAAATACATTCCATCTTCCTGCTGCCTAAAGCATCCCAAGATACCTCCTGCTGCAGGACCATATAGGTGTGCACTCTCCTGGGCCACTACAGAAAGTGTCCTCAAAGACTGAGAAATCATCTCCAGTGACGCAGTGCTTCAAACCCCCAGGATGTTTTGCTCTGTATCTTTTGGTCCTGACCTTTCCCCAGGCAACCAGCTTCCCATGGCTTATTGAGGTTAATGTATTTCCATTCTGGCTGCTCCTTTCTCCTTTGCTTTGGATATTTTTAGGTGACTCAGTTAAACCACATCTTTTTCAATTTTTAAAGGAACTATATTTAAGATCTTCATAGAAGAAAAACTCTTTTACACATAAAGGCACTTTGTAAGCAAGTAGGAAAAGGTATAATGAAGGCATTCATGAAGTTCAACCGGGCCAAGTGCAAGGTCCTGCACCTGGGTGGGGGCAATCCCAAGCACAAGGCCCAGGTCGCCCAGAGAAGCTGTGGCTGCCCAGTCTCTGGAGGAGTTCAATGCCAGGTTGGATAGGTCTTTGGGCAACCTGGTCTGGTGGGAGGTGTCCCTGCCCAGGGCAGGGGGGTTGGAACTGGATGATCTTGAAGGTCCCTTCCAACCCAAACCATTCTATGATCCTGAAATGAAGATCCACAGCCAGAAGCTTAACTATGTGAAGGTACATATTTGTAACAGCTGGTGACTGACAGTGAAAGTCACAGATCCACCATCTCTTCAGGAGAATAGTCAGTATTATTCTATTATAATAATAATAATTATTTTTCCTCAGGATATGTGTGTAGTCAAAATCGTAGCTTTACACACCAATATTCTCGTGTCAGTGACTTTCACCAAAAAGATTGTTTAATTTAGTTCTGAACTTTCTTGAAGTTTCTTTTAAAATCAGCTTTCTTTTTTCTTTTAAAACATGGATATCAGAACTGGATACAATAACTCAGAATGAACTTAATCAGTGACGTAAATAAAGGTCAAATCACCTCCTAGGACACGTTGCTTTTTATACACATGTTTCTGTAAATGTGGCCTTCATTCTTTGTTCCTAGATGTAAAATTTTGGATTTGACTTTCCTAGAAATAGAATTAGGAATTTAATTGTGTTATAGTCATCTCAGTTCTGCAGTGTGAGTGCCCCAACATTATCAGCATTTGCTGTGACTCTGACCTTCATGAGGTCTTCCAATTTTACCAGCACTAATTTTATAATTATTTCCAAGGGTTGATCAATGCGCTTCGTAACAATTCTGGTGAAAGTCCATCTTAATCCAATTATCGTTTCCTTTATTGATACCGTGTAGCACTTTTTTATATAATTGAAATAGTTATATGGTACTAAATCAAACATAAAATATTAACTGTATTGTATCTACAAAGTTTCCTTTGTCAGCTAAACTTGTAATCTCATCAAAGAAAGATGTTGGGTTTATCCGTGACCTGTTTTCTACAAAAACATGTTGATTGGCACTAATTATATGCCTCATCATTTGAATGTCGCTTCATTTTTTTTGTTTGTTTTGTTTTTAACCAAGTACAAAGTGGCAGAGTGTTGCGTGTGTTGTCTTACTTGTCCCTTTTGAAGTGCTGCAGGAAACCGGTGCTCGTTCCCTCTTTGACAGTATTCAATACTAACCATCCACTGATTGTCTGAGCACTGCGTTTTTCTAAAAAGCTGCAAAATTAGACAACTTTAGGTTTATTGGCCAGTTCTTCATGCTGAAGGATTCCCAACTGCAAACTTCAAGGCTCAGTTTTTGCATTCCTTAAATAAAGTGTCCCAGATTATTATTTTTTTTTACTACAGAAAATACAATATTTCTCCCAGTGAGAACTCAGAAATGTCTGAACAGTTTTTCTAGAAAATTTAGAAAATTAATTGCCTCCATCAAGTACAATTTACGACAACTTTCAGCCCAGAAGGTTGTGTTGTGAAGCTTAAAATACCCCTGGAAAAATTCTGAAAAAAAGGAATAGTTAGAAGATCACGGGGAGGGAGTTTAGCATCCTTCCCCCTTCTCCACATACACACACAAGCATGAGCTTTTAATAGCATCTCCCTCATTTTCCCTTCCGTAATATTTTTTATTTTTATCTCAATCAGCTAATTATATTTTGGATGATTATTTTTCATCCAACACTTCTTGCCATTATATATACGTGGTTGCTATTTTATGTGCCAACAATCATAGGAAATAAATTTCCCCATTATCCCGTGATATATTATTATAGGAAAAAACCTTCAGTGCGAAATTGGGGGATGTGACGGGGCTGGAGGAAAACCTGGTTTGTTTCATTGCCCTCTAGTGGCCTCGCAGCGCTTCTGCGGTGGCACGGAATGGCAGGAGCTTGTTTTCCTTTTTCTTTGTGTGCAACACAAACCATCAGGTTGCTTGTCATTTGAGCATTCTGAAGTTGTTTGTCCACACTTGTGTAAACCAGATAAAGCAGAATTATCCCACTGCTGTTTTTAAATTATGAAAACAGGGGATTCTCTTTTCCGTAGCAAAATATGCAAAAAAGAGGAAGGTGTGTGTTACCTGGATGAACTTTAATTGCCAAGTAAGTTTTGGGGGGGTCACTCGTATATGATGGCCCGTCATTTAAATATATACAGTCTACAGAAGTAGACATCATTTTTTAGGCATGATTTTTCTTCTGCTGTTGCTGTGTATGATTGTGAATTCATCACACAGTCCAGCTGAAAGAAGGCTTGACAAATATTCCATCCCATTTATTTGAAAATTATCATAGAATCATGGAATCAAAGAATATTTTGGGTTAGAAGGGACCTTTAAAGGCCATATAGTCCAACCCCCTGCCATGAGCAGTGACATCTTCAACTTACCAGTTTGCCCAGAGCCCTGTCTAACCTGACCTGGAACGTTTCCAGGGATGGGGCATCCAGCACCTCTTTGGGCAACCTGGGCCAGGGATTCAGCACCCTCACTGTAAAGATTTTTTTCCATCTTGGAGTGGAAATTTCATTGGCATCCACAGGGGCTGATGTTGGGGGTGTGCAGGTCCACTTACACGTGCTGAGATGTTGAAGGCCCATGAGTGTTCATGGCTTTGTGTCTTGAACTTGCTGAGCATCTTCAAGTGCATTGATACCCATGGAAATCATGACCGCTCAGCACCTTTCGGAGTCAGCTCTTCACAGTTACCACGCTCAATGCTTGACACTGGACAGAGACTGCAAAAATCTATGGGATCTAATTCTAATTTCACAAATAGAAAGAATGTGACTTTTTCTCCCCTTAATTTCATTGCAAGATGATATTTCAACAAATGTATCAGTAAAGTGCATTAGGCACAGTGAATTGGATATGTACAAGACATACTGAGGCAAGAAAGAGGAGGAATAATGATTGTATTGGGAAAAGATCATAATATTTAGAATGACCATTTGTGAATTAAAAATAAAAAAAAAACACACCAGGACTTGGGGCAAAGATATTAGTTTTAAATGGTAAGATCAGAGGAAATCAAACACTGTTCCAGACTGGTTGATACTATTTTTTATTTCCAGTTAAAATGCAATGCAGCTCTGAATTATGGCTTGTTAGTCAAATGGAGCGACTTTTTGCCATAAAATGCTTGTCTAATATATATTGACTTTATACAGTGTCATATTTCTGCACTATCCTGGAAGGAGAGGAAGGGAAAAAGCTTTACTGGGCATTTTTGAGATGACAGCACAGTTCTGGCTTGGATAGTTGTTTTAGGTCAGGCATTAATTTAGCGTCACGAGAAAATCACAGCTTTCATTAGAGAGCGGAGCACGGACTCGAGCACCTGTGCAGAAGAGATGAAAGCACATTTATTTGTACGTCCGTGTTTGCGGATGCGCATTGAGAGTGCAGGAAAAAAAAACACTATTGCAGCTTTGCACATACTTCAAAAATGACTCACTCCCTCTGCTGGGAACATTTAATTCTGAACGTGTGATGCTGCTTTCCCTCCTCCTCCTCTTGCATCCACCACCCCCCCTCGCCACATCGCATTCATCTTGCTTGGCGTGACATCTGCTCCGTGTGCTGCAGAGCAGCACTTTGGTTTCTATGGTAGCTGCTGTAGCCAGTGGACCTGCCGACCGGGTGGGGAGAGGAAGAAGAAAAAAGCCCAAAGTGGCCAGATTTGAGTGCACGATGGCCGTTTGCCCTCAGCCAGTGGGCTGGGATGCATTCAGAGAGGATGCCCCAAGAGTAGATTGCTGCCATGGATGGCAACTGCTGGGATGTCTGGGGCCAGGGCCATTTGACTTCTCCTCCAGCATGAAGTGGCTGAAGGATGATATTCAAGTGGAGGGTATGAAGAAGAGCAGATTGGGGGTTTGGTTGAACTTCACTCCATGTTTTCTTTTGTCTTGTTTAGGTCTCCAGTTTTGCAGCCAACAGGCCTCAGCTTCTGCCTTTCAGATGGTGAAAATGCAGATGCTAGACCTAAGATATTGTAACTAAGTGTCTATTTATAACATAGTTTGTCATTAGAATTACCATGTCATTTTTTTAAAGAAGAGAAGATAATGCCAGTTTGCAATCTACACCTGTAGCTTGATTTGTTGTTTGTTTGGGTTTTATTTATTTATTTTATTTTAAACAGAGTTCTTTGATTTATTCTGGGTCTGAATTCATTAAGAGGCCTGAATTAGCATCCTGCCATATCATCTGGGACTTCTTTGCCCCTCTGTCCCCCCAGGTACAAGCACCAGGGATTCTGAGCTGGCTCCCTTCAGCTACAGTGAGTTGAATAAAACACGGAGCCCACTTCTTCTTCTTGATTTTTAAATGGAATCAGAATATGGTCTGTGTTTCTCAGGTGAAAAACCCATGAGGGTTGTCCTTCAGGTTGTAACATCAAGGCTTGTGTGCCACCATGGGACATCGCTGCTATTACATGTCCTGTGTTCAGAATCAATGTTATCACCTTATACTGTTAGAAAAATGTATTTATTTTAGATATGTCTGTACATGGTAGACTAAGCCTCCAGGAGCTGGGATTCTCTAGTAAAATTAATATGAATTTGACAAATTCATATTTGAGAGGAGAGGTTGTCGGAGACTGGTATCACTCCTGTTTCCCGGAGCTGGTCTAACGAAGGGTGTGCATCACGTGCCCATGTGTGGGGTGTGAGTTCATGGGTGATAGTGGGCTTTGGCATGTCTTTGGAGAGACAGATCCAAAGATGATAAAGATGATGAACGTACCTGGGTCCCCCCCTCGCTTACAAAGGGCACCGTAGACCCCATCTGGTTTATGTTCTCCTGTAATGGTGCTGTTCATTGCCATAACTTCAGCTGAAAATGATTTCTTTGGGAGCTAAGATCATCCCACATTTACCAGTATTTGGCCCTGAACAGTCATAGGTCCCGTGATTCACTTTGGAGAGATGGGATGCGAGTTCTGCTTGTAGAAGAGGCCACACGGGGGGGTGGGGTGGGGTGGCCTGAGCAGTTGCTTGGAGAAGTTATGATCTTTTCCTAAAATCTTGCTGTAAGGAAGCTGATTGGGATCAGTAAGGGCATAAGACAAAAATCCAAAGGGCAAGTGCTACTTGTGATTGTGCAGACACCTGATTTATTCAAATTATAAGTTATAACTGTTATAAATTCTTCGGGCCCAGCATGACTTTCATTTAACGTGCATCACACCATGGTCATGTTCTCAACTTCCATTTGGTTTTTTGTCTTCTAACTCAAAAAATACAGTTCATGCTACTAATATAATGCATACTGTAAGGTTCTTTCTTATCATTATTACAGTCCACGACATCTTGGTTGTAGGTAGAAAGTAGGTTTATTTACATTTTTTAATGTTTCTTTTGAACCTGTTGTTGAGGTTTTTTTTTCTTGAGATCAGTCGGTTTATGACTTATGTGTCTATGTATTGATCAGTGTTTGAAGATAATATTAAAAATGGGATTAGCACGTAGCAATGATATATTAAATAGTGTAATTCATCATCCTGCAGAAGCCATCATTAATTTAATTTGTTTAATTAAAGTAGCCCATTAAAATGCTGGTGCTGGATTTAGTTACTGGCATAAACCCACTACTGGCTTCCTTTTTGTTAATGGGACATAATATTATACCGGGTCTCAACAACTTCAACATTTTGCTAATTGAGTCAGCAGTTCAATTTGAAATTAGTGTTGCTGGGAAGGAAAAACAAATCAAATATAGAACCTAGTTAGCATTTAAAACTTAAAACAGGGGGGTTTCCTTATTTTCTTTGTAGTGAATGTGAGCAGGGGGTCAGGCTGTTATGTGAACATTAAAAAATGTCATCACCCGACCTGCTGTACGCTTGACAATGCGTCATGTTTATACTGACAGAAAGCTGCAAACAAAACAAAATGAAAAGGTAATGAGGTAGAGCACGGAGGGGCTGCGGAATCTTCCGCTCTGAAAGCTCTGCAATGTTTATTAATGCTGCTGGTTCAATAGAAAAGGCAACCTGCAATAAAATGCCAATGTATATTTTTCCATTTCAACTTGCACTTTTGGAATTTGCCCATGGTAGAAAAGACAAGAACGAAATAATTCCATATCTGAGCATAAAACCACAAAATATATCTGTGCTGGTAAGCACATTTCAGTGGAGAAAGTCCAGTTTTACCCCTTTGGTGAAGTCTTTAATGTTAACATCATAGCCCTGACCTTCCTGCGGGCTTTCCTTCTGCTTCGCTGTTCTAGTTCTGCCTCCTCCTGCAATTGTCCCTCTTTGCATTGAGTTTGTGCTGCCCCGAAGTGAAACCCCCAAACCCAAAAGTTCAGTGTCCAAACTGCACCAAACCTGGTGCAATTTGAGGTGCTTCAGGGTATCTGAGACATTTGTGTGGGGCTGTTAGATAGAATCATAGAATCACAGAATGGTTTGGGTGGGAAGGGACCTTTAAAGGCCATCCAGTTCAACCCTCTGCCATGGGCAGGCACATCTTCAAGTAGACCAGATTGCTCGGAACCCCGTCCAACCTGACATGGGGCATCCACCACCTCTCTGGGCAACCTGGGCCAGGGTTCAACCACCCTCAACATAAAAAATGTCTTCCTTCTATCGAGTCTAAGTCTTCCCTCTCTTAATTGATAGCCATCACCCCTTGTCCTATCACAACAGGCCTCGCTAAAAAGTTTGTCCCCATCTTTCCTGTAGGCCCGCTTTAACTACTGAAAGACCACAATGATGTCTCCCCGGAGCCTTCTCTTCTGCAGGCTGAACCCCCTCAATTCTCTCAGCCTGTCCTCCCAGCAGAGGGGCTCCAGCCCTCCCAGCATCTCCGGGGCCTCCTCTGGCCCCGCTCCAACAGCTCCATGTCTCTCCTGTGCTGAGGCCCCAGAGCCAGACATGGTACTCTGGGTGGGATCTCACCAGAGCAAAGGACCAAGGAGATAGGTCAAAGGACCTGCAGGAATCCTGCACACTTCTGGATCAGCAACTGGAGATGAAAGCAAAGTATCTGTATTGAGGTAACTGAATTCATCTTCCAGTTTACTGGCAGGCACCTCTGCTGTAGGTTTGTCCAGAACCAGGTCATGGAGTGAGCTACAGTTAAACATCTTGCTTGGGCTCTCTCCTTGGCCTCTTCTGTTCTCCATTACAGGGGCAGGTGAGAATCATGCTCATACTGGTGTGGTTAACATGGTTATGGCCTGGGTCCAAGTGCTGCCCGGTGACTGTGCATGCTCCTCAGTTGTCAGCATGGTTGCTGGCATGGTTTTAGCCTTGTCTCACTAACAATCTCCAGAGCAATGCCCAGGAGAGCTGTGAAGGTGACAAGGTGAAGGACAGTCCCCAAGAGGCAGTTTCAGCGTGACCAGGCCGTTGGGAGTAGGAGAGTCTGGTTGCTTGGACGTGAGCCCAGCTTCACTGCCTGGCCTGTGGACTGTGGAATGAATAATGAATGATTCAGCACACTTTATTTCCCAGTATGAATGAAGCCATTCCACATCAGGAATTACTTCTGTGAATGAGAAGGACTTCTACCATTGCCGTTGATCACGGTGAGATCAGGCAATGCTCCTCTCCACAGTTGTTTTAAATAATGCACATCACTTAGACAGGTGTTATTTTGCTGGTTGAGAAAACTGAAGGAAATATTTAACAAGACCAGTGCCATAACCTTCTCTGGTGGTTGGAGATTTTCACATGCTCCAAGCAGTGAGAAGGGATAGGACAAGGGTAATGGTTTTAAACTGAAAGAGGGGAGGTTTAAATGAGATATTAGGAAGAAATTCTTTGCTGTGAGGGTGGTGAGAGCCTGGCCCAGGTTGGCCAGAGAAGCTGTGGCTGCCCCATCCCTGGAGGGGTTCAAGGCCAGGTTGGAGGGGGCTTGGAGCAACCTGGTCTGGTGGGAGGTGTCCCTGCCCAGGGCAGGGGCGTTGGAGCTAGATGATCTTGATGGTCCTTTCCAACTCTACCTATTCTATGACCTGGGGACAATTCTGGGTCGCACTGTGAGGCAGCAGGGAGGTGAAAGGTGGTAGGTCTGGTATCTATAGGCCAAATTTTCTGTAGAACTGGGAAATTGGAGCTGAAATGGCAATATGGAGGGTATTAGTTCAGACCTCTCTGTAGTTGGTGTTCAGCTCTGATCACTCATCCAGGACAGATGCAGAAAAGTTACTGGATGGTCAGGGGACATGGAAGTATTAAACAAGAAAACACCATGATTTGTTATCTCGTAAACAAGCTGAGCAAAACAAGGATGTTATTTTTTTTCTAGAAAGAAGTAAATATCAGGGAGCGAGGAAAAAGCTGTTTAAGGTAAAGAACAATGTTAGCACAAATCCAGGTGGGTATAAATTGGCCACCTTACATTTAGGTTTGGAAATTAGATGTTTTATAATCATTAGAGCAGCTGGGTTCAGGAACAGCTGCCCAAACAGAATAGAAGGGGTAAGAAATCTGACGATTTATGTGCCAGTGCTTGCAAAGTTCAGGAAAGGATGTGTATGAGCTTGAGTGGCAGGAAAGGGAATTTGATAACGCAGGAGGAGACCTTCCAGACCTGTGGCCCTCTCAGTGCAAAGTGCTATGATTTTATGAATTCATTTATTCCCAATTTGTCCCTATTTTAGAAGAGCTGCATTAAGCTGTACTGTAACCCATGTCTTGCCTTTATGAATTTATAGATTTATTGGGAGAACAATTACTTTGTTCATCAGTATTCAATTTCCTGGACCCTATGGTGAGCCTGTTTTGTGTGTCCCAATATTCACAGTAGTTTGTGTAATGTCACAAGTTGCAAAGGCTGATGTACTGAAAAGACATGATATACAGAAAATAAGCAAATTCTATAGCAAGAGAGTTCCCTGATGGTGGTAGAAAACCAGGTTTCCTGGGATTATACACCAACAGCCTGTCAAATATCAAATGCCTGGTTGTCACCATCATCATAAAATACTTCAACTTTACCTAAAATTAACTCTGAAAAACTCATGCAGTGAGCACAGAACTACTGTCATCTTAATGATGACCATGAACAGAGAAAGCTCAACACATCTCTTTCCATGCAATAATCACAGTGTAAGATGACTTCTTCTCTTTGCTAATTATCACTGTGAACCTATCACTGTTTTATATATATATACACACACATATTTATTTCCATTATTTTTACCATTTCCTTCTGCCATTTAAGTTAATAAAAGTGGATCTGATAAAAAATGAGGTAGAGAGACCCTTAAAATTTGGAGAGATTTCTCATGCAGATAAGTCCATTTAGGACTTGGTAATTGATGTGTGAACTTGGGCAATAAACAAGAAGTTAATAAAAATGAGTGTGAAAATATTCTTGCAAATTGCACATGCTAATCTAAACTGATAATCCTGACTTTAAAGTTTAGGTATTTTGGTTGTCAGGCAGAAGTCATGCTATGTTCTGATGAGCCAATCAGTTCATCAACAAATGATAGGGTTAGAGTTTATTTCCACCAGGGAATTTAGAATTAAAACAAGTAAAATACTGAAATTAGCTTCTTCACATATATTGAATGAATAGAATAAAAAGAGCTATATTCTTGGAGTAAACTGGCCAAATAGTGTGTGAATGGATGCAACAGGGGGTTTTAGGTCTTTTGAAAAGATCCTCAGTTCCACTTTCAGGCTTCAGGAGCTGGAGTAGGTCCAGAGAAGGGCAACGGAGCTGGCGAGGGGTCTGGAGCACAAGTCTTGTGAGGAGAGGCTGAGGGAGCTGGGGATGTTCAGCCTGGAGAAAAGGAGGCTGAGGGGAGACCTTCTCGCTCTCTACAGCTCCCTGAAAGGAGGGTGTAGCCAGAGGTGGGGGTTGGTCTCTTCTCCCAAGTCGTAGGTGATAGGACAAGAGGAAACAGTCTCAAGTTGTGCCAGGGGAGGTTCAAATTGGATATTAGCAAAAATTTTTACACTGCAAGGGTTATTAAACATTGGAATGGGCTGCCCAGGGAAGTGGTTGAAGCATCATCCCTGGAGGTATTTAAAAGATGGGTTGACATAGTGCTTAGAGACATAGTTTAGTGATGGTTTTTGTCAGGGTTAGGTTGATGGTTGGACTAGATGATCTTAAAGGTCCCTTCCAACCTTCTATGATTCTATGATTTTGTCAAAGACATCAGCACTTGAAATAAGTACTAGATATTGGTGACCCTTGATGTTTTCTGTAGGACCAGAGGTTTCCTGTGAGTAACCATATTTAATACAGATGATCAGTGTGTCTGAAAACACTACCGAATGTTGCGGCATAACCCTGATGTCGAGAACTGGATTGCAAATGTGGTTTGATTATTTTTTTTTTTTTAAATTACTAGGTTAATTATTGCTTTGATTATAGAGCTAGAATTGCCATCTGTCACAAGCTCTGTGGGATGACCAAGCTTATTTTGGCTTAGTGTTTTCCTACATATAATGTTTATTATTCCCAAAATAATAGAATGTGGGACAGTTACTATCATCCTGGGACAACTTGTCATGTGGTGGCTTTACTCATATCATCGCACTGCGCTGTAATGCAATTAGGTTTTCATGTGCCACTCGATTAGGCTGTGAGCTACATGATATTATATTGTGCACAGTTTAGAGTTTTGACACAGATATGGAGAAAAACGGTGTATCTGACTGACATCTCTCCTCTGTTTAATTAATGTCATTTCCATGTAACGAGTGTCTAGCGGTTAGCCAGTAGCTTTCTTGAAAGTTGAGAGCACTTGGGAAAATAGGATGTTACCGTCGGATTAAAATAGACTCGTTTTGTTAAGGATCCTCCTCAGATCTATCACAAAACAACCCTCTTCTGCTTTGCATGGGGAAGCTGTGAGATCAAGTCTCCCGGTGCCGGCTGCTGTTGCTGTATTACAAGGAAAAAGGCATAAACACATCCAGTTTTGTTTGAGACTTTGCAGATAAAAGTGAATATTTAACCGTCATCCTAAACTGAAAATATTTCCAGGTGAGAAAACACCAATCTGTGGAGATACCACTAAATAAACAGGCAGATGTATTATCCCCTAACTCGAGTCTTAATTGAGCTTGGGCTCTAATTCTGGGAGAACATGTCACCGTTATCAGCCTCTCTGGCTGCAACTCACGGGAAAAGTGTAAAGTTTGGGAAAAACTCACATTCTGGGCCAGAAATAAATGAAAAGGATCATTTTCCACAGTGGCAAGTTAATACAGTGACACCACCAAAGTTTCTTGTGGGTATTTTTCCCTAAAAAATAGGTAGAGGAAAACTGTCACTCTTCCCCATTAGCTGCTAAAAAGATACCTCCGTGTCTCTACATGCCATCCCACCCTGTCACTTACTCCTTGCTTCTTCGGGCTTTTCCTTTGCATTTTTTCATCTAGAAACAATAAAGGATATTTGAACCCAAGATGTGTACACGGAACTACTTCAGAATTACTGGGGTTTTCATATTAATTGACCATAAAGGAGAAGGCCAGGGTGTTACCTCCTTTTTCAGTTTATTGAAGTGATCCTGATGGAAATCCTTATGACCATTTCTAATCATATAAAAAAGAGGAAAAAAAAAGAAGAAAAATTAATTGCCAGCAGCCTAGCTTTCATGATGAGCTGTACTGACAAAATGCGATGTCAGTCTATAGGCAATGAATAAAGTGCATGTGATTTCAAACTCCGGGAGATGAGAATGTAAAAAATCTGTAGCAGGTCTCTTGTCACCGCCTCTTCTGGCTGACCAGAAAAAAAAAAAAATCCTTTGTTGTTTTTTTTCTTTTCTTTTTTTTTTTCCACAATTTTGCTGTGGAACACTCTGTGCAAACAAGCTTCAAAACCTGAGTTACTGAGCTTTTCAATTAAATTCCTATCAAAGCCACAAATAGAAAAATCAATATGCTTCATCTAGCATTTCTAACGTTGCTCAAATCCTGCCTGAAAAGGGACATGCTGGCAGTGGTTTTTTTCTCCCCCATTGTTTTGTTAATGATTTAAAAAACTGATATTTTAGGGTCTTGCCTCCCAAACTTGAAACAAACTTAGAAGCTTGTTTTCCTTCCCTTCACACAGTAAATATGACGTTTTAGAAACTGCTGGCTTATTTCTGTGTGTCTATGAATTTTTGCCAGCAAATTCTTCTTTGGGCAGGGATGCTGAGGACCTGGGAACTACTCCCAAGCCTGTGGGTTGGTGGGCACCCTTGAGCCGTGCCCCTTGCAGGGCAGAGCACTTTTCCAGGGTGAAGCCTCGGAGGATGCACTGGAGATGCTCGAGGAGATTTGCAATTCCAGAGGAGGTGACAGGATGTGGTCCCTCAGGCTCTGTAGATGTTTTTGCTCACCGTCTTTGTAAGCGGGTGCAAAAGCAGCAATGAATTGTGAATGCTGCTGCTGTGTCAGCATCATTTTAATTAAGTATATATTGCTTTATTTAGCTATATGGATAGCATCGGTTGTATTATTTCTTTAAATGAAGGGCTGGAATGCAAATGGAACGCATTTAAGTGTAGAGAGCAAAGGACGGTGTTATAGCGGGAGAAAACATCTAAACGAAAGGCAGAGAAAAGCTTTGAGTCTGGGTGATATTCCTGCTGATGGAAACTTGGTTGCAATGTGCATTCGCCCATTATCTTAACTCCTCATGTGCGCACAAATCGCATTCCCAGCTTGTCGGGAGCCCGCATACTGTTAGCACAGCCACCGGGGTGTTTGGGCAAGCATTATTAAAACGGCATTAGTATGCAGCAAGGTTCTCCATGCCCTGCTAAATCACTCTCTAAAGTGGCCCTACAAGCTCTCCCTCTCTTTGTTATGATGGCGTTACTCCTCGCGCTTCTGAGGCAAGACTAATAGGACTGAAAAGTAAAGAGTTAAATTAGGTAGATGGGAAATGAAGGCAGTGATAGGGGCTGAAGTAGGAAAAGGTTGGTGGGAAAGAGAGAGGACATAGATGGGGAGGGGTCCCAGGGGGTCAGGCTACAGGAATAGGGCACAAGAGGCCAGAGCAGGATGGGAATTGAAGCTTATTCTGAGGCTGGCATGATAAAGATGGCTGAAGTGTTAGCATTAAAAAGAGAAATAATGTAAAAACCCCCAATATTTGCAAAACAAGATGATCTAGTGAAATGATGCATGTCAAAAGGAAAAGAGTGAGGAATGAAGAGGCCATAACACACAAAGGAAATAGAGAGATAAGTAGCTGGAAAATTAGAATATTTCTGGTAGAAGGAAAGAACATTCAAGTCATCCTTTTTTTTTTTTTTTAACCTACAGACTTTTAGTTCAAGAATGCTTCTAACCAAACAGAACGCCGTATTCCTGGTCGTATATGGTATTTTTTAACACTTGCCAAATGGTGTCTGCTAGCTTGTAACAGATGTAAAAGATTATTTCCCAAATCTGCAAGAATTGTCACTTTACACTTGCAAAGTGAAGACGTCTTGACTGGAAATACAGGAAGAATGAATTATGCATGGAGAGTGCTGCATGCCTATTTTTAATGGTGCATGGGCATAGTCTCAAATATTATTTGTTTCCTTGGTTTACGTTTAAAGAGGGGCGTGAGTGAGGAAAGAATAAGAAGGTGATCAAGCCAATCTGCCTTAAAAAACATGCGCTGAGATTTCCTGGCTACAGAGACACCAGCCCAGCCCCGCAGAGCTGTGAGGAACTAACATCAGGAGGTATAAAATGTTAGTAACTTCGTGGTACCTTTGTCACCATCGCTAATAAAATGACATTACAGCTACAGGGCAAGGCAGCGTTAACAGTAGGCTTCTCAAGTTCAGGCTAGTTAAATGCTTTCTTTATTAATTAGCCAGACAGAAGCAAACCAGAAGCAACCCCGATCCCTTGCAGCGTGGCAGAGGAACGCACATTTCTTCCCGTTGTTTCAAAAGTCACAATTTTGGAACATCAGGTGGAAGAAGCCATGACTTTCCCACCGTGCTGGCTTGTTGTGGGTGATAGATGGCCCGTGGTCCTCCCGTCAAAGCATCAAACATCCCTTGTTTATATCCAGTTGTAAAGGACAGGGAGGGTGAACAGCTTGCACATCAGAAAGTTTGCATTGGAGGGGAGATTAATGACATGAAGACGTACTCGCTAGAGCCATTTGGATCCTTAGAGGAGTCTGAATGAAAGATTTCCAAATGGAGGACGTGTTCGGGTTCTAGCTTCAGTACATCGTAATACACAGAAGCAGGAATGATTAGAGAGGTAAAATAGCAATTAGTATTTCATTCTAAACTGAATTTTGACTCCCTCAGGTAAGTAAAACAGATTTCTTTCAAAAATTTTTGTCACACATTTTAAACTGTGAAGGGCAGGTCAGAAAACAAATTCTTTTTCTTAGAAAACATCAAGATTATAAAGGTTTATGCGCTTGTTTTTGTTTCACATTAAAACATTTTAAAATTATTTGATTTGTGTGTGTGAAAGAACAGAGATATCCTGAGAGAGGGAGGATTCGCTCTTAGTGCCCATTTGGGATGGCTGTGAGATTGCTCCCCAGGGATGGGGATCATCCCTGCACTAGTTCTTTGATGATCCTGGTGAGGTGGGATCTCCTACCGCATCGCACTGGCACTGCCTTATCACCTAATGGGAAGTGATCCCTGCCTTGAGAAGTTTTCGTGGCAAACAGCAAATATTTCGGTTCTGATCTAGCAAAGACAGATGCTTTAGTGGGGAGCTGCAGGAGAGAAGAAAGTTGACTGAAGCAGCACAAAGAGGAGAAAGCAAAGCTCGGTTAGGGATTCCTTCCCAGCATCTAGTGATGAATGGGACCTTGATGGGTGTTTCCCTCATAGAATCATAGGCTGGCAGGGATTGGAAGGGACCTCTGGAGATCATCTCCTCCAACCCCTGCCAGAACAGGGTTACCCAGAGCAGGTTGGACAGGAGGGGTTTGAATGTCTCCAGAGAAGGAGACACCACCTCTCTGGGCAGCCTCTTCCAGGGCTCTGCCACCCTCACAAGAAAGAAGTTTTGCCTTGTGTTGAGATGGAATTTCCCATGTTCCAGTTTGTGCCTGTTGGCCCTTGTCCTGTCACCGGGCACCACTGAGAAGAGTCTGGCCCCATCCTCTTGCCACCTGCCCTTTAGATATTGATACTAGTTGATGAGATCGCCTCGGCTAATTCTTCCATGGTTCAGGAAACCACAATGGCCTCTCAGCATCCTCTGTTTTTCCTCTCTCTTTTTCTTTGGCTCAACCATGAAGAATATCCTGCTTGACACTGATATGAGGTGGTGTTGTATTGGTACTTTACTATTTAATAACTAAGAACTTTATCACAACTGTATAATGGAGATGGGTTGAGAAGACATGTAGGTAGAGAGGTAGATACACCATCAAGCAGACAGTCCACATGCTCTGTGGGACTACCAGTTGTGGAGCTGGCATTGCACACGATCTGTTTGCCTTCTATTTCTGTAAGAAATAAGTCATAATACTGTAAAACTCCCTCCTGGCACTGCCTCTTCCTTTCAGAGGGGATGGGCAATGTGTTCGGGCTCCAGTAGGTTGGTTTGGCGAGTGCCTACCGCTGGCGTGACTTCGGCAGCTCCAACAGCAGTCAGGTCTCACCTCTGTGCCTGGCAAGATTATGGAGCAGATCCTCCTGGAATCTCTGCTAAGGCACACAGAAAATAAGGAGGTGATTGGAGACAGCCAACATGGTTTCACCAAGGCAAATCGTGCCTGACAAATCTGGTGGCCTTTTATGATACTGCCACACACTTGGTGGACAAGGGCAGAGCAACAGATGTCGTCTACCTGGACTTGTGCAAAGCATTCAACACTGTCCCGCATGACATCCTGGTCTCAAAATTGGAAACTAATGGATTCGATGGATGGACCACTCGGTGGATAAGGAGCTGGCTGGCTGGCTGCACTGTGGTGCGGCACTGGAATGGGTTGCCCAGGGAAGTCGTGGCTGCCCCATCCCTGGAGGGGTTCAAGGCCAGGCTAGATGGGGCTTTGAACAACCTGCTCTAGTGGGAGGTGTCCCTGCCCATGGCAGGGGGGTTGGAACTTCCAACCCGAACCATTCTATGATTCTATGATTCTATGATTTTATGATTCTATGATTCTATGACCCAGATGCTCGGCTCTGAATGGTGTATCCATGGCATTTGTGAGTCTGTTGTTCTGTGACCTGGCTTGGCCTTGCTTCTTGAAGAATGTGGTGTGAGGAGTTATGGTTAGTGTGTTATTGTCTTCTCGGTTTTTAAAATCTGACTTATTCCTTGCTGTCTTTAGAGGATGCATCACTATAATGGAAGACTAACAGCAAAAAACTGTACGGAGTGAACAAAACACCCAATTATATCAAATATTTACATCAAGATACAGTGACTTTTACACGTTTCCAGATAACTATAAGGTTTTCTTAAGAATTGCATCGTATGATCTTGTGGTGTGTATCACACTCAAGCACGTAAAATCACAGAGGGTAATAAGGAAGTCACATTTCAGGCTAAAATCACATTAAAATTTTGGCATGCCCAACAGCTTTTTGCGTGAAAGGTTGAAATCAAGATTCCTTTAAATTCTGGGAGTGTGGCTCCTGCCATGTGTTTGCAATCATGACTCTGTGCTCGTTGACTCCAAGGGAAGCAATTAATCCATTTTTGGGTCGTAGACTGGGGGATCTGGTTTTCATCTTTCGACAAATGTCTCTTGGTTCCTTGGGGATAAATTTTTCGTGTAGCATGGCAGCATAATGCTGCTTTTTATATGTGTTTCATATTCTCAGGCAGTTGCATCTTGTGCGCTCCACGTGAAAATCACAGTGACCCCATGCAGACCCATCATTAGCCGGTATAAATAATCACAGCTCTGGTGCTTTCCAAGCATTCACTTTGTTTTATGCTGGCTGAGAATATGACCCATATCGCTTCAAACCTGCTGCAGGAACAAACTCGGAGCCCAATCCTGCTTCCAGCAAACTCAGGAGACTTTTTTTCACAAATGGCTTTACTGGTGCCTGAGAAGGCCCCAGTTCTTAGAGCTTTCTTTATGTGCCGTTTGCCGTTTTTAGGTTTGGGAATATGTTAACTTAGCTCTGGTGAGAAGGGGGAAAAAGCAGCAGCGCTGTTCTTCATCTGTGGAAGTACATTTGTTGGGTAGGCTGTGTTCTTTTTAATGCTTTCCTCAAATGCCATTTTGTAACAGTAAAATGCTCACTAAAAATACTAAAATATTTTTAGTTGTCGAGTACAAATCAGATTGAGCTGCACATTTCCCTCGTGAGTAAAAGTGATGAGTTTGTGTTCATTAACTCGGGGCCATCTGGTGCAGACATGCTGCAGTCTGTGAATCAAACATGCATCAAACTCCAGGGATCAGAATAACCGCCAGACCCAGTGTTTGGGGGGCTTGGGGGTGGAGGGAGGAGGAAGAGGGTAGTCGACTATACCTTCCCCTCTTTTTAAAAATTAACTCTGCTCTACAACAGATTTCAGAGCTTAACATTATGCTGTTGTAAAACTCTATTCCAGGCTCGTCGGTGACCATTTGAGTTGCCACTGGTGCCTGCCAGTGTGTATAAAATGTGTATTTTGTGTATAAAATGACTAAATAACACTGCGTTTCTCTGAATTTTTAAATAATGCATCTTGAGGGTGCAGCTACACAGATGCATGTAAGAAATAAATCCAAACAGCCTTTCTTAGTTGTTCTGGGTTTGCATTGATGCAACTCAGTGGCGTTTTCACTTACAGCAGCATAACTGGGTGAGATTTTGTTGTATTTCACAGAAAACTTTGAAAAAAGAAGTTGTAATTAGAGGTCCTGATTCCATCTGAAGTCTGCTCTGATTACCAGCCTAGCAGCCTTTATACACATCTCATCCAAATGTCTGCAGACTTTCTTCTTCCTCCCTCTCTTGTACATGTTTTTCCTGGGCTCTGTCTTCACCTCCTCCGAGCTCACGTCTGTCAGGGGTTGAAGTGATTCTGGGTGGTCCCACAGGGTGGGGAAGAGCTGTTTTTAAGCCTGCACTTGTTTTGAGATGATCCAAAGTCACCAGGCTCCCCCTGCAACCTGTGTCACTTTATGAGTTCGTCGTCACGTGGCTCCATCTCCTTCCATCTGCGTTGCATCATGTTTTCATCATTTTTCATCAATTAACTGTCGTATAAACTTGTGAGTGACACAGACTGGGGGCTATGGGAAGCATGGCAACACTTCCTTTAAATTTGGGGGAACACAGTTCCTGGCATGGAACATTTTTTCTTTTCAGAAGAAATACGTGTGTCTTGTTTTCTCTTTTGCTCCTTTCTACTGGGACGTGCAAAGTCTGGAGGGATGAATTCCTTCCCCACAAATGATGAGAATTCTTTTACACATCTGTGATTCTGTGTAAAAGGCAGGCACAGGCCAGGCAGGTGGGACTGGGCTGAGGACAACCAGTGTGAATGGTGTTACTGGGGGAGGATGGTGACAGACCAGAGATCATACATGGGTGTTGCAGCTACAGTCCATGGCCACATGAACGCAGGAAAGCTGGGGCATGAAACACCAGCAGAAAAAGAGCTGTTATTAAATAGTCATAAGAAGCCTCTTGCCTAGGAGAAAGGGAAGGGTTGACTTCAGGGTACTTCGGGCCACCTCTAAAGTGGTTTAAAAGAAAAGATCAGGCCCATTTTTTCATCCTGAGGCCAAGTTTTCACATTCTTATAGTTGCTCAGATGAAAACAAGGCAGGGTGCTTGTGTCTATGTTGTAAGTCCTGGGTCCTTTGCGTCCCCTGGTACAGGCAGTGCTGGGGCAGACACCAGGGACTGTAGGGAGCCATGGGCCACCCAGTTGCCCCAGTCAGTGCCTGAAGCCATGTCCCAGTCCTGCTTAGTTTAATCCTATAAACATAATCTTTGGGCGTAAGGGCTACTTTCACCATCTAAATGGATGTGTATATAAACATTGCTTTTTCTTTCCAGCTTCAATCTCTATAATAATAGAATACACTATTTTTTACAAGGTTATCGTGTTTTAAATAGGCCATCTGTGTCACTGTAAGCATTTGCTTATTCCTAAAGTCAATAGGTGGGTTTTTTCGAAACATCAGGAGGGGTAAAATCTCCAAGAGGGAGCTGAAATTATTGTGAGTTTGCTGAAAGAACCCGGCCCAGGTTGCCCAGAGAAGCTGTGACTGCCCCATCCCTGGAGGGGTTCAAGGCCAGGTTGGATGGGGCTTTGAGCAACCTGGTCTGGTGGGAGGTGTCCCTGCCCGTGGCAGGAGTGTGGGACTGGATGATCTTTAAGGTCCCTTCCAAACCATTCTGTGATTCTATGATTCTTCCTAAAGTAAACATTTATCTTTGGTCATCAGAAATTGCTCTCTGGGCTCCACTGGGCTCAATTAAGTTGTCCAGACACATATGTCAAGTGCTGTTAAAGATGATCTGGGATATCTGAGATGCCCACATAAAGCTGGCAGCCATGACTCAGAACCCACAGGAGATCTGAGCCATGGGAATGGCAGTCAGGAACTGGACAAAATTCCCTGTGGCGTCTCAAATAATGCCCATGGATGCCGATGTCACACAACCATATCCTGCAGTAAGTCTTTTTGGCTTTAAGGGGAGCTTAGAAACCTTCTTGTAAATACCCAAGTAGAAGCTTCTGGAGGAGAATCCCGCTTCGTCTATTTTGTTAGGTGTCCTGGGGTGTGAGTTGTATTCTCAGTATCTGTGATGTATCATGGTCTAAAGGTTCTGTCCATCCTTGCAAAAACAGGGTATTGTGTGTCCTTACTAAACCAGGCACGGTCCCTGTGTGGGAACTGGAGGCCAGTTTTTCCTGTGGGTTGTGGCCACAACTCTAATCTGTCCATAGCAATGACACAGCTGAAAACCAGGATGAAATCTATACAGGACATAGCAGAAGATTCAGGTTCATAGTCTGTCACTGACTTAATAACAACCGAAAAAATCCTATTATTAATATATGAAGGGAATGAGAGCAGGAGTAAGCAATCAGTTCTAAGCAAAGATCATGTTTCCATGACGATCCCGCTATCAGCAGATAATCCATATAGCATAAGCTTGGCTGTCCTGCTGGGATGTCTTTTGGCATATTTGGAAAGAAAAATTCTGAAGCTCAAACAGAATTCTGCCTTTGAAAAAGTTGGGGTATTTTTATAAAGATTCCCACTCTTTTCATCACTCTCTTAATGACTCGTGGTATTAATGGGGCCCAGTCAAAGGAGATAACAGCGCTGCACAGCCCCCTTGTTTCTTTTCTGTTTTCTCTTTGAGTCTTCTCGTCACAATGACCGTCCCTGCGCTGTCTCTTAATTTCCTGCCTGGATTCTGTCACTCTGCTCTCCCATTAAGGGCAGTTTTGTGAATGGCATCTTTGAAAGCTCATCGTTGCTTTCATTTGCCTGCGAGGGAAATGACTGCTTACTCATCCCCTTTGGGAAATCAAGTTTACCTTCCAAGGAAGTCTCTTTTTTTCAGTACTTTGTACTGAAGTCTTTGCACAATTCTCAGTGAGCTTGTTGGCTCTTCCTTTGTGCCACCTCTAGGAAGAGAAATACATGCTCATGCTCATTTAAGGTGTGACTTTCAGGCACTAATAGCTCATTTTTCAAGTAAATTTTTCCTTAGGACAAGGTGATTCTTTGCCATCTTCTATTAAAGGATGTTTCAAAGTTGCACCAATTTCTTTCTCTACAGGATTGCTTTTTCCCCCTTCAGTCTCATGACATTTCAGTTTGAGTCTTTGGGTTTTGGATGCTAATAAAATTCTAGATCCTGATTCTTTTCGTATTACCCGACTGTTAGTTAATATTCATTTATACTCACTTTATGGCTTCTTTGCACAGTGAGTGCAGCAAGTTCACAGCAAGCCTCAGTGGAGATGAAAATCAGGTGCCTAGTTTTTATTGAAAGAGAACTAAAGGTTCATTCCAGTTCCTGCTTTTGCCTTGAGAAACATTGAAAGCTTCCCAAGCCTTTGACGTGAGCCCCAGAGCACACCAAAACTTGATCCAGCACCACTCCCACTGTCCAAGCCCATCACGGTTCATCCACCAGAACCAGTAGTTTTTTGCGATTTGCTCTCCACACTTCCTGTTATTGTAGTCCCCGAGGCAGTTATTTGCCGTTTCATGGAAATTACATGGTTAGATGCAATTCTCAGTCAGATAGAAGCACCTCAGCAAAGCTATTTTCAATTTGTTTTTTGTTAGGCTTTCCGAGAGAGGCTCACTCTCCTGCTTTCTGAGGGAGACTTTATAACTACTAATCTTCAGGAGCAGTGATCTCGGGGGCCCATAGCAGATAAAACAAGGTTATTTTCATAGATCTACACTTGCCTTTTTTTTATTTTTCCCATTTCCTTTCAGAAATTGCAGAGAATAAAAAGAAGGAATTTTATTCAGTGCTAGTGTCCTTATTACTACTCTTATTCTGTCCTTTTTTCTTGTCCTGGCACTCTTGTTTAGCTACGTGCGTACCTTTAGGTGTAGGAGGTGGCCTTTTCTACAGCCCTCAGTGATTTAATAGGCTCGGCCCCGATAAACTCCGCAAAGTTCAGGCTCCTCGTTTGCTTTGAGGATTTCAAATCTGTTTCTCGGGAAGCGAACAGGGGCAGTGACTGTCACATACTCTGCCAACATGCGATGCCAACGTACTGTGTGGTGAAGCTATGGCACAATATTAACTGACAGGGTAGAGCCAGCCCGTCTCCCTTTGTAAACACGACTGCGCTACAGCTGTGCGCTCGCACCGGGGTACGTGGGAACAGTATTAATTTAAATGCTTTAAATCCATCTGGATCTTCTTGGCTCTGTTCTGTGGCTCCAGAAGAGCTCTTTTTTGAGGCAGCGTATCTGAAGAATTCCGTTTAATACGGGTAAATAATCCATTGCTATGTGCTGGTCAGAAAAGAAGGATGAAGAAGTCCTAATTAATCAGATCTTTCCCTAATTGGCTATGGGAAAGAGGTTTCTGAGCGTGCCAAGTGCATGAAGTGGCTGAAGAGCTGGCTTTGCCTAAATAAGATAGAGACTGTTTCTGGAACCGTTGTACTGAATTTATTTGGATTTGCTCTGAGGAGAAGGCAGCAGAATGTCAGGTAGATTAATCTTGGCTTTAGTACATCCCATCCTGGAGTGTCATCCCTTTGCCTCCCGTCCGCTTCGCCTGGGAGTTTCGCTGCAGCATTTTTAGCCTTGGATTTTGAATAATTCCGATGAGGCTCACATGAATCAAATGCAATTTGACTAGCACCTCTGAAGCCAGCGGTGTTTCAGTCAGTGAGTAGAATTAAATTGTTGACCGTGTGTCATTAAAGAAAGGAGAGAGGGATTTATAGTCTTAGCCATTAGTTTTCTTCGTTTTGGTTCACAAACAGCCTGTTTGGACCATCTAGAGAGTGCAGCTTTACAACATTTCCAAGCAATAAAATGTGATGTTGACTGTTTCTGTTGGCTGTTCTCCTGATCTCAGTACTTTTGGATCACCTTGTTGGCCCAAATCTGCTCCCTTGGTGGGAACGGTCCAAACTGGCAGGAGCCAGTTGTCACCTGCATGTACCCTGGATGGAGAAATGTGGGTGCTGGGGTGGTATGTCACCTAGAAAAAGCTCTGATCCTTTGGCCCTCTGAGCTTTTGCATTTTAGAAATCACCCTAGGAAATGCTTTGAGTTATGCCCAGATGTTGGAAATGATCATTTGCTGCCTTGGTTGCTGGATGTGAGCAACCACTTAGCAGAGCCACCAGCTCACTTGTGTCAAACAGGTCCTGGAGAGATGGTGGAGAAAAGGAGAGGGTCTGGCTGAGCCCAGCAGAAGCCACTCGACGGAGCCTTTGGGCTTGCAGTGATACATCATTTTTCCCCACTATCACAGACAAAAGGTAGAAGCTTTTCTCCTGCACCAGCAGCAGTTTAAAAGGGCGAGATGGGGAAAAGTAAAGAGAGTGAGATCGTGCTGGTTTGAGAATGGCTGCAATCAGGCGACAATGAGATTATATCAAATGTGTTGTGAAAGTTCTAATAATTAATTGTTTCTTAAACCATGCAGCCTACATGTTTGATCTCTCTTCTGCATTTCTAAAGCAGTATATCATTTATTTTTCTTCAGTCATTTTTCCTTGTGAACCATATTTCTATACTTCACATTTGATTTAGTAACCATAGCAATGAAATAAATGCATTGTCTTCATTTACAATGGTGTCTAAATAGGTACTCGTCTCCTTGTTAGTCCTTTAACAAGGGATAGTTCCTACCACCGTAAGGAGAAGGCTTTGGGCTATGTTATTGAAATAATTTTCACTTTGATTTTGTGATGGCAAGTCCAAAAGTCTCTGATAGTGCATTTGTGTCTACTTTATCGCTCAAGAGTATACATAGAAATACATAAGCAGAACTTTCCAGGGATATTTTTTGTGTCGAAAGAGAACATGGGTAGCATTATGTCTTTCCGGATACAAAGAGATGCATTAATACCTTTTATTTTCTTACGCTGCCCTCACATTATCAATAACCCAGAAGTTTCTATAGATAAAAAAAAAGAAAAAAGAAAGCATACGGATTTTTTCTCTAAGAAAGAGTACACTCTCTTGTGCTTGAGCGGTCCTTACAGGAATAGATGTAAACTGTGTTCAGTTCCTAAGGTTAAAAATAAAAGCTGCAAAAGCAAAAAAAAAAAAAAAAAGAAAAGAAAAAAAAATCGCCTTTTTCTGTTCTTAACAGATTGCTTTTGCAACTCGGCAGCAGATACATGACTCCCTTTAGCTTATTCACCTCTTATGTATTAATTTTGTTTATCATAGTCTTATGGAAATGTAATTCAGTGATTTTGTTGAAAACAGATGTAGATTTCTATACATTTAGGCTACAGTCATGCTATAGCCTCACAGCGCTCAGAGGAGTTGAACATCGTGTTTGAGCAGCCGTTTGCAACTATTTTATTTTGTTAGGATCATATGGTACCATCAGAGAATGCAGTGGGAGATTTGCACTGAAATTATAGCTGTTCTTCCCTGCATCACATCCTTTCCGTACCTCTGCCACGAGCGAGAAATGCCGAATTAGTGTCAACACTGAATCCTACTCAGAGAAATGCAAACTGCATGTTCCTACGTGCACCATGAGCATCTCTGGGATGGAGCAGTGTTACAGCTCCTGAGATTTAAATTTCAATCTTTCAGCTCCAGGCATATTCTTTAAAAGAAAAGGCTTATTATCCCTTTTACATATGGAGCCCAGATTTCCAGGAAAAAAAAGACTGGAAAGGATTTGAACCACCAGCACATTAGAGACCTAAATTAGACTTCCCTGAAAATTTTGCAGAGATGTATTTCTTCAGCAAAAATGTGATTTTAACTAAGGGAAATTTTCTCCTGAGGGTGAATTTTATATCTTTGGATAGCGAAGCTTCTAAAAAAGTCCATTTTAGGCTGTTGATTGTGTATAGATATGTTGACATATGGATGTGTGTATGTGCTATATAAACAACATTATCTGGATTTTTGCTTTTTCATAAAAGTTAAAAAAAATCAGCAGAGTAAGATGAAAATACAGTGTTTCTATTTTATTTGAGTTGGGTTTTTTTTTGTGAAAGGAAAGAATTTTCCTACTAGCTCTACTTTTAAGTCTTAGCTTCTGGCCATCACCTGTGTGTTATAAATGCCCAATTGCAAGAGCCAGCTGCTGACTCTGGACTTTTAAACTCTGTCTGTCTCTAATAGGCTAAATCAAGAAAAAAAAAAAATCTCTTGCAAGTGCTTGGCATGGCTAGCAGCAGGAGAGGTAATTTATACATTCCCTGGGGTTCGCAGGGGAGTCTGAAAATTGAAATTGAAGTTTAGCCCTATGTCCTGCTAATGTCACTTCTGCATCACCTGCCCATATGTTACTTAAAACGGTTCTCACCTGTGTCACTGCTGGGCTTTGAGCCTTTTCTGCCTGAGCTAAAGCTGTGCCCTCGTTGGGGGCTGTGGCAGAGTTTTATGCTGTATTTTGGGTACAAAAAGAGGACTTACAAGACGTGGGGTTGCGCTTCAAAGGAGGTAGGTGTGTGCTGTCTTTGACTCAGCAGGAAAATCCTTTTATTTATGAAAACCTTCTGAAATGCTCTTTCTTTTTGCTTCTTGTGGTACTGGTTTAGATGACAGTGCAGGTAGTTCCTGCTTTTGCACGGTAATGAGTTTGGGGGGGTTATTTTTGAGGGGGAGGTGTTAAAGGCAGAGGCTGTTCCTCAAGACTGCAGTAAAATAGGAGTGAAGCCTTGTGGTGGACAGAACTCTGAACCCTAAATACTGACAACAGAAATAATAGGAATAATCATAATAATATTCTGGTAATGACCAGACATTTATTTTATGTATATCTCAAAACAATAATCAATAGAGAGGTTATAAGAAAACAAGGTGTTCATCCTTTCTCACCAGAAAATTCATGGGCTCTTTTCCCATATAAAATTGTTGGTTTAAACCTTTTTATGTAATCCCTTCCCCTCCTTCTTTTTTCATTCCCTTCCTCACTTCTTTGCCCCTTAGGAAACAACTTTGCCAACTACAGATGTCACAGGGTGTCATCCAGTCGTGGCACTTTTCAAAGCCCAGAAGCTGTGCTTTGTTTTCATAGCTGGGGGAAAAAAAAATTCCAGTGTTATTTTTTTTTCTTTTACTTTTGTATACATACATCTTAAAAAAAATGAAAGAGGTTTGCCTTCCATTTATGCTAAGGGCACTATGAAATAGTGCTTGAAATAGTAGTACTGCCCCTTTCTGACACGATTCCTGGCCTTTGGTGCTCACTTGCTCATGGCATTAGAGAGCTGGGTAGGAAGAAAGCGAATGGAAATGTTTTCTGTGTTAGAGGCATGAACAGGAGGATCCTGAGTTCTGGCAAGCCATTTTAATTTAGATTTTTTAATACAGTTTTGAAACTCTGTGAGTCCTGGAAAGATAAGCAAATTTTCTTTCTCATCTCATCAGACCATCAAATAAGACCTAAATTAGGCAGATGTTCGTGACAAAACTCAATGTTTTCTGAGGACAGTATTCAGATTCTCATATTTCTGAGGTTATTATGAATTATTGCATCAACAGGCCAATTAAAAATATGACTGTAGAATTGCAAGGAATATCTCATGTCTGCAAAGTTCAGTCTTATGTTGTTGCAGGCAGCATCATATCATAGAATCATAGAATGGTTTGGGTTGGAAGGGACCTTACAGATCATCTTGTTCCAAGCCCCCTGCCAAGGGGACACCTTCCCCTAGACCTGGTCATTTTCCTATGGATGATCAGACTATTTAGTAGTGTATCCTTTCCCCAATTTCTCTTTTACATGTGAATCTCTTGACAGACAGCTCTATAATATTAAGTTTTCTAAGAGGAGAGAAAATCAGATTGTTGCTTCTGAAGTAGCCAATTATAGAAATATGTGATGGAGATAAATTTACTCTTCCATCATTCAGAGCTTCTGAACAGTGCAGGATTGCTAGAGTGAAGATACCAATGCTGAAGAAATTATCTTGGGCTCTAAAGCCCAAACTTCCCATTTTGGGAGCTCCTCATGGAGTTCTTCTCCAGCAGACTTGAGGAGGAAACTTCTCATGGACTTTGCAGTGAAGATTCATATCCTCAGAGAAAATATCTGCTCCCCCGAAAGTTACAGGACAGATCAAGTATTTCTGAGTGGCACATGAGATTATGCATCAGTTTCGAAATGTTTACCCTTGCAACTGCCATTCTAGGAAAGAACATCCATGGTGAGATGCAGCTTCTCTAAGTGTCTGCAGGTAGGGGCTACCTATGCACTAGTCAGTAGAGCCCATGGAATCCAGGGAGCTATGCAGGTGTCCAGATGTCTACTCAGGGAGAGCAGAATTCCTCTTGTGTCCCATTAATTAGATCCCCAGTAACTGTAGAGGGAGGGTAGACACCGAATGCCCATGTACAACCATTTATCTAACAACTATATGGAGGGGTGTCAGACTGAAACTTAGTTCTTCCCTTAGGACCAAATGACCTGCCCTAGATTGAATGATCCAGTGTTATTGGAGATGTTCTGGCACATCCATCCTGTTGTGAAGCAGACTCTCCAGATAAGCGCAGGTCAACTGGAGGTTGTGTATCTCACCTGCCAGCCACCTGTAGATGGTGAGGATGCTCTAGGGCATCACAAATGGCTTTGGATGACATCCACATTAATGTGGTAACTGAAGTCAGTCCATGTAGATACCCAAGTGTAGGTGTCTGAGCCTGATGCTGGATGTCACTCCCAGTTTTTCAGAAAGACATTCTCTGATCTGTCATGTTGGAGTATAAGGGAATTCAGTCTACAAAAGTGAAGCATATGTCAGTGCAGTAGATGACAACATTCCCAGCACTCCCCTGGTTCATTGGGACATTTAAGGAATTAATTTCAGAGGCAGTTTCTTTTCATGAACATAATTTGATCCTAATCATCTTTATACACGTAACATTAAGTTTTTCATTTGCCTCATTAACTGTTGCTTTAAAATTTAGATGGTCAAATATTGATGAAGTACCAAGCTCTGGGACAGACCATATCCTCATTCACCAAATGCAACAGTAGACTTGGGGTTTTTTCATCTTATAAATTTTCATCAGTTTCCCTATGTCGACAGATCAAACCACTCTTCCTTTTGCCAGTGGAAAATTTATAATAGCTGAAAACAAATGTCACAAATTACCCCAAACTGCTGCTCCAGAAGGGTTGTCTCTTCTAGATACTGTGTCCTCTCTATGTCCTGTGCTTATGTCTTAGATGTTGTAGGAGGATCTGAAATACCATTAGATGATTGTCTTCAGGCAGCAGAATTTTACCTGGGAAAAACTCTTTGCCTGCCGGGAGAAGTTTTTCCTCTGAGACATCTGGGAATAAATTCTTATTTAATATCTATGTCAATGGTTGCAATCATGGTCCATGGAGAAGTTACCTTCAACTCTTAAAAGGTTGAGACTTGTGCTCCTGGATGACGTTGTTTCAGCTATTGAATTCTAAGAGAAGTTAAAAAGAAACCAAATGTTTCATAAAAAGACTGTTTCTTATTTCCTATAAATGTTTCTTAATGAGAAACACAAATATTAGTTGTCTTGATAGAACCACCTAATTACTGTCATTTCCATGAAGATATTTTACACCCACAAATAGGAATGGTTTGTCTGGGGTCTAATGAAAGAAGATGGTTAACAGGGAAGCATGGGTTAAAAAAGCGGACCTTATAGTTAAAGTGCTGGAAAAAAAGCTGTTCTCTGTGTTATCATAGAATGGTTTGTGTTGGAAGGGACCTTAAAGATCAACCCCGAGCCCTGGGCAGGGACACCTCCCACCAGACCAGGTTGCTTCAAGCCCCATCCAACCTGGCCTTGAACCCCTCCAGGGATGGGGCAGCCACAGCTTCTGTGGGCAACCTGGGCCAGGGTCTCACCACCCTTAGAGTGTAAAATTTCTTCCAAATATCTAATCTAAATCTCTCCTCTTCCAGTTTGAAGCCATTACCCCTTGTCCTACCACTACATGCGCCTGTAAAAGCTTCCTGTAGGACTCGTTTTAATAAGAGTTTGTGTTTCCTGGACTCACAGAATTTGAAGCCAGTCATCTGCAAAGCAGAGGCATCCTCTCCAGTCCTGAAATTACTACTGTAGATCCTTCTTACACCCTTGCCTAATTTTTCAACATTCTTTACCAGTGTGGTTGGCTGGGGTGGATTTAGTATTCCAGCGTTAGTCTCGACGCTGCTGTAAATGAAAATCAAGTCACTCTCTTCTCCTCCTCTGCCGTGCACATGTCCATGGATTGCATTAGTGCTTTTCATCACGGCACCCTAATGGGAGCCCGTGCTAAGCTGTTTGGCTACTGTGACCCCTAAATTACTTTCAGATGCTATTTTCCATTATGTAATCCTTTGTTCTCTCTGTTCCTGCTTTCCTTCTTCCCAGCTGAACACAGGCTCATATGTCTATATTAAAATATGGGTTTCCTGATTGAGCCTAATGTACTAAGGAATCCAGGCTGATTTTATGGCTGCCTCGCTCCCCTTAATACTTATTATCATGTCAAACTTGGTGTCATTCACAAATGTTACCAGCAATGAATTTATATTTGTTTCCAGATCCCCTAAAAAAAATAAATAAATATATATATAGAGAGAATAGTGTTAAACTGAAGAGAAGGCCATTAAAAGGTAATGCAACACTTAGGAGATGGCTGAAATGATTTACTTTATAGGCAGCATGGAAAAATATATGTTTAAGAGTAATTCTCAGATTCTTAGTGGTGCAGGTGAGTAGCAGTGCTCGTGCTATTTATTAGCGATCAATATGGTGCAATAAATGCCTGCTTTGCCTCCAGCTACAAAAAGGAAGCAGTTTAAGGGTAAAAATGGAGAAAATATTGGTGTGTAACTCGGCCAGGTCTGCCCCTGTCCCTGCTGTAGCCCATGGAGGGAGAAGTGCTCCTCTGCAGGCTGGGACTTGGGCACTCGGAATCGCCCCCCGCCTCTGTGGATGGTTGAAGTATAGCAGCTCCCTTCCATGCCTGAAGCTGGGGGATGTCAATTACTCCTTTCCCCCAGCTGTTAAACAACCATCTTCACTTTTTACGGTGCTCTAATTTGAGGTGCCGAGCACCTATGAAATTCCCTCCATAAATAACGTAAAGAACTTGCATTAACGTCTTAACGTTCAGGAGCCATTTTAGGCGTGAGAGTCGTGGCAGAGCTAATGTTTCAGCAGCACCTAATGCTTCCCCTGCCTGCGTTTGTTTTACAGGGATCTTTAATTTCCTGATTGCAAACTGGTTTCGAAATAATACAATATACCATACACACATTTTCTACAATTCTTATAAAATGCATAGCATGGTATAAGCAAAACAATACAATATTCCTCTATAACCTTCTACTTGTGCAGTGTTGTAGAATAACAACGTACATCTGAGCAAATATCTAGCTCTCCTGCATTTTTTCATATAAATTAACTGTGTACCTAATTGCCTCATCTGCCAGTCTGCAATTTGCATGTGCTCACAGGTATATTGCTTTTGTGTTTAACTGCTTCATTTCCATGAATTGTATGCGTAAAGGGGTTGTAAGAGCTCTGCGTAGTACCAGTCTGCTCGCTAAAATATTGAAATACATACCTTAGAGAGAAGAAAGATCATTTAAAGTGGACTAAGATCATGTTAAATGCCATAAGTACACCATGAAGGAATGCTCTCCGCCCTTGTAAACAAGCTGGTGTAGGAAGGTCTGTGAAATGTGAGAGAGCAGAAAACAGCAGAATTGCCTTATAAACCAAATTCTCCTTCTATGAATAACTGTGTTAAATTCCGGGGAGTCGGATCAGCATCAAATCTGTGCAAGATCAAAGGAAGGTCTCGTCGATGCGCGCTGTTTCGGGGGGCAGAGGGGAGTGTGCAGGTGCACCTCTAGTTGTGGCGTTTCCTGATTTTGTTGATTGCTTAATTGTAGCGTTCTCGATATACTTGTTTCAGAGTGGGATTTCTTAAATGAACACCACTCAGAGCTCATTAGCACCAGGGATGTACAGCAGCCAGCAGTAGCATGGTTAAAAAGATATCTGGAGGAAGCGTCAAGACTGGGAATGATCGCGTCTGAAATCTTGAACCTGGATCCCGAATTTTGGAGCATTTGATCAGCTAATTCCTGTAGTACAGTGCAATGATTTAATTTGTGTAGTACACTGCCATCAGCTATTCTTCCGTAATGCTGCTTCCGTACTGCGGGATGAGAAAAATGGAGGAGTGTGTGCAAAGCCAGTTTGTATTCTTTGCTTG